>MU225910.1:602402-626803 GCA_018584345.1 Thuja plicata
CCAAACCCCCATTTAATAATTTGGGGTGGAAACTGCGCCGATAAAAGTGGGGAAAAATTAACCTTCGAGTCTTATTAGGCTCCATATAGAAGATGATGAAGAAGAAGAATATCAATAAATTATTAATCCATTAGTTGAACTTAAAACAATGATACTTGAACTGATGCAATGATTTAATTTCTATGTTTTGATTCTTGAATCTTTGACGTTGAACTTGCACTTGAGGTATATGATGGTATGATCATGATTCATGATGCTATGATTACAAGTGTTTTTTTTGTTTAAATGTTTTTATGATACTATGTGACATACCAATCTTAACTCATGCTTCTAGGCTGCATAAATATGTAACACGTGATGGATTTATCATTTATGTTCCTTGTTTATATATGTTAGCTTCTATTTGATGATGTTATAGTGTGTTTAAGTTATATTCAATAAAGGGTGCATGAAATAAGTTTTAAATTGTTAAAATCTCTAAATTTTAAGCATTTTTTTAATTTGCCGATTCGTGGGCGATTTGATTCCGATTCATGGGCGATTTGCGATTCAATTCAGCCTTGCAGATTCTGAGACGATTCCGGTTCTCATTACTTTGATTTGAAGGCATTAGAGTTAAGGTGGCTGATGGTTACACACTTAAGTGTAACAGGATGATTCCGGATCTTCCCATGAAGTTAAATAATTATGAATTTAAGACAGGTTTTTATGTTCTTGACATGGGAGGTACTAATTTGGTTTTGGGAATGAGCTGGTTACATTCTATTGAGGATTCTATTTCAGCCTTAAGGACATGGAATGAAATTTGAAATTAATCGAAAGAAACATACTCTTAAGGAAATTAGAGAGGAGAATTTCAGGATTGTCTCACTAAGACGTATGCAACGTCTCATTAGTCATGATGTAGTTGAGTAGGCAGCAGAGTTTAGATTACTACCTACACTAGATGAGACATGTAAATAATCTTATCACCCTGACATACAAGAGCTCGAAACTAAACATTCTAAAGTGTTTAGTGATTTACCACATGGCAGGCCACCTGACAGAGGCATTGAGCACATTATTGAGTTAGAGGAGGGCACTAAGCCAATCATGATTACTCCTTACTGGCACCCCAAGCACCTAAAAGATGAAATTGAGAAGACAATTCAGGAGCTGTTATCTATGGGACATTACGCAGAGTAAGTGTAAAATTCCCAAGTTTCTAGAAGCTAGTCTTAGGGGAAAAATGCAAATATGTTGATGGTAAATTATGTTCTTTGATTATTCTGATGACAATTCAGATGTTTATTTACAACTGATTCAATACATGTTTATGTTCACACAAGAGTCCATGCATATTCTAGAATTTAAAAATCAGGTCTACAACAGAGATAGTAATCCAGCAGAATATCAATATAAATTTTGACATGTGCACCTGTATATACATCTGTGTCATAACAGTCTAGGCTCCGTATCTTCTGTCTAATTCTTAATGTATTGTAGACGCCCGCTGCTATACTTCCAGTTTGAGTTCAAACTTCCCACTGTCTGTCCGCAGACTAGCTACGGGACCCATCTTTGGTGGACGGAACAGGCCCGACAATTTAACGGCCTGTGTCCTCTTTGCCAGGCCGAATGCATTGCATGCCTTGTCGTTTGTTGAGGGGGCTTTTCATATACGACAAGCGTTTGTCTTCTATTGGGAAAGGTTGCGGATGGTTGTGAGTCACCGGCTTCCACCAAACACGTCCAACTCTGTTCGTCTTCACATGGGAATGACGCGGTTGACTATCGTGAGTCCCGTCTTCACTCTTCTTGCCGCTAGACTTCTTCGCAAATGGCGTTTCCAACTTGGTCAATGCCTATATGCTAAACACTAAACACCAAAACCTCCAAATTAGGGACCCGCGTTCTGACGGACACAATCACTGCCTCCGTTATATGACTTCTGCAGTTCGAACTGCTTCCACAAATGATCAGCTTCTATCACTACTAACTCCACTAGGCCAGATACAATCTGACGAAAGGAATGACATTTTGTCTTCACTTCAGGAACAATTTCTGTAAATATCCAAGCATATCTCATCCTTCACGAACCAGACTTTTATTGATAACAAAATCGGTTAGTATTCCCGTAAGCAAAACTACCTTATTAAACACTTAACATAATGTTTTTATCCGAGCAAACTCCTTGTAATTATTTAATATTAATTTAACGATGTAATTAATATTAAATAATTAATTCCTTTATTAGCCAAATAATGATTAATTATTTGGGGACATGACAAATCTCCCCTGCCACGTGTTGCTTGCCCACAAGCAACTATGAATCTGGATGGGCTAGAATTTGCTCATTTTCCCAAGTAGAATCGTCCAAGGACAAATCCTTCCTTTTGATAAGATATTCCCGAATAGTGCAGTTATGCAGATGTCGGTCCCACGTTTCTACAGTCTTCTCAGGAATCATTGCAAGTTCCCCTTCCTCATCCAAGGGAGGTAAAGCCTCTGAAACTGTGACATGTTGTCCTAAAGCCTTCTTGAGACAAGATACATGGAACACATTATGGATCCTGCTACCAGCTGGTAAAGCCAATTCATATGCAACCTCTCCAGTTTTGCCAACAATCTGATAAGACCCATAAAATTGAGGCTTCAATTTCTCAGCCCCACTCCGTTTGAGAGATGACTGTCGATAGGGTTGTAATCTGAGGTACACTAAATTACCAACCTCAAAACTCCATTCCACCCTATTCTTATCATCGTAGAGCTTTTGTCAGTTTTCAATCTATGAGGCCATCCAAGTTCTCATCAAATCTTCATATCGTTCTCTCACAATCCTCCAAATTATGCTCACCTTGTTCTATTAATCCCAAATTACTCAGCACTCGTTGAAGCTCAGAAGAAGAAATATTATAATATACCTATCTTAATTCAAATCATAAAGTCTGAACACCTTTAATAGAACTGAATTTTGCCACTCCTCCTTACTAGCAGTACTAGTACTTGCACTGCTCTCATCTAGAACTTAAGGAAACCGTGCTTCTCCCAATTTAATCACCATTTCATTTCAAAATCAAATGAAATTTAACAACAAAAATGTCAATTTTGGGTTTTTATGAACCTGTCCAGACCTTAAATTTTTGCCATAATTCGACCTTGAATTTCTGTCATGATCAAACCTTGGCCACATACTGCCTGCTCAATGTGACAACTCCTATCCGGACTCTGCAGAACCGACTTACCCAAAATCTTCCTCCAAGATTATATCGAGAGGCAACGGATTTTAGAGACGAATCCATGCCAGAAGAAATAGACTGTTGATCATCCACCATGAATGACCTTGGAGAAGAAATTCCTTCTAGGCTCAATTTCCACTACAACACTACCCACAAATTTGGGAGAAGAAGATCCTTCAACCAAATTCAAATCCAGCCTTAAAACAGATCACCCATTGAATTGGGAATCCGTCACAAAATTGGAAGAACTAGTCATAGAAACAGCAAGCCCCTATTCTTAACTTGCTGGATTTTCAATCTCCCCAATCAAAACAGTGGATTCCTAGGCTTTGATGGGTGGGTCGGGCCAAGCATCCGATCGACAAAGCGGGTAGGTGGAATCAAATTCAACCACTATCAATGCATTCGATATGAAATCTGTGATTGTATTTGGGAAACAATCTTCCCTTCTCATTGTCCCAAAATTTGAAAAGGCAAACCCCACATTCAAAAATCCCATCTTTGTGCGACTCTGATCAATAAACAAACACAAAGAAAGCTTCAATCGAAGACAATTCAAGGTCGCCTCTTTGCAGAATCGGATCCTCATTCCCTGCAAATGCCAGTCGGCAACGGAGAGATAACCGGATCCCTCTCCAATTCTGACCTGAATAACGAGGCCACATGAATTGAGCATCAATATGCAAGCCCCAAATGAAGAACACTACTATGAACTATTAAGATATTGTCCAGATTGTGCATATATGTGCTGGCATTAATGTTTTGTCATTGATGTCAACATATTCCTATTGTTGGAGACAGTGTTCCTGAGATGTTCAGTAAGATGATTTTTGTGGTATGTCTACTATACTAAATATCATAAGCTGCGTAGCTAGCAATGTGTTTGGGGATGTCCGTACTTGATTCAATTCAAGTGCTAGAGGTTCGCATGTTGATTTGAGTGAGCTGTGAAAGATTTATCAGAGATTGTTATTTTCGTTGTTTAGGAAGAGACAATGTTTCAGTTATTGGATCGGTGTGGATCGGTTATGCAATATTATTTGTTGCTAACAAGGCGGTGAGTTCGGGACATGGATGTGTGTCCTCAGCTTGAGTGGTTTGTGATTTGGACGTTGGCAAGCTATTTTTCTTTTATGACAGTGGTTATGGTTTAGTGTTCCTGATGAACAATACATAGATGAGTTTGATTTATGAGAGCATTATTCTTGTTGATGTCGAGGTATTTCGTATTGCTTGCTGATATTTCTTGATCGTGTCCAATTCGTGTTGTTGGATCACATTGGATAATGTGATCGGGTTTGAAGATTTTCATGTGGCGTGTTGTTCTTATTGTTCGTGGCAGACTTGATGGTGTAGTGTGTTGCGATGGGTTGCGGCGTGATTTATGGATCTGAAGCATGTTCGAGGATGTTCTTATGAGTCATTAATATGTCTTAGCCGACATTCAATGCATCGCATTGGGTACTGAGCTATATTGATGTAATGTGTGTAAATATGTAATCATTTTGTAATTGTGAAAGAGAGAATAGAAGAGTGTGTGTTGGATCAGAGTTGCTAAAGAGAGAGGTATGAGTGGAATCTGCAATTGAGGTAGAGATTTTATGCGCTTCACTGGAACTGTTTTGGCATATCAAAGATGTGGTTTGTCAATTCATGAGATTGGATAGTATGTCCTTTATGATTTGAGATCAGAGATTGATTTAAGGCAGTGAGCCTTCTTGGGATTGAGATCCTTGTTGTATTTGAGCAGTGAGCTCTAGGAAGTTGTTGGAATTCTAATATGGGAAAGCAATAACTGAGAGGGGGGGTAAATCAGATCTATGAAACTTCTACCAATTCTAAACAAACTTATTCAACCACGTATTCATAAACATAAATTGAAATGTTGTAAAGATTAACATCTATTCATGAACACATCATACAAAGATTTTGGTAACCCAGAAACCCTTGAAGGTAAAACTAGGGTGGGGATGACACCCACAAATCTTCACTACTGCAGTAATAAAGTGTACATGTTAGGGCTACAAAGTTTTGATCACTTCTAATGATCTACCATGTGAGGGGTCTGCCCTGTTAAGAGCTTTCAGACTTATACAATCTACCTTGTTAAAGGATTTAAACTTACAACAAAGTAAGCACTCGGTTAAGAGATTTACAAAGGTCTGTTAAGACCACTCTGTTAAGAAATTTACCCTAATTCACTTGTTAGACTGTATCAGTACTTGATCCTTCAGCTTGCACTACAAATGCTGATAACGAATCTCCTTTTTCCAACTCTTAACTGATCTCTCAATCCGATTTATCTCTGTTCTGCTCTTCACTGCTCTGCTCGATCACTCTGTCTGGTCAATCCTTCAGATATGCAAAACATGCATATACTTCTAATCTCTGCTCTTCACATCTGCATCTAAACATATATTCTCTAACACACATACGTACGGATTAGGTTTAGAAGCATCCCATATATAGATCAACGATCTAGATCCATCATCTTTTGTCGCTTAGGCATCCCTAATTTTGATTGGTTGCATGGCTTGCATAGGGATTAATGATCATAAAAATAGCGCGTAATTAATGCATTAAATCTCTGTGCATGATCATTAAATGCTCCATAGAAGTTGGCCAAAACCATTTACCTTGGTGTTTGTGTCATTCCAAACGCATATACAAAAATTGTTTTACTCGGCATAACCAAACACTGGTGCTCGATCAATACTATCTCGCTCGGCATAACTGTATGTTGACGCTCGGCACTAACTCTTCTATGCAACTCGGCAATCATTCCGCTCGGCATCCATTGAGTACTCGGCGACCTCTGACTCGCTCAGCAGTAACTACTGCTCGGTCTCGGCCTTAGTGACATGGCTCGGTCGCAGTGATGACCGACCAACCTGCCTTGATTTTGACTAAGTGTGGGACACTTATAGACAACAAAACTTGGAGATCAAGAATCTCCCCCCTTATCATTAGTAGCAAAAACACTTTGTCATGACTCTTCAGTGCTTTCCAAAAAAAAATATAGTACTCAAACAATAGACTTAGAACGTAGAACTCCGAACTCCCCCTAGGATTCCGACTCGGTCTTTCTCCATAAAGACTTCACTACCTATACAACATATGTACAAACATACTTACATTTCCCCTATTGAATCTTATAACATTTCCCACTTGTTTTTGTCACTCTTGTTACTTTGATATGCTGGGGTCGTTGGGGTCAAACCATACTTATCGAAAAATGGTTTATGGATCTGTAGTATCATTGCTAATGCGTTATCCCAACTTGTCCTTACAGATTCCAAACCTTGAAATTTGATTTCTAGCTCGGCAGCTAGATCAATCAGACTCTTTGCAATGTTCAGAGGTGGATCTTTTTGTGCTAGTTCCTTTGCCTCTTTCACCTCTTTCTGCATAACCTCCAAATGAGGTATCAACATTGTCTGAATTGAAATCAATTTAGCCCTTATTCTACCATCATTAGCCATAAGCTCGGCTAGTCTCCCTTGGGCATGTGTCAACCTGCTAAAATGAAAAGAGCTTGATCTTGCAGCCATGCTCAGTGACTGTCTTGTTGACTTTAAATCTATTTGTAGCTTCTGAATAAGCTGTTGATTCTCCTTTGTAAAGAATTCAGTATCACATAGTTGTTTGTAGAAAGAGAGAACATTCTCTATTACTTCTTCTAAGTTGCTTACCAGATCAGAAAGTGCAACCTGCTTCTCGACAAGCTTTGCTGCAACTTTCTCAAGTACCTTGGTCTCAAATTTTCTCTCGGATCTTTGTAGGAGTTTCTCATTTGCATTTATGTCATCAGTGTTCACATTCTCAACAATATGAACTAGTTGTTCCAATATAGGTGCCTACTCATTCAGGTCTTGAAATTCAAATGCATCAACAATGATTTCTTTTATTTCATGCAGTACATGCTTCTGTTGATGTTCTTGTTTCAATTCTTCTTGCTTCCTCTTCCTATTCAGTAAGTCCTGAAAGATTAGCATCTGCTCGTAAGATAAGTTATCAATATCCCATTTTGGAATAACTATAACTTCGTCAAGTGTAACTTCAAAGCTCTTATCCTTCTTCTTGTGTGATTTCTTCTTCATTGGCTCTTTTGAGCTGCTACTCGGTTTGTGTTCAGCTTTCAAAATACTAGTATCACCACTGATTGATACTATCTCCTTCTGAGTGTTAAGTACCTGCTCGGCAGATGTAATAGTACTCTTAACTTCAGTAAATACCAGAGCATAAACATTAGGTAATTGTACCAATGCTTGAATAGCCTCTTCCTCCTTAGGTTCTTGTACCTCCTCGATCTTCAGAGTCTTTGTCACCTATGTGACTTCTTCAGGTGATTTGGAGATATCTACTATAGACTTATCTGCTTGTTCTTCTTTTCTTTTATCTCCCTCTGCATCGTCTTCAAGGTTGGCCTCAGTAGGTGAATCTGGAATTATGAGTGCCTCTTTTCCCTGTTCCTCAGCATTCAAACCTTGTGTTGCCTCATCAACTGTTAAGTCCTCAATTTGTTATTCCTCAACCTTATCTTTCTCTTCATCTTCAACATTTTCCTTTAACTTATCCTCAGCAATGTCAATCAATTCATTTTCAATATCAAGTGTCTTATCCTCAATACTGTCTGGCTCATCAATGTCTTCTTTGTTATCAAGCTCAACTTGTTTAGATGTGCTTTCATCTTTAATTTTGTCAACTATTAATCCAAAGATGATCTTCCATATCCTTTGGGTTTGCTGTACAACATCTTCTGCATCATTTTTTAGTATGGAATAAGCTCTCAATTTAGGAATGAATCTATTCCTATATTGATCCATAAATTTTGCTTTCTGCTTCTTAGTTAACTCAGCCATAATTTGACCTAATGCTCCTCTGATTTGCCTTTCTATCATCATGGCATGTTGTCATCTCTCATCAATTTTGTTTGCAAGTTCATCAGGGACTAGGTTCCCAATCTCCAAAGGTGTCATCTTATATGATATTAACATGTCCATCGTAGCTTCGTCTATCTTCGCCTTATCAGTTTTGCTTAATTTCTCAAACTTGATAAACTTAAAACCTGACAAACCTGCTGAATTCCAGATGTCGTGACAAATTTCATCAACATTAGAAGGATGTCTGTGTATTACAACTTTGAACTTGTTGATGTCCTCGGTTTCTGTCAGTTCTTCATCTTCTTCATCTTTACCCATAAAATATTCTCCTTGGCTTCCTCTTTGGTTGACTCGGCTCAGATTCAGTTTGAACTTATTTTCTTTTCCCAAAGCTTACCCCTTCACCATCCTTTACCAACTTCTTCTTTGGTGGCTCGGTAGATATAGTAATTGTTGAGGCCCTGGTTCTCGGTTGAGATGTGGCAGGAGTAGATTTCTGCTGTGAACTCCTCTTCTTGGTTGGCTCGGCAACCATCACTTTCTTGCCATTTTTGTCCACTTCCACATCATCATCACTTTCCTCAGAATCACTAGATTGGTCCTCTCCTTGACCTGTTGTGATCTGTACTAGTGCTTCTTCTTCTTCTTCTTCTTCTCTTAGCATCTTCTCAAAATTCTTCAGAATTTTCTTTCTCTTCCTCTCTATTGTTGCAACCTTCAAATTTGAAGTTATCTTAGATTTAGCTTCATCATAGTTTCCAAATCTCTCGGTCATTCTATCTATTTCCTCTGCAAGTAGAGCTGTAATAACTGCAGATGTTTCATCTATGTTTACTTCATAGGGTAATGGCCTTAGCCATGCTACCCTCAATACTACAGCTTGCACATAGGTCTTATCAGTATCAACTAGAATGCAAACAACATTATAATGTTTCTCCACAAGTGATACCGGGATTCTGCTCCTTAGCCTCATCTTTTTCTTGAACTCCACAAAATAATTACCCATTACAGTATCAAAATTCTCTCCTAATTGTTGAATGAACTCGGTAATCTGAACTGTTATTGGTCGGTCCTAACTCCATACAACATTTCCAATTGTAGGAAAAGTGTTCTGTACATAAAAGAATATACAAACAAGTAAGGAACCGAACTTACACATAGAGTTCTTTGCCTTCCATATTGTTGATAGGTTCTCAGAAAGTTGAGTCATCTATAACTCGACAAGATCATAAGTATGATCCTTTTTTACTATTTTCCATGCCTGATCAACTGCTACACATGGGACACTGTCCAATCTGCTGGATTGATAGAATTTGTGTGCAATGACTCTGACTCTGAAATCAATTTTTGGATCGGTGATCGTAGAAATTGTCATTCCTCGTTAGTTCCACTCGGCCAAAGTGAACTTTTCACTATCCTCCTTTCTCTAACAGCGCATAGTACGCTTCCCTTGCACAATGGGATAACCAGTAACTCGGTGAATAATGGCTTTTGTTATCTTTACTGGTCCATTTTCCAGCCATAGACACATGTCATGTGTCCTGCTCAACACAATTCTGATCCATTCGACCTTAAAGTCACGGGGGAAGTCTAGGGCACGGACTAACCCTTTCTCGGCAATATGTTGATGATCAGCCTTTAAAACTCCATTTGCACATAGTTTATCATACGCTACCCTCAATTCAAAGTCTCCAACTTCTCCAACTTTGCACATATAACATGCTCGCACATCATGGATCATGAGTACCTTAAGGGCAATCGATGACAGGGCTCTCGTAAGATCTCCCTTCATCGCAGTTTCAGGAACAGCTCAGAAATTCGATAGTGCACACGCGTCGCTCCTTACCAACTAAACATTCATCATTACCTTGTCTTGTCTTTTCACGCCAACAGATGAACTAGTTGTCATTTCTGCAAGTTAGGGTTTGTGAAACAGACTCTGTGTAATTCGACAACAACGTGTCTTCAAACTTCTCAATACTTGTCGTCGATGCACAAGTTAAAACTTTTTCAGACTCTGCTCAAATCGCTCTTGAATCGCCTTTAGAATGCTCTGCAAACCCTCAAACGGTCGGATTAGGTCTAAATAAATGCTTCGTGAAGTGGTAGGTGGATAAAAGTTGTCCTTGGTCCTTGATTAAATTGCTCGGTTATCACACACCACTCGGTCAGAACAGTGACTCGGTCACTACTGACGCTCGGTTGGTATGGAAGCTCGGCATATGTTGATACTGATGCTCGACATCAAATATTCATTACAGTTCTTTTGCTCGGTTCTTGCCTCAGATCTATCCTAATGCATCTTAACTTATGCAGATATGGACTTTAATACATCTTAAGTTAGGAACTGGTGTAAAGTATAGCATTTGAGAAAACAGTTCCTTACATACCTTTCTGCTTAATTGGAAGTAGTGTGATCACCTGATCCATTGGATTGGGTGATCTCGGCTTCACTGGATCCACTTCTACTCGCATCTACTTTCTTTCTCCATGTCAGATTCATATGATTTCTTGTCTTCTCAATAGTAGGTGTCGGGGCTCTGTTCTTGCAATCTCTCTTTGTATGACCGATCTTGTGACAACTATAGCAGACCATACTTTAATTCACCCAACTTTTTGATTTACCTCTAAAATGTGTAATTATACAATTCTCTGCAACATGACCATATTCATTGCAATAATGACAAATGTGCCTTGTATTATAATCCCAATTGAATGTGTTACCTTCCCTCAATGTATTGCCTTGTTTCATGGATGTCCATTTGGATTTTGCACTAGATCTGCAATCTTGGGTTCTATGTCCAAATTTCAGACAATTGTAGCAATGTCCTTCGAATCTAGGTAAAGTAGGTGTATTGCTAGTCTTTGACCTGCATTCATGTGTCTGATGTCCATGCTTCTTACAGTAAAAACAGTATCCATTGAATTTAGGTTTAGGATTTGACTTACTATTCTTGCTTCGGCATATGTTTGTTGTGTGACCTGGTTTCACATAGTGATAACATGTAGGCTTGTTGTTCTTTGGCTTTGAATTCCTCAGTTCTCCACTCTTTGATGATTCTCCTTCAGTGGAAGACTGGTGCTCGGTATATCCAGGTGCAGATGTGTCACTATTCCTTCTTGGTGATCGCATAAGTTCCTCAAAGTATCTCAATGCTTCATTTGGTTTGTTTATCCTCTCAATAAGTTCTCTTTCAGATCTAAACTCATTATTCAGTTGATTGTTCTCAGATCTCAAATATGTGATTTCAATTTCTTTTCTATTTATTTCTTGATTTGCAAATAACAGTTGGTTGACCATGTCCAACTGATTGTTTGTTAGCTTCTACACATCACTAGTCCTTTCATCAAGCCTAGTAGCCATCTGTCTCTTGTCTTCTTCTGCCATTGTCTTATCTTCCTGAGCTTTCTTCTACTGATCAATCACCTCACATAGTGTTATTGATTGAGTTTCTTGTTCTATCTACAGACTTTTGACTTGTTTTTTCAGTGTGTTGTTCTTCTCCAATAGATCTGCAATTGTTGCATTACTTTCTTTTGAATCTTCATTATCAAATAGACCTTCAGTGTCTTCTTCTTTATATAGAGTATCTTTCATCTGAGTTGCTAATTCCTTCCTAGCTTTTAAGGATTTCCTCAATTCTTCTCTTGCTGTCTCAAGCCGCTGCAATGTCAGCTGAATATCAATCTTCTGATTCTCAATGACTTTTCCCAACTTATAAGCCTCCATTTCAAAGATCTTAACTCTCAAGTGGTTAGACTTCTTTTACGAGAACAATGCTCTGATACCAATTGTTGGAAGTCTAATATGGGAAAGCAATAATTGAGAGAGGGGGGCTGAATCAGATCTATGAAACTCATACCAATTCTAAACAAACTTATTCAACCATGTATTCATAAACATAAACTGAAATGTTGTAAAGATTAACATCTAATCATCATCACATAACACAAAGATTTTGGTAACCCAGAAACCCTTGAAGGTAAAACTGGGATGGGGATGACACCCACAAATATTCACTACTGCAGTAATAAAGTGTGCCTGTTAAGGCTACAAAGTTTTGATCACTTATGATGATCTACCATGTGAGGGGTCTACCCTGTTAAGAGCTTTCAGACTTATACAATCTACCTTGTTAAAGGATTTAAACTTACAACAAAGTAAGCGCTCGGTTAAGAGATTTACAAAGGTTTGTTAGGACCACTCTGTTAAGAGATTTACCCTGATTCACTTGTTATAATGTATCGGTATCTGATCCTTCGGTCTGCACTACAAATGCTGATAACCGGTCTCCTCTTTCAACCTCTTAACTAATCTATCAATCTGATTTATCTTTGTTATGCTCTTCACTGCTCTGCTCGGTCACTCTGTCTAGTCAATGCTTCAGATATGCAAAACATGCATATACTTCTAATCTCTGCTCTTCACATCCGCATCCAAACATATATTCTCTAACACACATATACATACGGATTAGATTTTGAAGCATCCCATATATAGATCATCCAGATCAAGTTCAACAATCTAGATCCATCATCTTTTGCCGCTTAGGCATCCCTAATTTTGATTAGTTGCATGGCTTGCATAGGGATTCATGATCATAAAAATAGCGCGTAACTAATGCATTAAATCTTTGTGCATGATCGTTAAATGCTCCATAGAAGTCGGCCAAAACGGTTTACCTTCGTGTTTGTGTCATTCCAAACACATACAAAAACCATTTTACTCGGCATAACCAAACACTGGTGCTTGGTCAATACTGTCTCACTCGGCATAACTGTATGTTGTCGCTCGGCACTAACTCTTCAATGCAACTCGGCAATCATTCCGCTCGGCATTCATTGAGTACTCGGAGACCTCTGACTCACTCGGCAGTAACTACTGCTTGGTCTCGGCCTTAGTGAGATGGTTAGGTCGCAGTGATGACTGACTAACCTGCCTTGATTTTGACAAAGTGTGGGACACTAAGGGACAACAAAACTTGGAGATCAACAGCAGTGTACCTGAATGCATGTGGATTCCCATTTGTAAAACTCCTAACAGGGTATAATGCTTTTAACAGAGTACATTCATCTTGTGAGTTTGATCCCCACCGTGGTTTTTCCCCGAACAGGGTTTCCACGTCAAAAATCTTGGTGTTACGTGTTTATTACTGTGTTATGTTCCTACATTCATGTTTATCTTTCGGATCTATGATTAAGTTGGTAATGTGGTTAAAAGTTGTGATGTCCCTCGATTCATATATGTATTCTAAATTCTTTACCATTAAAGTATAGGTTTTCAAATTATTATATCTATTACATTTAGGTAATTTAGATCATATTAAATATCATTATATTTAAATAAATTTATCATTATAATAAATAGTATAATATATAAGGTATATATATTATTATATATTATAAATGTTATTGTCAAATTAATAATGAGCAAATATCATTATATTAAATAAGTCATTATAATGAAATATAATATAATATATATGGTATATATTATATTATATTAATAACATTAATTTATTGCAAATAATAATTAAAAAAAACTGATTATAATAACATATATATCATAATACATATATATTATAATATATACATTATTATAATGTAACAGTTCACAAAATGAGTTAGCACTATTGACTAAGGTCGCCACCTTAGTGGTGCGACTGGAACCGCAGCCTTACGGCTGCAACCAGCTGCTCCCCTAAGGGGGCGACTGATGTGGAGGGGACGTGACTCCCCCTCCCACATCATACTTATGATGGACGAAGGGGTATAGTAAGGGGGAAAAAAAGGATAGGAAGTGTCGATGAGGATATAACAAATGCCAACAATGATATAGCATAAAAAAAAAAAATTGTTTCAAAAGGAGATAGAGACAGTGACCACCCTTAAAACAATTAAAACAGCGATAGGATCAGGGTGATCTCAATCAAGAGTAAGGTAAAAATTTAATATTAATTGTTATTATTATTTTATATATATCCATATATATATATATTCATTTATAATTACCTGTATTTTGTATCATTTATACAATTGTTTATATATATATATATTGGGATAGATCTACATCTATTATGTAAATTCTTAAATTAATGCATTCTTGTATAATTATGAATTTTTAATGAATAAACTTTAAGTTGATTTTATAATCAATACTAATGTTGTACATTTATGTGCCCTAAAATGATGATACTAGATACCATATAGAATGAATCTTATATTCATTAGAGATGGGATTCCTATATCTGGCGGGGGCTAGAGGAAATTGCTATAGTTTGCCTAGTCTCGGGGTATGTGCCCTAAAATGATGATACTGGATACCATATAGAATGAATCTCATATTCATTAGAGATGGTATTCCTATATCTGGAGGGGGCTAGAGGAAATTGTTATAGTTTTCCTAATCTAGGGGTATGTGCCCTAAAATGATGATACTGGATACCATATAGAATGAATCTTATATTCATTAGAGATGGGATTCCTATATCTGGAGGGGGCTAGAGGAAATTGTTATACTTTCCCTAGTCTCGAGGTTGTTATAATCTCACGTAGGCAGTATATATACTGATAGCCAGTCATATGCATATGCGTAGGCTTGGATAACGTCTATCATTTCCAAGAGATCTTAGGAGCAGTGCTCTATGGGAACACGTGTCGATAGCCCGATTGCTTAGAGTGGATCTTATATTCCTAAAGCTGAGAATCGGGAATTTTGTAAAGCCTGACCTAGAAGCAGCTCCTAGGGTCAAATCCCCTTACTAACTTAGAATAGAGTAAGAGTCATAAATATTGTGTAATATTTTCTACTAATGTCGGTTTTGTAGGAAATCATATAAGGAGAATAAGAAGGCACATTACAGTAGTATCAGAGCATGATCTTGCCATCCTGTAGGGTGAAGATAAATAAAGGATCATTTTAGCGAATAGAAAGGAATATACAATGTGTGTATATGAAGTGTATACCTTGGGTATGTTAAATGTGCCTACTTCGTGTCTTCGCATATTCATGCATATATTTCATAATTTCAAATGTGTTTTGTTCTATTGTGGATTGATCTAGAACAAGAAGAACAACTAGAGAAAGATGAAACTAAAGTTTGGCAAAATAAATTAGCACACCATTACAGAATAATCTATAAGATCATTTCTCTAGATGATGAGAGAAATTTGTCTTAACTCACCAAACTCTTTAACAAATCGTAATGGGGAAAATTTATAATTGCTCGAGGACAAGCAATTTTGGGGAAGGGTGGATTGTAATGTCCCATTTTTCAAATAAAGATTTAAAAACTAATAATATTGAAATATTATATTAATAATAATATTAATAAAGTCAATATATGATTAAATAAGTTTTAATTAAAGATTTAAACTTATTATTAAAAGAAACATGCACAATATAAGAAACAATCATTAGTCATGAACAATATTCTCACGTAGGCAGTATATATACTGATAGCCAGTCATGCAAATGCGTAGGCTTGGATAACGTCTATCGTTTCCAATAGATCTTAGGAGCAGTGCTCTATGGGAAGACGCGTTGATAGCCCGATTGCTTAGAGTGGATCTTATATTCCTCAAGCCGAGAATCGGGAATCCTGTGAAGCCCGACCTAGAGGCAGCTCCTAGGGTCAAATCCCCTTACTAACTTAGAATAGAGTAAGAGTGATATAAATATTGAGTAATATTTTCTACTAATGTTGGTTTTGCAGGAAATCATATAAGGAGAATAAGAAGCGACATTACAAAGGTCTTGAGTTTTTGGACACAATTGATTCACCCCACCCCACAATTGTGTGTTCCATTTATTCTAACATGAACAAAACAACGATGGCCACCAACATGATTATTCCCACAAATATCTTACTTTTCCATTTTCTTGCAGATTCTGCAAGCAAGTTGATGTCTTACATACACGTACAAGTGATGGGTGCACACCGCACAAATAGATATAGACAACTACACATGATGACATGCCTGAAAAAAACCTATCCGGATTGCTGCTCAAATAAAGCTTTGCAACACTAAACAAGTGAAATCCATGAATGCTTCAAAGGTCGTCCAACCCTTTTCCATAATTACTAGTCGTTGATTGTCGATATCAAGTTGGTTCATCGTAAATAGTAAACGCCTTTGGCATAAATAGATACAAGTAAAAATAGTAAGTTGTTCTAAACTCAAAATTAGGCCATTATGGCGCAAAGTGAAACTTACTAAAAATAGAAATTTCTAGAAATAGCGAGTACATCAGAAAGCTCTAAACTTCACTGGCATTCCTTCGAGAAGATCAATTTCTCTATATACTTGGCCAAGTTCAATGTTTTTCCAAAAAAAATCATTTTCAAAGCCAAAGGCAAACGCTATTTTAATTCCAAACTTAGCCAATTTCATCATTTTTCATTTGAAACACGAGGAACCTTAGGGGACTGATGCCAAAACTCCTAAGAAACAAAGCCAAAAAGACCAAGTAGACCAAAAAGTAGGGTGTCCCCATTTGCAATGTGGCGATGTGTGAAAAGGAGACAACACTCCTAAATCCAATCCTTTGCCTTAAGAGCTATGCAATACCAAAAAGCCAAATCTACAAAAGGCATAGCATCATAGCCATACAACGCTGGACAAGGACACATCCAAAAAACGTGATAGGTGGTATTGTAGTAATGCTCATCCAAATGTAACCACCTGATCCAAAGCCTTCTACTGCCCTGCAACAGAATTGTGCAAATATCACTCCACCCATTTTTTTACTATCTTTATTTATCCATCTATCTAGGGGTGGTAACTGGTGCTCGAGGTCAATTCTACGCCAGCCAACTTGAATAGCTCCTCCCAAAAAGCACTAACAAATTTTCTATCCCTATGGCTGATAATATTCCTTGGAAATGCATGAAATCTAAACACCTCTCTAAAGAACAACTCTACAACCTTTCGTGCCTTTTATACATATGATATGGCAAAAAAATGCACATATTTGGTCAACCTATCAACTATCACATAGATACAATCTTTGCCCTCCACTCTAGGAAGACCCTTAATAAAATCCATGGATATAATTTCACACTTCTACTCAGAAATGGGTAGAGGTTGCAGTAGACATGTTGGGAAAGTATGTTAGAACGTATTTGATGATAACTCAAACACTCATGAACATGGTGCAAGACATAGCCCTTGAGACATTTCCATGAGAATCTCTCTTTGGTTCGCTTGTATGTTTTGAAATAGCCTAGATGTCCTACAAGGGGAGTGCCATGAGCAGCTCTCAAAATTTGCTGCTTTAACTACATTTAGGCACCAAAAAAAAATTGTCCTTATAGTAGATAAGAACATCCACAACTCTATACTGATCAACCTGAACCTTGTCGTCCATCAACTCGCATGCAAAATTATTTTTAGAATACTAAACTAAAAGACAAGCCTTCCAAATAGCTGAAATCTTTGCCAAGGAGTAAATAGTGGGTTTTTGACAAAGAGAATCTGCAACAATATTCTTCCTCCCCTTTGCATACTTCATCAAAATCATATGCCTAAATTTTACTGACCCTAACGATCATTTAGATCCTTCGTCTCCAAAAAGGATCTTCATCTGCATCGCAGAGCTTCCTGCTCTCATAGGCAATGGGGAGCCTGTTTTCGCAATAGAATTGCTCCAATTCCCTCACCTAAAGCACCACACTCTAAAACAAAAAGAAAAGAATAATTCCAAAATAGGACAAGTGCTCATCACCTCCTTAAGTGTATCAAATGTGCGCTAAGCCTCTGTCATCCACTTGAAAGCTCCCTTCTTAGTGAGATTCGTATGAGGTGCACCAAGCCGAGAGAATCCCTTTAATGATCTCTTGTTTTAGATAGATAGGCCGAAGAATCCCGTCAACTGTGTTAGTGTCTTTCATAGTGGCCAATCCAATATACCCTGAGTCTTTTTCTGATCAACATTAACACTGTCTAAACCTATCATGTGCACCAAGTAAAATATTTGTGTCAAACCAAAGCTCACACTTAGAAGCCTTCGCAAATAGGGATTGTGCCTCCATGATACCCAAAATGTCATCCAATTGCCTAAGATGATCCTCCCGATTCTTGCTATAAAGAAGAATATAATGAAAGAAAACATGAGAGTTGCAGGAGCATTGGTCAACCCAAAAGGCATCACCAAAAATTTGTAGTTCCCATAACGACACCAAAATGTTCTTTTGTGTATATCCTATTCCCTAACTCTAAATTGATGGTTTCCCATGCAAAGATCAATTTTCAAAAAATATATTGCACCATGTAGCTCATCAATATTGGGGATAGGATACTTGTTTTGATAGTTTTCTATTAACTGCAGGGTAATTTTTCTCAATCTCTTCCTCGAACCTTTTAGGATGTTGATAAGGACTCTTAATAATGGCCTAAATATCCTCTAGCTTAATCACATGCTCAAAACCCATGTCTAGTGGTCTCCAACAAGAATGCCACTAAAAACCACTAAACACCTAAAATAGCATTAGTATTCCCAATGTCTACTATGTAGAAATCATCTATAACGGTATAGTTGCCTAAGGCGATGCTCAACTAAAAAAACCGTGTAGTACATGTCATGGTGAAGCCATCCACTACCACCACATGGAAGCCCTCAAAATCCTCTACTTGTAGACCCCTCTTGCCCAACGCTACATCAATGAAATTGTGTATTGCCCCAATATCCACCAAGACAGTAATTTGGCCTATATAAGAGTCCTTGCACCTTGAATGAGTTGTAACTAGGAACACATGAAAGAGCAGCAAGGGTCCCTCGTTTAAGCTCCTTTGGTCAATGCTCAATGCCTCTACATGCTCTTCATCTGAGTCATTCTACTCACTGCTACTAGCTGCTTCTAACCTCTCCTTCTCACCACCTGAAACCACCTCTATGTAATGAACTTTCCCTTTCCCCAAACACCCGTGTCCAGGCTCCCATGGCTCTTTGCAAGAAAGGCACAACTTTTGCTATGTAGCTCATTTCTATCCTCATTATCCAAGTTCTTCCTCGTTGGCCGATCATTCTGGAAGGGTTTCTTATCTTTCTTTGGAGGAAATGCTTTGGACTACTACTTGCTTTAAGGAGTTGAATACTCTATGCTACGAGCCCTTTTGATGGCATTATGTAGAGTACTTTGATGCATAAATAACACAATCAGCCTATATAAGGAGACATTTGTGAACATGACTGAGAATTTTTGAAACTCTAATATGCAGGTGTCAATCAAGCCAACTCTCTGAACTGCAGTTCAAGGTCCTACTTATCAAACTTGTAAATTAACCTCTGAGTAAAATCAGATTTGCTACTAGAATGCGCCAAGGTGACCAACCCATATGGTAATACCACAAATGAGCCTCTCCATCCAGATGAAGTTTGGCATATTTGATGGCCTCTAACTGTAGTGTGGAATTAAGCTGAAAGCATGTATCTAATTTCAACACCCATGAATGTGCAATGCATTTGCCGGAACTGTCATAGCTAGTAATAGTCAATGCGCCCGTCCTAGAAATGCGGGGTTTTCATGGGGGGGACGCATCCCTCTGGTTCACTGATATTTTCTAATAAGCTTGCCCGCTGAATATGGATGTAAGCAAATTGAGTTTATCAAGTTTTGAGCTCCTACATTAAACAAACCAAAAGGTTAGGATAGACAAGATAATAGTCAATGCGTCCGTCCTAGAAATGCGGGGTTTTCATGGGGGGGACGCATCCCTCTGGTTCACTGATATTTTCTAATAAGCTTGCCCACTGAATATGGATGTAAGCAAATTGATTTTATCAAGTTTTGAGCTCCTACATTAAACAAACCAAAAGGTTAGGATAGACAAGATCATTCTTGCACAAGAAGACCCTATAGCTTACTATTCACCTACAGTCAAAGGCTGTTACTTTCTCTACTGTACAAAGGAACAAGTCCACAAATAGCTCCATCTACTTGATCAAGAGGAATAGGCTTATCTCTAAACAAGATCATTAACTATTTGCAATTATTCCCTTGTGCCTCCAAATCGATGAGCTCCAATTGCACATTGAAATATTGATGCTGAAGATACTAGAAAGACTGATGAGGAGGAGGTGCAGCCAAGTTTGTTTGGAATTCCATAGGATGAGTCACAACTTGCTATGCACACTAACATCATGTCATATGACTCTTTTGATATTGATAGCCCAAATCAAGCATAGTTGTCCATTTTGATTTTAATTCTAACATTGCCAATTGAACAATAAAACACTGAAATCAAAATATTTTACATTTGTATGTTTTTTTGTTGCTATACTTGAATCAACGAACATACTTGCTATTTCCTTTGATATATTGTACGAGTCTTTGAGTCAATAAATTATAAATGTTCGAGTCTTTAAACTTGAATTTTGATGCTATATACTTGTAAAATCCAAGCGTACATATATACACTATCCCGCAGTGTCCAGCAAAAAATGCCCTCCTGACCCCACCCACCAGACTGCCATCCTAGAAACAAAACCCACTGCCCTATCCTGGAAATCCCATGTAACATAGAAGATTCAGATTTTTCTTACAGATTTGGTTTGTTTCTTGATTAAATGTTGCCTTTAAATTGTGAGGAAATGACTCGGCGGTTTAAGAATGTTCTAAGGTGATTCAAATCAATACACATCACCCTAATCCATTAAATAAATTCCAAAGAGAAACAACAAGAGAGTGCAGCTAAAACAAAATTACAATAATTTGCCCACTTCTTGATATCAAATAAAAAAATTTCAAGATATGTTTCTATGCAAGGTTACAAAATAATTAACCTTTTGTCAAATATAAGAAAAACAGATTTTTTATTCAGCAAGCAGAGACAAGCGAAAAGAATACCATATAATTGATAGCATAACTATTCCTGTGCTAAAATAAATAATTTCGTAACAATTGTAAAGATAAATTGTAAGCCAAGAGGCTGTCCAGTGAATATATAAGAATTCAAAAACTTTTACAGAAAAATCACTAGGAAGACACAATTCTCTTGTTTTAGGAAGTTAATTGTTGATCAAAGTATGCTTAATATACCTATGATAACAGGGTTGATGGAAAACACTCATGTGAAGTCTTCTTGCAGAACAGACATGTATTTAAAAAACTACTTCCAGGTTATTATTAGTTGTTCCACACGACACAGATCATTGAACATCAGCTACCACCTTCCAAAATGCTGAGGTGTTCCTTACCCAATTTAATAACATGTTTAGTTTGATTCTGACAACATTGATAACAAGAAATATATAATCTTTTAACAACAAAGCTGATAACCAAACTATTTTGCAAAATGAATGACATCATTTAGCTTCAAGAAATTCCAAGAAAGACAATCAACAATAACAGACCAAACTTTTGATCGTTCAGAGCAAAAAATGCCAAATGCTTCCTAACCAACATAACACAAAACACCTAGAACTCCCACATCTAACGCATCTTCACAGTACCACAAATACACTCCTAGAAACCAATGGAAGCAAGCACACTCTCTAAGCCAGTTACAAAATTATTCATCAGGTTTCCTTCAAAAGCGAAATAATTTGAATTTCTCCATAAAATTAGAAAAATACAAATAAACTTTTGCATAGCTCTGCAACGTTACAACTGGGAAACCACTTTACACTTACCTTCATCACTTTCTTCAACTGGAACATTTTCTTCCCAGGCTTTCTTGAATATGTCATCAAATTGCACTGATAATCCATCCTACAAATGTTTTGGAAAACTGACAGCTAGTAAGAAAACATGAAAGAAATCCAATTGAAAGTCAACAAAAGCTAAAAACGATATACCCAAGAACCACCATACAAGTAGCACAACACTCAATCAACCATTCACTTATTTCATGAAAGCATCACAAACTCAACTCAATTAAAAAGAAAATATTTGCTTCAAAATAAAAAAATAAACAAAAGAATATATTTTAATAATTAAAAATCTATGCAGGCCAATAACATCTATCATACCTTTTTGAGTAAACTTTAATTTTACTATCATCAGCATTCCAAAGCTTTTAATTTTGTCAAATTTTGTCATAGAGAAGAAAGAAAGAAACCATAATCATTAATACACGACAAAAGCAATTCAATGGAACTTGTTTTTGTATTCAATCTTATCAAGGCCAAGACACCCTTAAAACTGTTCAGTGCTCATTATGTATCATTTCTCTTGAAAAATGTGCAATTGGCATGTCCCATGACATCTTATGAAGCATCCTCCTTAACACTTGCAAATTAGATTGTTGTTAGCAAATTTTCTTTCTCCAAGTAACCAAGCAATATTAGTTTTGGGCGAACATGTTCGTTGTAGTAGCACCCATGGTTCACAAGAACCCATCTCCCATGAGAATGAATGTAACACTTAGCACTCATTGCATCTAGGTGATACACACAAAAGTGAAGCATTGGGCCTTCCTGGGAGGTCACCCTTCCCAGTATTACTTGTTGTAACCTTTCCACACATTGCCCCATTGCAAATGGGGACCACCTCTTTTTTGATTGATAGTTTAGTCATTTTGCTTAGGTTTAATTGGTTTGGCAGTAGTTTTGGTTTCTAAGTCAGAAATTTGTCTACATGCGTATGATCAAGTCACTAGCCCAAGTCCAAGATCCTTGGAAGAACGTCAAGATTGGTAATTCAGGGAAAAATTTTGAAAGATTCACAAAGTACAAAGCTGCAAAATGTTGTCAAGACAAGGTGTGTAAAATTTATGAAGTTGTGATATGAAAAAATGACAATTCAATACATCGAAAAAATGAAAAATGAGAATAAAAGAGAAATTCCAAGCTTGAGAGAGAAAACAAGGAAAATTCCTTGTCAAGGTCAGATATCCGGCCTTGACAAAAGGGAAAATGAGGAAAACTCTAAAAATCCTTGGATAAAAATGAAATTCCATAAAAA
This sequence comes from Thuja plicata, assembly GCA_018584345.1. Lineage (NCBI taxonomy): Eukaryota > Viridiplantae > Streptophyta > Pinopsida > Cupressales > Cupressaceae > Thuja > Thuja plicata. The sequence continues at coordinate 625,410 of MU225910.1, forward strand.
TCGTTGTCAACTTCAAATTTTTCCTTAAGATTTCCAAGTTCAAGTTGGAAATTCCATGATTTCACCAAGAGATGCAAGAAAATCCAACGCACTATCGAATTTTCACTTTGAATTTCCACGTTCAAGTTGCATTGCATTTAAAAATCCTTGTCACAAGTGATTTCCACTCAAAATTCCAGAAATAGGTCAAATTTTGGCCCTGGAGCATGTGAATTTGTCCTTGAACACCATAAAATTCCGCCCTAAAAATCATTGTCTAAGGCATTTCTTCACTTGAAAATCCATGTCTGATGCAGAGCAGGACTCCAATCCTCTCTACTAACAAACAAACATTCACCTTTCACCTAGGGCATGGATCAATAGTACTTCCTTCACAATTAGGCCTCTTTCCTAGTAGCCTTTCAATATGACCTTTTGGATAGTAAATTTCATCTCAAAAGTGGTATTACAAATGTAAGACATGTTTGGGATACCCTTTTGGCTTTTATTCAACATGTTTGAAAATGGGTAGTGGTTCCTGTTGTGAGGTCTTTCACACATCACCCCAATTCTTGGGGACCCCCTGTTTTCATGAGATTTCAATTTTGGAGAGAGATCAAGGATTTCTGGGCAGCCTTGGAAGACTCTTCCATTTGGCTTTAATACTTTGGGAAATGAGGTTGATGTTTTGTGAGTTTTGGATAGGCTGTCCATGGTGGTCCTGTTTCCGCCCAGCCTTATGCTCATGGTGGAAGGTCAAGGTTCTGATGGCAAGTTAAGTTAGTTTGAGTTGAAGATGTATTTGAAGGTGTTTGTTGGCATTTTGGGAAGAGTAGTAAACCCAAGGTGGAGAGTGAAGGTATCCCTTGGGGCGGAAATGCCCAACCCCTTGGACATTTCCGCCATGAGATCACAGACCAGCACTCCTTCTCCCCCCCCAATTCCATCTTCTTTGCAAGATTTGATAAGTCATGGTTTCTAAACCTGAGTAGCTATGTTTGATTGAATGAATCGGGAGAGGCCATGCAATGATTGAAGTGTTGAAGTGAAGTGGGCAAGTGGAGATGTCCAAGGTCTAGGCGGATTCCGTCCAGCCCTTGGACATGGTGTCCAAGGTGCCCCAATTTCCGCCAACACCTTTGCTCATGATTTTGCCTCCCATTTGGTTGAAAGGTTGAAGTTGGATTGCTTGCAAAGGGCAATGTTTGGAAGAGAGAACAATGTTGGGTGCTTGGGGTGTTGTTTGGGAATTCTGGAAACTGAGGTATCCAAGGTCTGGGCGGATTCTGCCCAGCCCTTGGACATGGTGTCCATGGTCTCTTGGGATTCCGCTAGCACCTTGGATTATGGTTTGCCCCCCATTTGGTAAGTGATAAGTTATGTTTGCATGTTTGAAGGCTAGGTTTGATGAATGA
>MU225910.1:629423-640844 GCA_018584345.1 Thuja plicata
GCAGAGCAGGACTCCAATCCTCTCTACTAACAAACAAACATTCACCTTTCACCTAGGGCATGGATCAATAGTACTTCCTTCACAATTAGGCCTCTTTCCTAGTAGCCTTTCAATATGACCTTTTGGACACTAAATTTCATCTCAAACCTGGTATTACAAATGTAAGACCTGTTTGGGATACCCTTTTGGCTTTTATTCAACATGTTTGAAAATGGGTAGTGGTTCCTTTGTATAGACTAGGGCAAATTTTGACTGTCCTCTTTCCTATTAGGCCTAAAAGGTGCAGCAAATTGGATTTTTCGAGCATAACTTTCAGAGAACAACTCAATCCCACAATCTAGAAACTGTTTTGGCTACCCATTATGGAGTTCTAGAACATAATCAAAATTTTGGGGTGGTTGTTTTGGAATGATAAAGCCAAAAAATTGATTGTCCTGTTTGACAAAGGCCTAATTGGGCTTACTTGAATGGCTCACAACTAGATTTTCAAAAGCCCAACCTCAAACCTTCATGAAAATGGCTCAGACATGTCACAAATAGCCTGCCTAAACATTTCCAACCCTTACAAACCATTACACAGAGGCTTTCCCACAAACTCTAACTCGTAAGCAACTTTTATGTCAAAAACATAGTGCTTTTCTTGACTAGGGCATCAACAAATCGACATCAAACTTCATTCCCTGCTCCTGCAAACACCAACACACATAACTCCACATATCTGCACCCATTCCACCGAGTTTGGAGCCTATTCAATGGTGGAAGGGGAAGGAAACCATTGTTTTATGTCAATGCACACCCTAGATGAGGGTTCAAACTGTCTTATTAAATTGCTCTAACAGACTCAAATCTTGGTGAAATTCAAAGAAACCAGATCCAATGGAAAGAGGATTCAATGCTCCACCCAACACAATCAACTTCAGATCATGAATGCATCGTACAGATCCGTACAATGTTCTGAAACAGCAAGAAACATTAAAAAATTCAGGAAAACAGTGATTTCTTTATTGCAAATTCTCCAAATTACCATTCATCAATCTTGGGCTCGACCTCCCAAGCCATATTTAACCACATCCAATGGTTACAACTACATTTTGAGTTTCAAAATAACATATGACAAGTTTTTTTCTTTATGACAACTTTTGCAAGAAAAACTTGCTTGACAACTTTAGCAACTTTTGACAAGATTGCACTTCCTAACCCCAACAAGACTCCTAACAACCAAAAAAGGTCTAATAAGACCTTATTACATAATCAAAACACAATACCAAAGGAAATTTGACAAAATGACCTCATGGAGGCATGAACTCAACTAGGTACTCCTACGCCAATGTCACCAGTACACACGTTGTTAAAATCCAACAAAAAGGCGAATTCCGCCCTTAAGAAGCAAGGATTAGATGAAGTTTAAAGATCCAAAATTTGCAAAAAGGTAAGGAAAGGCAAGAAATTCAAGGAAAAGTTCAAGTTTAAATGTGAAAAGGCATATCTAGTCTAGAACAAGATTGCTGATCTGAAGCTTGTCCAAGACAACCTTGCTCATCCACCCGTGTGTCCTAGGTTTTTCAATCACAAATGAGTTGTCCTTGTCTACTTGAGATTTCCGCCTAAAAGTCCTCGAGGACATTAAATTTCCAACCAAACTTGTGCATGACCACACCAAATTTCGCCCAGCAATGCACTTATCCTTGTAATTACTAAAATCTCGCCCAAAAGTCGTGAAGAGGGTCGGATTTCCACCCTTAAGATTAATGGTAAGGCAAAATGCAAAAATGGAGGCAGACGACTTAACAAAGAACAAGTTTCAAGCGTAAAATATAACACTTATTGAGTAAGCTAGCACTAAGGAAATTACAACTTATAGATAAGCGCCATATAAGAAAAGGGATAACATCATTGCATCACTCATTCATCACAATCCAATGCAAATTCCAGATACTTTAAAAGCAAATTTAAGAAGATACGTACGAATTAAGGAAGAGTGAAGGTGATTTGAATTAGAATTTTAAAGTCGGAAGGATCTTGACTTTGTGGATTCAAAGTCAAGATCCTTTGGAAGAATTGCTTGCCATGAAAATATTCTAAGTTCTTCAAACTTGCATTTCAAAGTTTTATTCGTAGCTTTGACCCAAAATGTTTTCTCTTTCTTTTCAGGATTGATGCATGGGATGATGAAGGAATGATGATGATCAAGGAAGTGAACAAAGGAGGATTCAAGACATGTTCAAGGAAAGACAAAATTCCCACTTTAAGAAGGAATTCAAGAACAAGTTGTACAAGGAGGCGGATAGCTCTACTAATTTAGGATGCTACAAGGACCATGGATTTCCCTTGGAAATCCAAGATCAACATAAAGGACTCAACTACTACAAGAAGATGAAGGCAAGACAACAAGGAATTAAAGAGATGAAGATGAAATTCACAAGAAGTGGATAGTTTTAGAAGAATTAATCAATGTTAGAAAGGACCTTGTGATGAAGTTTACAAGATATGCGAGATGAGGTGGTGCCTACTCATCTTCAATGAATCAAATAATTCAAGGTCAAAATGTCCAAGTTTGTCAAACTTGACTCATCAACGACTAGACATATGGAAGATATTTAATGCAATACTACAATCAATTTTCTCATTGGGTGATATCAAATGTATGGAGATGGTAGTTGTACTTGTAACTACCCAAATAGGATGTAATGTCCCTAATTATTCTCCTTTTATAATTCCCTGCATAACCGACGTTAGTACAAAATATTATTCAATATTTATATGACACTTACTCTATTCTAAATTAGTAAGGGGAATTTGACCCTAGTAACTACCTCTAGGTCGGGCTTCATAGAAATCCCATCTCTAATGAATTTGACATTCATTCTATATGGTATCTGATATCATCATTTTAGGGCACATACCCTGAGACTAGGGAAACCATGACAATCCCATCTAGCCCCCTCCAGATAGGAATCCATCTCTAATGAATACAAGATTCATCCTCTATGGTATCCCATATCATCATTTTCGGAATCCCATCTCTAATGAATTTGACAATCATTCTATATGGTATCCAATATTATCATTTAAGACACATATAAATGTACAACATTAGCATTGATTATAAAATCAAATTTACGTTTATCCATAAGAATCACAATTATATGAGAATGCGTCAATTAAGATTTCCTATATCAGATATAAAAATATCTCAATCATATTAGATATAAAAATATTTGGAAGTCGTCACTTCCTCATGATGTACACAGGGGGCATGCCCATTTAAAATATAGAGTCACACACATGACATCCATCATGCCTCAGCGCAAAGGGTGAAAACAAGGGATTTCACCTCAAACTTCTCTCACAAAGAACTCATTGAGCAGATATTAATATGTTGATCATCCAAGATTGCTTAAGATGAACTGTCAGACTCCCTCTGAGTCTGATATCAATCTTCTTAGCTCCTTGTCCAAAGTTATCTTTGAAGAGTCAGATTCCCTCTGAAAACAATTTCTTGTGCTTCTGTCTTGAAGGTAGGTCAGAGTGTAATGAGCCTGATCTGGCTCTACTAAAACTTAAAAGATTTTTGCACTCACAAATAGTAAATCTTGCCAAATGGTTTTATAATCAATTTCACAGTGTAATTTTCAATCCACGAGCATGAATATTTCCAGCAAATATATTATTGTGAGCTTCTGGTCTTTCACTAATTTCCCAAATTCACATGCCCTTCTCACAGTCTATCTTTACTTTGATAAAAATAAAATATACTCTTTGGCAAAGCCAAAGATCATGGCAGAGCAAAGGAGGCAAATAGGGTTTTGTAGCAATGGCGGCGGCAAGCAGAGTTGGCAGACTGGTAATGGTACCCGGAACGGAGTGGGAAAACCATGGAAACCCCCGCGTCCATGGGCCGGTTTTAAGGACACAAACAGGCAATTGCCTCATCACAAAACGACGGAAGGCCTGTACAATTTGAATGTCTCGTCAACTTTCAAAAGAAGGGAAACACGACCCAACTGGATGTGGGTCAGGAGAAATGACAAGAGGCCGCTCACATTTGGAGGGCTCACAAAGGAGGTCCTAGCAACAGTGGACAACAAGGCTATCGACATCCGGGTGGACACAAAGGAATGGAAGACCTCAGTGAAGATGTTGAAGGAGAAGGCATTTTTTATGAAATGGGGTGGAGGCTGGCCACCACTGCCCAAACTTTGTTGCTGGGTAAATGACATTTGGGGGAAGGAAGTAGTTATCAAAACCCTGACCAATGGTTTTTTTCTATTAATAATGGCCTCCAAACAAGATAAGACGAGGGTCATGTTCAATGGGCCTTTTCTGATGGAGGGAGTCGGCTTCTATATCAAAGATTGGGTACCCAACTTTAACCCCAAACAGGCAAAAGTGGAAGAAGTCCCCATATGGATTCGCCTATACAATCTTCCCCATGAATACTGGACCCTAGGGATTTTTAAAATGATAGGTGATAAACTAGGGAAGTTCATCAAAGCGGATGAAGCTATTGAGCAGAAGGACTTCAGCCAATATGCCAGAATATGTATCATGTGGAAACCCCACCCTTTATTACGACATGCAATTGAGATTTGCACAACGAAAGGGTACTAGTGGCAGGAGATCTAGATTGAGGAAGCAATCAGCCGGTGCAATTGCTGTAAGGAATGGGGTCACACGGTGGAGACTTGTGCAACCAAAAGAAATGGAAAAGAAAAGGTAACGGAAACCACAAAAACTAGGGAACCAAGGCCTTCCAATGTCTGGGAAGGAGAGGTCTTCATGCCGTGTGAGTCGGCAAAGAAAAGAGGAGTGGAGGCCGACAAGCGTGAGGCTGTGACTGTAGCCAACGATGTTGCTTTCGCCAACCTCAATGCAAATACCGCACCTGCTGCGGAAGATTTCTCGCTGCAAGACCCACATCAAGCCGTGAATCTGGAGTCTGTTGCTTTAGCAGCAGAAGATGACATTCAAAAGGCACTGGAGAGCAGGGTAAACTCAGAAGTGGTCCTGGTGGAAGAGGCACAGATGATTTCTCAGGAGAAGGTCTTGTGGACAGAGCCAGCTGACGAGGCAAAAGGCGACAACCTGGAGACTCACCTACAGGCAACTCTTCCGTCATTTTCCCCCATCAGACGGTTGATTCCGTTAATGGGGAATATCCCAGAGATTGAAGAATTATTGGAAGATGGAGAGTTCTCTTTCAAAGACAGATTGGACTTACCGAATAGAGGACTATCTCACAGTCACAGGCCAAAAAGAGCAAACTGAACGGAAGCTCGCTTAAAAGAGGTAGGAAAACCGTGCAAAGGCTACTGGAGGATGCTGGTAATATGAAGGGACGAACACGTTTAAGATCCGGGAGGGATATGGCCCCTCCTGGGCAGCCATGAAGTTCCTTACGTGGAATGTCAGGGGCTGCAATGCCCCTGACAAAAGACGTCTGATCAAGAGAGCTCTTGATCAGGTGAAAGCAGACATAGTTTGCATTCAGGAAACAAAGATGGAAGTTGAGGAAGCAGCAAAGGTTTTAGGAGTTAGATAACGATGGTCCGGTTTTTTTGTGGAGGCAGTAGGAGCATCCGGAGGCTTGGGTATCTTGTGGAACCCTAGGCTTCTTAAAGGTGAACCCCTTATCAGGAAGAGAAATTGGTAGGCTCTTCGTTTCTCGTCCTTCACTTTGAAGCTCTCTGGGGTCTTGGTTAATGTTTATGGACCCACCAAATCCGCGGAGAAAAAGGCAGTATGGGAGGAGATTGGCCTTTTTTTGGCAACCCTGGGGAATGAGTTTCGAATGATTGCAGGAGATTTCAATGCTACCCTCAGCCCAGCGGACAAACGAGGGGTGACCCGATCCTTAGGTCCCAATCAGGTTGATTTCCAGAACTTTGTGCAACAAAATCGGCTCTGGGAAGTGTCATCAAAGGGGGGCACCTTCACTTGGACAAACTGTAGAAAAGGTTTTTCACACATTGCCGAGAAGTTGGATAGGATCTTCTTGGCCGGCGATTGGCAGAATATACCCATTGTCTTCGAAGGTAACATATTGGGGCAGTCAGGCTCCGACCACTACCCAGTTTCGTTGGTGGTCCAGCAAGACGGGAGTCCAATAAGGAGTCCTTTCAAATTCGAGAAGATGTGGCTTAGAGAGGAAGGCTTCCAGGAGCTGGTTGCGGTTTGGTGGCACGCTGCGCCGTTTGTTGAGGGCAATGCTGCCTTTCGCTTCTTCTCAAACCTGAGATACCTCAAACAGAAGCTGAAAGAATGGAATCAACACCATTTTGGCAACATCTTCAAGGCCAGAGTGGAGGTGGAGGCAGACTTGGCGGCCCTAAACAGCAAGGTGTTGGATCAAGGTATGGATGATGATGATTTCCAAACGGAACAGATATTGATGGACAAGTACTCTGAAATCCTGAAACGTGAGGAGATCCATTTCAAGCAAAAGTCAAGGGAAAACTGGTTGAGAGTAGGGGATAGGAACACAAAATATTTTCACAGCTACTTGAAAGTTAGGCGAAACATTAACCGCATCCTCTCTATCGAAGATAGGCATGGGATCCTTTTGGAAGAGAGTGAGAAAATTAATAAGGAGGCGGTCAATTTTTTCTCCACGCTTTGGAAGGAGGAGAGGGCGGATAGGAAGGCAGCGCAGTTCAAAGTCCTGAGGAATATCCCAACCCTGGTGTCAGAGGACAACAGGATGCTTAACAACCCAATCACACTGAGCGAGCTTAAGGCAGCAGTCTTTGGTATGGGTGGAGACAAAGCTCCAGGTCCGGACGGCTTTCAGGCTTTTTTCTACCAAAAGTTCTGGGAGTTGCTCAAGCATGACTTGCTGTTGGTGGCTGAGGAGTCGAGAAGAGAGGGCTTCATCCTGAAAGATTTCAACAATACTCTGATAGCCCTTATCCCAAAAAGGGGACAGCCACGAAGGTATGATGACTTTAGGCCCATTTCCCTCTGTAATACTATTTATAAAGTCATTACAAAGATTGTTGCAAATAGGTTGAAATGTCTTTTAGACTCCTTAATTTCTCTGGAGCAAAGTGGCTTTACTCCCAATCGGAGTATTATTGATGGCATCATTGTGGCCCATGAGGCCATACACACCGCCAGCAAGGGAAAGGTTAGGCGGATGATGCTGAAACTGGATATCCGCAAAGCCTACGACAGAGTGGACAGAGATTTTCTGCTGGCAGTTATGAGGTACTTTGGCTTCGGGAAAGGATGGTTAAAGTGGATTAGAGGTATGATCTCTGATTACAAAGTTTCTATATTGATTAATGGCAGTCCACAGGGGTTTTTCAACACTAGTAGGGGTATCCGACAAGGGGATCCAATTTCCCCATTTTTATTCATTATTTTGGCAGAGGCTTTAGGCAGATTAATCACCAGTAAAAGGACGGGGGGAGAATGGAAAGGCATCCAGATTGCGAATGGTATACCACCTACATCCCATTCTCAATTCGCGGACGATACGTGCTTCTTTGGTATGGCCTCAATGGCTGAGGCTACGGTGATGAAACAAGTACTGGATGTGTACAGTTCAGCGTCAGGGCAGACTGTGAACTGGGAGAACTCAGAAATTTTCTTTTTCAATTCAGAAGTGGACTTGCAAAGATCTATTGCTGGCCTCTTTAGCGCTAATATCGGCAAGCTTCCAGGGAAATTCTTGGGAACCCCACTTTTCGAAGGGGCTGGAAGAGGACAGATTTGGAAATCACTGGTGGAGGAGTGCAAGGTCAGAATGGACAGTTGGAAAGGACAATGGCTCACGTTGGCGGGTAGGATTACTATGATCAGGGCAGTCATCTCAGCTATGCCAGTTTTTGCAATGGCATGTTTCAGAATTCCAAAAAAAGAGATAAAAGCGATCCAAGCCTGTATGCGGAAATTCTTATGGAATGGGTCCCAGGATACTGACAAGATTCCCTTTATGTCATGGTCCAAGGTTTGCAAGCCGAAAGGTGGGGGGGTGCGGGTATGCGAGACTAGTTACTTTTTAACACAGACTTGGGGGCCAAACTTGTCTGGCAACTGTACAGCGCTGGGAAGCAGAGATGGGTCAGACTTTTAAGAGCAAAGTATCTGGACAGCCAGGAAGATGACAGGATACTGACAATTGAGGATCCTCAAAGAGGCTCGGCCGTCTGGAATTTCATCCTCAGCTGCAAAGAGCTTATCACCAACCACTTAACGTGGAAGATTGGGAATGGGCAGAAGGCACATTTCTGGCACAACTCGTGGGACGGGGGGCAGAAACTAGACTCTACGGCTCCCCCACATGCTGTTGAGACCATGCAGCGGCTGTGGGGCACCCGAGTTAGTGACTACACCCAACTCCAACCATCGGACTGGGGTGGTCTGAGGAGTTGGAAAGATCCCTCTACATTGGAAATTAGTGATGAGATCAAGGAATGGTTAAGCAAAACCCTGGCTGAAAGGGCCTTAGTTGCATCTCCTTCGGAGGACCAACTCATTTGGTGTGGCTCCAAAAGCGGCAATTACTCGGTTAAGATTGGGTATCAGCTCTTGGAAGGGAACCATGATAAGGTAGAATGGGAGCAAATCCTGTGCTGGAGCAGAGAGTGCCTCCCCAAGGCGGGCGCCTTCACATGGCTAGCTGGCAATGGTAAAATCCTATCAGGGGAAAGACTCACAAGAATGGGGTTCCGAGGGCCTTTTAGGTGCCCTTTATGTAAGCAAGCAAAAGAAACGATGGACCACCTTTTTCTTCATTGCAGTTACTCCCAAGAAGTCTGGCACAAGGCAATGGCCAAGCTGGAATGGACGACTCCTTTGACGGAGACCTTAGAAGGCTGGCTGAAGGCATGGCCAAAGAAGCCACAAGGGTCTGTGTTTGCAGCAGCATGGAAGATTTTCCCGTCAACAATTTTATGGGAGTTGTGGAAGGAACGAAACAGACGTATATTCCATGGTAAGGAGGAACTGTTAGGTCCTTTTGAGCAAAGAATTGACAGGGCCTTAGCAGAAGTAATTTCCTCAGCGGCATCATCTTCCAACTTGCACAACCCTGCCTTCACACGGTTCGACGCAAAGCTGCAAGCAAAATTTCCCACGATCAAATACCGTCCCGTTAATGGGTGTGTAAGGGTTAATCCTATCTTGCGAAAGGAAAGGTGCGCTTGGCAACCGCCAGAGGAAGGCTGGATCAAAATAAACTTTGATGGGGCTGCAAGAGGCAACCCCGGCATCTCTGGGTGTGGCGGCGTGGCGAGGGATAAAGATGGCAATATTGTCGCCCTCATAGCAAAGAGGTTAAGAGATGGGACCAATAATGTGGCAGAATGCGAGGCCGCAAAAAAGGCCATCCTGCTAGGAATCAAGTTGGGTTTGAGGAAGGTGCATTTGGAAGGAGACTCAGAAATCATCATCAATGGAATCAGAAAAGGCAATTTGGCCTCATGGCATCTGGACAAACACATTAACCAGATTCAGTGCCTCTTACCAAAGTTTGAAGACTTCAAGATCTCCCATGTCTATAAAGAGGCAAATATGGTGACCGATAAGTTGGCCAACCTGGGCGCCAACACCCCCCATGGAAGCAAAAATGATATTTTTGAAGACTTTGGTCTTCTCAATTTGGCTTAAGCTGGTGCTTTATCTTAAGAAGCCATCCCGCACATATATCCTTGGAGTGACTTACTATAATTTGCCCACTCAAGATTTCTAATGGGCGGATAACACACCACTTGCAATAATTATGCCGCACGCAGGAAGAGTTGGGATTGCGTGAGTCTAGTTTCATGGGCTCCCAAATTCCCAGGCTTTTATATTGTTCAAAACCCTCCCCTTTTTGCTTCAGTTTCAATCCGAGCCATTTGCAGCAGAGCTTTATCCAACATGGAAGCAAATTTCGTGCTGGATTCTTGCAATCAAACCTAGTCGTACGAAGGGTTGGTCTCAGCTTGGCGCCTGAAGAATATCTTCCTCTTTGAGGATCAAGCTTTCCTGAGCGAGGTCATGAATTTCTTGGGGCCAAAGTTCATGGATACCTACTAGCAAAGAAGGCCAAATTTGGATATTGCCTCACTTTTCGTAGCTCTAGCTCTGATGGTGGGGGACTCGAAAGAAGAAGTCCGCAGGGTGGTGGAAACATGCATAGACAAGCAATGGCTTGTAGGACTGGAGGATATTATCGAACGGGCCGTTCTTGGGGTAGGGCTGAACATGGGCCAGAACCCATGGAGGCTCATTGGTGGCGGAGATAACTCGCTGCAGCCGTTGGTGGTGTGGTCTTCTGCGAACCCACGCGAAGTACATTTGCCGAAAGCAGCTAGGGCATGGCGGAGTATGGTTAGCCTTCTGCAGGAAAACACAGGGGAGGCGGAGACTGCCTTCAAGGGCAAAATGAAGACTACTCCCAGAAAAAGCGTGCGCCCTCGTGGAGAACCCTTGCGGTACCAAATCAAGCGGGAAGGTCGGGAGGTGACTACTGTAGCGGTCAGTGCAGAAGCAGGGGTTGATACGTCGCTGCACAATCGGGGGACGACAAGTGGGACAGGCAGGCCACGTCTCTCAGGGGCCGAGGATCATTCAATCCCCTATTTCACCAAGGAAGAGGCTGATTCCTAGTTCAAGGATTGAAGTGGCCGAAGGTTTTTTCCAGTTAAGCGGGGAGGTATAGGAAGTTTTTTGTCGTTACCGTCCCGGTGTTGGGGTCGGTTTTGGTGTATGGCGCTGGTGTTGGGGTCGATAGTGGTGTATGGCGCTGATGCCTTTTTGCTATGTAATGCTTCGGCTTTAGTTTACTATGCTTGTAATTGAGGGCCTCTATGCTCTCTTACTCTCTTTATTATGTAAGTTGTTTTATAATCAATACAAAAATCATGTTACCTATAAAAAAAAAAAAAAAAAGTAGACGATTATTAAATTCAATAACATTAATTAATGTCTTCTCTGCGAAATTCTGGAAATGTATTCAAAGAGTTTATTCAAAATTACTGAATTTGCAGCTATCTCAAATTAAATACAAAATGCAAGTATTTGTAAATATCGTCTGTCAACACGCACCAGCATTCACTAATAAAGACTCACGCCGCCTTTCTGTTATTACCAGCTAGTATCCCATGCGATCCTTGTTGTGAATGCCAAATGCGCTGGGTCTTAAGTACAACATGGCTGCAAGGTAGTCTGCCCTTCACCCGCAAATGCTGCAAGGAGACAAGTCAATCACCAGTCGTAGGAGGAAGACAAGTCAATCAACAGTTGCCATGTCCCCTTTCTAGAGTGGACATCAGAGACGAAGGAGTTGGCCTATCATTGGAGTCTCATAGGCTAGCGGAGATGGATAGGGACTCATTCAGTGCATACAGTGACTGGATTTTGGCCTTACAAGCAGTTTGGAGCAGTTCCTAGATTTTAGGGGATATCCCTACTTTTTAGGAGGATGTGGCAGTT
>MU225910.1:668374-682118 GCA_018584345.1 Thuja plicata
TTTAAGCAAGTTTTGAAGTTCCCGATATTTTCCCGATAAGTTTTCGACTTATCTCCGATATTTTCCGATATTTTTTTTTTTGCCCTCGGCGATAAGTTGCCGATAACGATAAGTTGAACTATGGTTTTACTTCTCAATGTATAATGCATAGAATACTGAGGATAAACCCACACATAATACTACTGCCAGAACTAAATCGGTTAAGAACTCCAACTAATAGATATGCTTGCAAAACATGAACATTTAATAATATAGCACAATGACAGTTCGAATACATAAACTGCATATTGAATTCCTTTCCAGATTTATTTTATTGTATTTAAAAGAAACTCTAAGATGAGTCAACCGGCTTATGCACCTGGTATAACACGACCGGCTGGCTTCAACACGGTTGGTATGGATGGCCCGCGTGACAGTGAAGAGGAACTCCTCACGCCAACCGCTGACTAACAGACCTCCACGCAAGAGATAGTCTCCACGCTGTGTTGGGATAGCCCGTGCACTGAGTCTGGCGGAATCCGCCCTTTTATCTGTTGACTGCTGCCATCTCTGGCCGCACCTGGATTCTCACGCGACTGCTCCAGCCTGTACTCGGCTAAGGGAGTGCTAGTGGAAGCCTTGCACTTCCACGCACAGATATATCGGCCCACGCTTTTGCGGATGAGCTGGACTTGAGAGCTCCCAAGATATGGCCCAAGTCTTCTAGTGGATTCACGCTAATCTTCCACGTCAACTCTGCAATCTCTTGTCATGCTAAATGGAGGAAAGGAACACTTCTAATTTACAAACCGCAATTCTTACTGAAGATACCACGCAAATGATAGGGTCACATTTTAAGAACAATCTCCTGTGATTTCCAGCTTGCTGCGTGATGTTTCCTTCTATGAATATTTGCTCTTATGCTTGTCGTTTCAGAATATTGAATGCAAGTTAAGCTGATGTCTGTACTTCCACTATGGCAATTGAATTCACTTGTGAAACCTGGATGATTTCACCAAGATGGAGGATTGGGGCTAGGTCCAATTTCCATAAAACTCTTAAGGGGCTATGTCCTCAAAAAATCAGTCACATTCAAGCAACCAGATATAAACTTACATTTTATAAATTCTCATTGTACCTTTCCCAAGGAAGATCTCCTTCCTTCATAACCTCGAAATGAGAGCCATTACACCAACTAGGCAATGTGGGATAAAAAAGCACTTTCATCTTTTAGTCACTTAAGTCACTTTATAAAAATAAGGTAACTTAAAGTTATAACATTAAAGTGACTTTATAATATTACTTTATGAAATAAAGTACCCCAACTATAGAGACTAAACTCAGATATTAAAACAATGCCCAAGTAACCATGTGACTAACTAGCATCCTCTGAAAAGCGGCCATTAGACTATCCGGATGGCTAGATAGGCTAATCAGGCATATTATGCACTACTGTAGAAAAGGGGACATTACATATGCAGCCGACATGTGGAAGCATTTGAAGGAGCTGCATGAGACATCTGACAAGAGTCGTCTGTTCTTTCTGAAGAACCAATTGTTCTACATTATGATGGATGAACGCGTGTCCTTACAGGAGCATCTCACGAAGATTAAGGACATTTGCGATCAGCTTGAAGCTATTGGTCGGAAGATGGAGGAAGAAGATATGGTAGTCACTACCCTAAAAAGTCTACCTAAATCTTATAAGCATTTTATCGAGACTCTCAACATTACTTCCACTAATGTTGATCTGAAATTTCCAAAATTGTGCACCAAACTTCTGCAGCAGGATCATTGGAAACAACAATTTGGTAGCAGTGCCACCTCGTCCTCCTTAGAGCAGGCTTTTGCAACAAAATCCTTTCACAAGGATAATGGCAAATCTCAGCCATCTTAGTCTTTTCAACAAAAGGGCTCTAGTCAATCTCAAGATGTTTCAAAGATGATTCAGTGTAATTATTGTCATAAATATGGCCATATGCTAAAGAATTGTCGCCATCGATTAGCTTCCAACCAGTGGAAGCAGGGAGGATCTCAGCCTAAAGCTAATGTTGTCAAGTACACAGAGCAGAAAGAGTCTACCTTTTACGCCTTCATGGCTAAAAGACTTGCCGACCATGTCAAATCTTATGCTTGGTATATTGATTCTGGTGCTTCTTGGCATTTCACTCACAGGCGTGATTGGTTTATAGAATTTTCTACCTTTATTGATTCAGTTATATTTGGAGGTAAAGAGTATACAGTTGTCGGCAAGGGCAACGTTCAGATTCAGTCTGGTGGGAGGAGTCTCATATTCCTCAATGTATACTACGTTCCTGGAATGGAACTTAATCTTCTCTCAGTAAGTCAGATCATGCGACATTCTCCTCATCTTGATGTGGTATTCAGTGCACACAAGTGCTCGATTGTTGATCGTGCAACACGCACTACGGTAGCTGTAGGCATTGAGGATCATGGTCTATACCGACTTGTGGATACAGGTGATTCTCTTGAGCATGCTTTCGCAGCAAAATCAGCTTCTATCAGCAGTCTCTGGCATCAGCGATATAGTCACCTGAACATTCATTATCTTGCTCAGCGTGTTCGTGATGATTTAGTGCTTGGTCTACCTGAAATTCAAACTCAGAATCAACGAGTTTGTGGAGTTTGCCAAGTTGGAAAGCAGCACAAGAAACCGTTCAAGGATGGTGACTCATGGCGAGCCTCAAAGGTACTACAGTTGGTCCACGCTGATGTATGTGGTCCAATGAACACTACTTTTGTTACTGGGTGCACGTATTTCTTGCTTTTTGTTGATGATTTCAGTAGGAAAATGTGGGTGTACTTTCTTGGACAGAAATCAGATGTGTTTACTATATTTCAGAAATTTAAGGCCTTAGTAGAAAAAGAGTTTGGTTGTTCTATTATATCTCTTAGGTCTGATAATGGGGGGGAGTTTCGTTCTACTATTTTCTCTTCTTTCTGTGATACACATGGCATAAAACGTCAGTTAACCACACCATACACACCTCAAAAAAATGGCATTGTAGAACGTTGCAACTGCACCATTACACAAATGGCCAAGTCTATGATGGAACACTGAAATGTTCCTAAGAATATAGGGCAAAAGCAGTATTTACTGCAGTCTATCTCCTTAATAGGTCTCCTACACATGTTGTTAAGGGGAAGACTCCTGAGGAAGCCTGGACTAGTCGCAAACCTAGGATCAGCCACCTGAAAGTTTTTGGCTCTCTAGCTTATGTATGGATTTCTGATGCCCAGCGCTCTAAGTTGGATTCCAAGAGCCAAAAGCTTATGTTTACAAGGTACAGTGACAACCATAAGGCTTACCAGTTGATTGATGTAGACACCAATTGTCTTATCTTCAACTACGATGTTGTCTTTGATGAAGAACAAGGACCATTTCAGATTTCCTCGTCTGCGCATAATTCAGAGGATCAGCCTTTGAAGGCTTCTAATTTGGGTGTCCGTCTTCCATTGGGTTTACCTGATGGGAGGGATGATACAGATTTTGTATTTGATGAAGCACTACCTGAATTTCCTCTGAATGATGTTGATCTTCCACCTATTGCAGATCCTCTTCCACCTCCACCTCCTGATGTTGGCACATCTACTCTCCAGCCTAAATGGTGGGCTAAGACAATCAGTGATCTTTTTGATGAGCTCATTGAGGGTAGATCCTCTCGCAATAAGGGCAAGCAGCAAAATACAACTAACTTTGCTCTCATGGCCAACCTACATAGCATTTATGAGCCTCACACATTTAAAGAGACCACAGGGATTCCAAAGTGGGAACAGGTAATGGACGCAGAATACCAAAGTCTTCTAAAGAATCACACATGGGTTCTCTCTGATCTTCCTCCAGGGAAAAAGCCCATTAGCTCCAAATGGGTATATAAGGTCAAGTATCAGGCATATGGTACCCTAGATAAATAAAAGGCCACATTAGTTGCTCGAGGGTTCACCCAGCGGGAGGGCATTGACTTGAGGAAACTTTTGCTCCTACTGCCAAGATGAGTACAATTAGTCTTCTTCTCGCCATTGCAGATCAGTGTGGATGGAAACTCCATTAGATCGTTGTTAAGAGTGTCTTCCTCAACGGTGAGTTGCAGGACGAAGTCTATATGATGCAGCCTCTTGGTTTCAAGGTTGTCGGCACAGAACACCAAGTATGTAGGCTTCAGAAAGCACTCTATGGTCTCAAACAGGCTCCTCGAGCATTGTACATCAAGATTGATAAGTACTTGGTTGCTCATGGTTTTCAGCGTTGTCCCTCTGACAGTAATCTGTATATAGAACACTCTGGTGATGATATTCTTTCCTTGTTGTCTATGTGGATGATTTGATCATTACTAGTAGTTCCACACATTTGATTGTAGAAATCAAACAAGATCTGTGCAAGGATTTTGATATGACAGATTTGGGGCTTCTCCATTATTGTTTAGGTGTTGAAGTTTGGCAGATTGATGGCAGTATTTTTCTTTCTCAGTCTATGTATGCCAGGAACTTGGTTGACAGGTTTCGAATGCAGGATTGTAAACCTGCTTCTACACCTATGGAGAAAGGGCAAAATTTATCAGCCAAGTCTGATTCTACTCCTATTGATGAAACCACTTACAGACAACTAGTAGGCAGTCTCATCTATCTTACTGCTACTAGACCTGATCTCAGTTTTGTAGTCAGCTATATTTCACGCTTCATGGCAGCCCCTAAGGCTGATCATTGGGTAGCAGCGAAGCATGTGCTGCGTTATGTGAAGGGCACCCCTGATTATGGACTTCTTTACACTCGAAGTCATGATCCTAGACTCAATGGACTCACAGATTCAGATTGGGCAGGTTTGGTTGATGATAAGAAATCAACTTCTGGATGTGTTCAGTTTGGGATCTGGTGCAGTCACATGGACCAATAAAAAGCAGCAGGCAGTATCTCTCTCCTCGACAGAAGCAGAGTATCAAGGAGTTGTTAAGGCAGCTTGTGAAACAGTTTGGCTTCGTTGGATGCTTGCGAATATGCAGATATCTCAAGTAGGATCGACTCCCTTGTTTGTTGATAATGAGGGCGTTCTCAAGCTTGCCAAGAATCAAGTCTTCCATGAAAGAACAAAACATGTAGACATTCATTGTCATTACATTTGTCAATTGGTTGAAGACGAGACAGTTCAGTTGCAGTATGTTCCAACTACGGATCAGACTGCAGACATTCTCACCAAGCCTCTTGGTCCAGACAAGTTTGCCAAATTCTCAAGACAACTTGGTGTAGTGGATAGATTAACCATTAAGGCAGGGTATTACAATAATAGTTAGTTTCTATTGATGGTTATCTATTTATCTGTTGTAAATCTATTATAAATATTAGCATCTTTCTAATATTTAGTTTTCAGTTAATTAGAATAGAATGTTTCTATACTCTACGGGTGTTTCCTAAGGAAACATCGTTCATTCTTTTGTATATATAGATCTTTCGATCTCTGTTAATATCATCAAGTATTTATACCAATTACTTCCCGTAATAAAGTATACTTTTAAAACATTTAAAACTCCCTTTTAAATAAAGTCCACTTAACTTATCAACGATATGCACTTAATAATTAATTATTATTAAAGTATAACTTTAATAATAATTATAATGTTTTGACTCCATCATTAATCATTATTTCTTAATTCTAACTGAACCTGAGAGTTAACCATTGTATCCACTATGCATCCAACTACCTTACTAAAAATAGTAAGGGTCCATCTCTATCAACCCCTAACTTGCTATAATTAG
The DNA here is from genome assembly GCA_018584345.1 of Thuja plicata. Classification (NCBI taxonomy): domain Eukaryota; kingdom Viridiplantae; phylum Streptophyta; class Pinopsida; order Cupressales; family Cupressaceae; genus Thuja; species Thuja plicata. The sequence continues at coordinate 674,123 of MU225910.1, forward strand.
TAAATCCTTGAATACCTGATCAACAAAGATGCCAAGGGTCATCACTGCAACTGAGGCCGGTCTGGGTGCCCTGTCAAATGTAGAAATGTTGGATAATGACTTACTATAAATAGTAAGTGTACCAAACTGGCCCAAACGAAGAGCAAACCTGAATATCCCTGACCTCTGGAGTGGGAAAATGGCCTCTAACATTGCCAACAAAGACCCTCTATCCACGAAGGTTAAATAATAGACTAATCCCACGAACTATGATGCTCATGAAAAATGGGGACATTACACTTGATTACAGTAGAATGACTAGATGTACAATGGGAAAATGCGCTAGCAAGATAAAGTAAGCCGAAGGAAAAAAATATGAGACAAAAAGCTATGAGGTGAACTAACAAATGAAATTTTTACATGGGAAAATCTCACCATAGGGGCCATATCAGTTATCACCTAAGGACTTGGCACAAAATCACAATAAACTCTACTTCTCACAAAATAAAAATAGATGCCTTCTAGATAGCCTGCTTTTAAACTAGCAGTATACAAATCATATAAACATGCTTTCGACACCTAACATTAATTCCTGCACTACATAAAGTTCTAAATAGCAGTACTATAGATGGTAAATTATACAAATTTGAAAATGTATGAAGTGATCAACCCTACAAAAATTCATAAATAGCTCCAAAATTATCACAAGAGAGCTTTTTCCTTCTTGTGAGCACAACTTTAGTTTGCAAAATAAATATATTTTCTAGACTTGGGATCATTTTAGTAAATTCAATTTAACTTATTACATTACCTGAAGATAAAATATCCTACATTTTCTTAACAATACACAATCATTTTTCTGTAACATGAGCTGAACTGTCTTGTCCAAAGCCAAAGGTGTGGAATGATAACAGATGCAAGGGAATTATAGATCATCATTACCTGCAGAGATTTTGGAATCCAGTTGCTTGAAGATTTATCGTTTGCATTTTGAGGTAGCATCAGCCCTTCTTTGTTGCCAGGTTCTTCTTTGTAGGCACGTCTATATGGCGGTTCCCAAACTGGAATTATAGTTAAACGTGGTGCAGATGGCTCCAGATGTACAATAGCATTATTAAACCAGTCAAACTCCCACTGTCTGCCACATTTTTGAGGATGAAATTCATCGAGATCAAGATCTGGCATAAGATACTTGTTCACCACATTCTTCACAATTGTGTCTGGTGTCTCTGGTTCAAATGCTGGAGGCTGCATAAAACAATATGGAAACTATTAGACTCTTTGAAAACAAGATTTGTAGAAGCCTAATGAACAGGAGGCACAAATAAGCCATCCTCCACAGCTGGAGCATGCTCCATGTCATTATGAACTGAATTGATTCACAGATACCCATTTGACTAATATTGTCATGTTCCGTAATTATTATCACTAACCACATTAAGGTGAAGTCCATCTATGTTTGACAATTCTATTTAACTTACATCACACTAACACTAACAATATACCCATCATTATTGTTACTCACATGGAGTTAAATTTAGATAATACTGCTGGAGTTAATATGCACTGAATTCAATCTCTATTTTACTATTTGTATTCCTCTGGTATTACTCCTGTATAGATATCTAAAATACATCTACCTAAAAAATGCCAAGAAATATCAATCTCTGTTACTTTATTTGGTAATTTACTTAAAAGTTATTTTATTTTTATAGATTTATCTGAAGGTAGGCATCCTAATATACACTTTTTGGTTTTTACATATAGATAAATATGTTAATATTAATAGATTATGTTATTATATACACATGTGACATATCTATCTTTAAGTGTTATATAAAGATATATCTTAACTATATTTTTAATCATATCATTCTCTATTTTATTTACTATACATATAATTACTATTATCTTAATTATATTTCATTTATTTAGTAAATTAAATAGCTCTTTGCTATAAAGATATTTTATTTACTATTATATTAATTAATAATTATATAACGATATTATCTTAATTATATTTTAGTCAGTAAAGTGAATAGCTATTCAATATTTTATTTCATTAAAAAATGAAATTAAACTTTTCCATGTGGGCATACATTTTTATGTTTTGTATTTTTACTATTTTATAAGTCCACTCTTTAATATTTTTTGTTAACACTCACACCATTACAGTCCGCTCCTTGCTGCCATATTAGTTATAACTCTTAGCGTAATTTGCAAGAGCAGTACATAAATACATTGTCAATACACTTGATTTATGCATTGAAAGATTCAAAACAGATTTTTCCATGAGCAAACCATCTCTTCCATTTGTTATGTTATCTCTGTGTTGGCAAAGTCTTCAAAACAAAAATCAGGGCTGAATGCTACAGTGCTATCAAAGCTAGTTTTTCCCTGCAAGCCAACTGAATCGGGGTTGCTTGTTCTAGTCTTTGGTTGCATGTTGGAGTTTCTGTAGTGGTTTGTCAGGTTCAATGGCTTTATTTCAGAACTTACCATGACAATTACTAGAATAGAGTGAAAAGATGGTCACAGTTGATAAGTCCTTGTGTGAGATGATGCAAGAATTACTTAATCTGATGGACCCAGACATTAAAAGGGAGTATCTTAAGATAGTTACAAAACCCAAACAGATGAAACCAAAAATGAATGATGATGAACCTGCTTTCTCAAAAGCAATTGTAGAGGAAGAGCCCTAGAGCTTTTCTGAAGAAGACTGACTTAGAGCCTTGAGATTTTCTGAAGAAGATTGACTCGGAGCATCCTTGTGAAGAAGAGTTCCACCAGCAAGAAGATTGGCCCAAACATGATGATGAAAATAACTTTCAAGTTTTTTGATAACCCACTCTTTGAAAAGGACGCGTATAATAATCCACCTTTTGAGGCAGAGTTTCCAAGATGACCCTTGTTAGCCGTATAGTTTATTATGCTGTCGGGTGTTAGTTATTGTATGTATGCACCGATGGTACTTAGTTACAACGTTTGGTCGCACCCCTTCGGATTTTATATAAACACTGTACTTGCTCTTTGAAGACATCATGATCATTGGTGGCTATTGTGAATGTACTAAGTTCTGAATGATCAATGAAAGCTTTGGTGTTCTCTGATCCATCTCTGTTATTTACATTTCCTATATAATGCCTATGCATTAGTAAACTAGTCTACCCTGTTGAGAGACATTCACATGAGGAAGATTCCTCACTTGATTTTAATAATGGTTTTAAGCATGCTAAAATTTTCAAATCAGCAACCAGTCATGAGTTTTTTAATCATTCTAATGATGTTAATTCAGTCTATGAGAAGACTGTTTCAATTCATGAGTCATGCAGGTTTGATTTACAGGAAAACCTGATTGAGAAGTATGCACTTGAGCAAAATTCTTGGCTTGAGCCTGCTGTAATTTTCAAACCAACTCAAGGTAATTTGACCATCTTTTGGATTATAATCCAAGGCATGTAAAAGAGCATGAGAGTAGAGGATTGATGTTTTGTACTTTGTCATTACAAATTGTTTTTTATCAAAGGATACATCATAAGAAAGGTAAAAGAATCCATACATGTCCACAAACAAGAGTATAGGATCCGGAGGCTCCGTTAAGGTGTTGGGTATCAAAAATGAAGAGCTGTCTTCCATACAAGAATCGAAGTTTGCAAGTTAAGACACCAGCGAATCTCTCATCTTATCATGGCATTGAGTTAACTTTATCACAGCCTTGCATAGTATGTGATGTTGCTTTTGGTATAAACGAAATAACTAGAATAATAGCTCAAAAAATACCTTATAGCAATAGGTCAACAAGGAGTTTTTGAAATTGATAGTGGAAAAGTTTCAGGGGTTGAATCATTTCAAGAGTCCATTGTTTGATAAGATGGTAACTATGCTTGAGACTTTTGCAAAATTCAAGTTTGGTTACAGTATACTAGATATTGCTTGTGAGAGAATGATATTTGTCATGTTTCAAAACTCATGGGCTTCTATTAATGATGTTCATCTCAAGAAAATTATAATATAAGCATACTCCAATTTTGAATAAATGTGAAGTTTTCAATTGGGATATTCTGATTCATGAAAATTTCATTGTCTTGAAGACATCACCACTAGATGACACATTGAATAAAATCATGATATGCAATATGATGGATTTAGGTACTTCATTGTGTGGCATTGGTGCAAAGAGTAATGTCCCCAATTCAGGACCTAAAGATATACGAATTGAATAAGTTTTAATTAAAGATTTTAACTTATTAGTCATAATCTTATGTATATATGAGGGCAATCCATGAAAGCTGTCCATAGCAATTACATCATCAATCAGTTGTACATAACTGATTAATAGTAGCAGGCACTCTAAGGAGAAAATATGATACCGACAAAGAAAACAAATACTGAGGAATAGAAATTATAGAAACAATGACAATATATGGAAAAAGATGGTCAACATCTATACAAAACGACTAAGTGAGAAGGGAAGATACAAGTAATCGCCAACGATAAGACTAACGCTGATTGACGGCAATTAAAGACCATTGGCTTATGGAGGGATCATTTTGCCCAAGCAGATTATGTGACACGGCAGCATGAAAGAAATAGCAATTATGAATGTAAAAACAATAAGGTCAGGAAGAATAGACAATATGGGAAGGATATATAAATATCAGCAACATTGAAGTCTACGGATATTAAGCAGTGATAAACTCAGCATTTAATGAGCCTGACTTGCTCTGCTGAGAATTGATAGATTTTGCAACCACAAATAATAAAATTTGCAAGAAAGTATCCCTTTATTTATATAATCAATTTCAAATTGTGATTTTCAATCCATAGCCATAATCATTTCCAGCATATTTATTATTGAAGCAGCTGGTCTTTTGCTAAGCTCCAAATTTCACATACACTTCTTACCAAACAATTCCAAATCTTTACTTTACCAAATTACATATAACTTCTTTACATTTTGCAATTCATATATAAAGCATAATACTCAGAGTTATGCCTTCACATCTCAAAGTGAATAGCAAGACAAAAAGTTTTAAAAGAAACAATGTTTTAATCTTATTCGAAATAATATACTTCTTTATTTGCTTTAAGGAAAATCCAAACATTAAAGAGCACCTGTTTATGATGGCTGATGTCCCACGCTAATCCTTTGGCGTGAATGGCCAAGGCGCTGATTCTCCCCACGCGGTAGGACGGGTTGAGCATTCGCGGGCGTCAGCAGCAACTGGGACGTGGCTTGCACTCTCCATGTGTGGCTTTAGCAACCCGCAGCCAAATGGTAGCAATCACGTCCAGCAGGTAATTAATGTCTTCCCCAATACTGCGCAACCATACACTATTTCTAACGCTGGGCAAGTCTTCTCCGCAATATAGTCTGAAACAAGTCTAACCTCGGAATGAATTCCCAGCCAATGAATTTGATTCCAGCCTTGAAACCCTGTGTCCGATTTCTGAAAGACTTCCACTATAACGAGATGATCAATTGACCTCTTCAAGCAGGCCTCAGTTCAATTTCGAAATTCAATCTCTAGAATATCTAGCTCCTCCCAAGACACAGATCCACAGTAAGGAGATGCAATTGATTATACAGCAGCAATCAATTTGCAGATTAGCTTCAGAAGAACCAGTCTTCTAGAAAACTAATTTGACCCTTATACTTCAGCAAGGGCGCAAATTGCAGAATAATCAGGAATAATTCCTAAGACCAATTTTTTATATAAAATATTCGATGATCAGCTCCACAAATGAGTCCATATTTGTAATTCCTTGGTTGCCATAGTTTCCAAAAACTATCATCAATTAACCACTCTCCATAATATCAACTTCTAAATCATTATAATAATAAAGTATTATTATTATAATAATATAGCCTTATTATTAATTAATAACATATCGTTATTAATTACAATTAATTATCAAATATGACTCTGATGATGATTCCTGCATCTCCTGTTGTAACGACTGATCAACATGGCCCTCAACTGCACTGCCAGAGATTTGCGACAAATGGCAAATCTGTCCACTGGGACCCTCAAAACATACTGTCAACTCACGAGGGTCCCGTTGATGAGTTGACCATACTCAGGCTCCCAGAACCTGCTAATTTCGGGACATCACAGTCCTCCCTCCCTGAAATTGCTTGTCCTCAAGCAATCGCAATCTAGGGTGTTGCATAATATCCTCAGGTTCCCAAGTAGCATCCTCGTCAGGTAACCCCTGCCACTTAACCAAATACTCACGGATAGTCCTCCGGCACAACTGTCTCTCACGCACATCCATAATGGCCTCAGTTATCAACTCCAGTTTCCCCTCATCATCCAGGGGAGGTAATACAGCAAAAGGAATCACAGTTCTGCCTATGGCCTCCTTGAGGCACGAAACGTGAAACACATTGTGCACTCTGTTGTCCTCAGGTAAATCCAGCTCATAAGCCACCTTTCCAACACGTCGTACCACACGAAACGGTCCATAATACCGTGGCTTGAGCTTCTCCGCTCCACTCTTCTGGATAGAAGACTGCCTATAGGGCTACAGCATCAAATAAACCATGTCCCCAATCTCAAAAGAACGGGCTGTCCTCTTTTGATCTGCATACTGTTTTTGTTGATTTTGTGCTCTCTAAATATTATCTTTCAATGCCCTCATAATATCCTAATTGTTCTGCAACAAATCACTTGCACTGGGCACCCTGCTATCACTACACAGTAAATCCACAAAAGTCGGGGGATCATAACCATACAAGGCTCAGAAAGGGGACATTTGTATTGTCACATGAAAAGTGGAGTTATAACAATACTCGCACATATGTATCCACTTTACCCAAGCCCTCTGCTGCGAGGAAACATAATTCTGAACATAGCCTTCAACCCACTTGTTGACAATCTCGGTCTAGCCATCAGTTTGTGGATGATAACTGGTACTCGGTGTCAACTCTATTCCACATAACCTGAAAACCTCCTGCCAGAAGTGGCTCATAAAGCGACTATCTCGGTCACTCGCAATGTTTTGGGGTAGGCCATACATCCTAAACACTTCCCGGAAGAATAAATCTGCAAGCTGCACTGCAGAGTAAGTAGTGGTGATAGGGAAGAAATGTGCGTACTTGGTGAGCCTGTCCACTACCACGAAAATGCAGTCCCACCCTTGGGCTTTAGGTAGCCCCACAATGAAGTCCATAGAAATACTCTCCCATTTCCACTCAGGAATGGAAAGTGGTTGTAGCAACACGGCGGGGTAAGTGTGCTCTTGTTTATTCTGTTGACAAACAGAGCACTCACGAACGTATTGTTGTACATCTCCCTTCAATCCCTTCTAGGTAAACCTCTCTCGAATCTGCCTGTAGGTTTTAAAGAATCCTGAATGACCGGCCATAGGTGTGTCATGGAAAGCCCGGAATATGACCTCTCGGACCCCTGATCCAGCCACAAGAAAGATCCTACCCTTATAAATGATCAACTCATCCACAAGGGAAAATCTGTCGTCCTGAATACTGTCATCAATAAAATCTGTTGCCCATGTATCCCTGGCATACTCAGCTAGGATCAAATGCCTCCAATCCTCAGAAACCTCGGTGAGCAAACAAAGATGGGCTCTCCGTGAAAGAGCATCGGCAACAACATTCTGGGTTCCTTTGATATAGGTAATATCAAAGTCATATGACTGCAATTTACTCACCCATTTCTGCTGCCTCTCATTGAGATCTCGCTGCCCAAGAAAATGTTTCAAACTATTATGATCCTTACTCCCAACTAAATGTTGTCTGAATTTGGCAAAGGCATGAATAATGGCCAACATCTCCTTATCATACACACTGAATGCTCTCTCAGGACCACGTAGCTTCTGACTCTCGAAAACAATGGGATGGTGATCCTGGGATAACATTGCTCCTATACCCTCTCCTGAAGCATCACAGTGTAAATCAAAAGGCCTCGAAAAATCTAGTAATGCCAAGACTGGACAAGTAGTCATAATAGTCTTGAACCTCTCAAAGCACTCCTGCGCCTGAGCGGTCCACTGA
>MU225910.1:696224-710606 GCA_018584345.1 Thuja plicata
AAATGACTTAGCAAAATCTTAAAACCAACTACTGATTGAGTACATCCAAAAATACCATTACGTTTGCAATGGACTTGAATCGAAATGCTTCCTTGGAATATTGTAATGCCTCCACTAACCTTCCTCCCTGCTAGCTAGCCGCGGGCTGCGCAGTCATGTTAACGGCTCTGCATGCTAGCCGCGAGTTGTTTCCCTTTGTCCACAAAATCTGGACATTGTACACAGCCTCTACACATTGACTGCTATGTGACTGCGGTTTGCTTCCACCAGTAATGTCGTGTCCATCCACTTACAAAGCTGCCCTAGAGCAAACTCGCGACAGTCTGAATTTCTTATTCGCCAAAATCTACAAGCTGGGAAGAATGTATATCGCCCACCAATAATGAAATTCGATTCACAACCAACAACACTTGTATTCGAAATCTGCAATGTCTCTTCTTTTACAGACGCTAACTATCTTCAATCGAATTAATAATTCGATGATGCCATTCCAGCAGACATAAATCACTCTCCCAAATAAATTCGCGCCCTCAGTGTGCATGAACAATTACAGAATTACTTCTTCCTCTAGTAACAGGCAGACAGTATGGATGAAGGATTGGTTATACTTCAGCAACCAATGAGATATTAACTTCATAAGAATCAGTCTTCTAGAAGCCAATTTGACCCTTATACTTCAGCAAGGGCACAGATCAGAAACTTCTCCTCAGAGAAAACAAACCAAATATAATATAATCAATCGATAATGAATGAATGCCTTTCCTATTGCTTTTATAATTCAAAAGTGTCTTGTGTCACACACTTGTATACTTAGGCACATATTGAGTAATATAATTTATTAACTCATTTGGCTCCAAAAATGACATTTTCATCAATATCATGAAATTATGACATGCAAGGTCCATGTTTCTTGTGCCCAAGATTTAAAACTTTTCATCCTGGTTCCGACGAGCTATAACATTAAGGTGCCCAACATATAATACCAACACTAATGGCAACCTTAGCAAATTTAATTAAATAATAATAATAATTCACCCGTCTTGCGAAAACAACTGAAAAAGCATCATAATCGAAATCTGTCTGCACTGGAGTGATCCTGATAATAAAAGATGATGAACGAACCTGACGGGGTGACTTACTAAAAATAGATGCTCTCTCCAAGATTCTTGGAGCCCAAACCGGAAGCCAGAAATGAAATCTAAGAGCATCATTCAACTCCTCTAACTCATCTGAGCTCATCGGAACTATCCATTGACTTACTATAAATAGTAAGTTCACACCAATGACCCTCTAAACACCTCGCCAGACCACGAGGATCACGATAATGATCTGGCACCATCCATTCAATGACCCTGCTAAAATTGGGGACATTACAGCTTGGCAGGTGATCAGAGGAATGTTTGGCCTAGGCGTTTTCAGTTTTAGGCCAATCGGAGCAGTTTCCACAAGGTTTCCAGGGTGCTTACTATTTATAGTAAGTCGGCAGAACTCAGTTTTCCTGGCATCTCAGTAGTGGACTTGAAGCGTCTCGCCGAGAGCTTTCCGGCAAACTATCACACTTCTTCATTCGAGTTCGTTTGGCCCTCCGTTTTAATGCCAGAAGATTCCTTACTTTATTTTATTATGTCACTTTATAACCCCACGGATGTATTTATTTTAAAAGTGACTTTAAGTGGAATATGAAGAGACAAAGTGGGGAAACTGAAGAGTCAAAATTGCAGCGTTAAAAGAAGACTTGGAGTCTCATTTGGATATGCTTAGTTTTATGAGTTTATTTTCTCTTGGAGAATCTAGAGAGCTTCAGCTTTTCCATCTGGAACCTAAGGATGGAAACCTTCAGGCTTTCTCGGTGGATTGGACGGAAACCCAGTTCATCTCCAGTGCGGATTCACAGCAGAGTTCGCCATTGTATTCACAAGTTCTTTTCTGTTATTTGATATTCTGTTGCATGTTGAGTTCAGATTTGTATTGTGAGAAATCCCACTATTATTTTATAATGAAACAATGTTGATGGGGGTTTTAATGGAATATAGATTGCTAGCTTATTACTATTGAATCCATGGTTATTTGCATGAGTGTATTTGTTTATATCTGCATGAGATATATTTGTGAAAATTTTTGGGAGATACCCGGTTCAGGTCATTACAGTGGTATCAGAGCTGGTTTTCTTGCCAGCCTGTGGAGTTTTAGCAGAAACTTATTTACAGAAGGGTTTATGAGCCCAGGAATCTTCTTCAGATTTGTGGTTTTCTTAAAGCAGTAAGGATCCTTCAGCTAATGCAGTCATACCAGTTCACATGCAATCTGAGATTGATGTAAGCTGTTAGTTCAAAGAGCAGATTCAACAGGGTAGCATTACAATTGGAAATCTGTGTGCATGAATTCAAATACCCAATCCAGCAAAGCCAACATTCAAGCGTTTCCAGAATTAGTGATTTATCAGTGGTTGTATACACCTGCAATCTGGCGTTGAAACTACACAGGTATCCGTAATATTGAGGTGGATGAAGGGGAGGTATACTTCCATTTATTTCACGCATCTCTGCATGCAGAGAGACCCACGGTTTTGTAGCCTGGGATCCTCGATAAAACATGTTTGCAAGCCCAGCTCGACCACGGGTATGGTCGTGTGTCCTCCAACTATGTGAGGGGACCATTTCAACAAATTATATCAAAGCTTATAGTAAGCTTTAGTTTCAAATTTGTGGGGCCGAGTCATTAGCGGCGTGAGCACATAACCCTGAGGTTTAATATTCGCTCCAGGATTTATATTATTAATAAACATATGATTGTTGAAGCCTAAATATTTCATTTGGAGGCTTATTGTGGACCAAAGATACTTTTCTAGGCGAGTCCAATTTAGTGGGGCCTGAGAGATATAAAGCATTTAAAATATAGGGGTCTTCTCTATAGTTTGCAGAAGTATTTATTAAGTTTGAAGAAACTTTGCAAGTATTATTATTGGAGCTAAATCACATAATAGTGATTTATTCTGAATAAAATTTGTGGCCCGACTCATCTAAAAGATTGGTATAGGAGGGAAGAGGCTATAAAGTTTATCCAAATCGAAATATTTGGGACTGGGAAGAATGTGCGTGGACGACTACATACATATTAATATAAGGCTCAATTAAAAAAAAAAATTATGGTTTAGAACCATATATTGACACGACTCTCAGGAATGAAAGAGAAATATTTTAACTATATCGATGCTATTCTTCATTTTTGGCATTTCCGTGAATGTTTTTGGGTCTTCATATTTGCGGTAATATAGAGGAAGACCGTTGTCGTTTCATCTTCTCTAACGAGCTTTATTCCATTGGCGTAAGAGGCTGAAATTGACGTGAATCTTGTTGAACCTGACTCCACTCCTTTTCGCAATCTCCCTTCTTTATAGAGCAACTCCTACCTGAGACAGTATTAGTTCTAATATTTCATCGGGTCCATCTTGGTGATTATGAAGTTGACGGCACTGGGCAACACAAGGAGGAGCGTTTACTATTCCCGTGAGTGCTGGATGGGCTTCCATCCTCATTGATAAGTCTCTCTCTTTCCAGAGAATTCCACCGCCAGAAAAGGGGCGTGTGGCTGTGAAAGACAATGAATGTTATTGCAGATGGAGATTCTCATAAATACGTATTTACTAGAAGCTACATATGTCATGATAGAAGGAAGATACATGCAGCTAGAAGACACTGAAGGCGGTATTTTAACAAGCAAATAACGGTTTTAAGAGCATTGATGAATACATCTCGAGTTGACTGAGTTGTTGATTGGTGTGTGACTATTATGCTTACTGTATGAGGCTCGATAGGCATCAAAGGTACTGTGCGTGAGACAAAGAACTTCTGGACAGAGTTTGCATCGGGAAGTGAGAACAAACTCCATCTCTCTTCATGCTTTACGGAAGATTCAAAATTAAGTGTTGCTATGAGGTAGTAGGGAGCACTAAGTTGGACGTTGTATTGAGTGTATACTCTTGAAAGCAATGTTGGTCATCTTCTCGCTTAGTTGAAGTGAGGAAACGAAACTTCATCAAATTAGCGAAACCGGTGATGTTATTAGTTTATCTCTGCATTCTGTTATAGCCTGGAGTTGCTTATGAATCTTGGGCGTATGATAAGAGGACTGGCAAGAGATTAAAATCAAATAGATAAGTTCAGTTCCACTATACAAGGCTGCCAAAATAAATTAGGGTCAGATCCTCCTTTTGGTCTTTAAGTGTTTGGATTTGTCATTAGCTCAGTGATTATATGTTTTGTTTCTGTTCTATATTACGTGCACTGGGTACACCCTCTTAGAAGCATTGTTAAGCCCCAAAATATGTCCTTGAAGATTCAACTATGTTAAATAAATTCTGAGAGCGATGCCAAATCGACTTTCTTGAAAAAGAGGTGTCTTCAGATTCTGTTACTGATGTACAAGCCAGGAAATCAGTTGATCAGTTGTAATGGTTTAAGGAATCACTATTGTCTTGGCATATTTAACTGAGTTCTCATGATTGGCAAATCATTAGAATTTTTTTCAATGAATGTAGGCAAACTATTCGAATAAATTTCTCAGCGAGGAAGGGGGGATTGCAAGGGGTCTAAACAGTAAGAAGGTGCAGAAATTACTGTGGCATTTCACAACCTGTCGGTGTATGCATCAGATGTGGTGCAAATCAGTGGAAGAAAAGTAACTGCTCTTTCCACAAACAGATTGTCAACACTCGGAGCACTCTATCGTTCCTATAGGTGGTTGATAAATCACCTTGTGGGAGACATCTACAACATTTTAGAACCTCAGTTTCGGCATAGTCAAAAAATTTGATACAAACAGGGCAGTATTAAACAGATTTGACAAGGGTTATCACAGTTGGAATTGGTTCTTAGTTTGAACAGCAGGATAGGTCATGATGAAGGGATTGTTTAGCAACACACAAGCATGGAAAGACCTTAAGAAAACACAACAAAATCTCCAACGTGAACTGCAACGTTTAAGTGACACACTTTCCAGTAAATTTGGACCCCCTAAGGTTTCATCACCATCTACAGGAGCAAGTAAGAGGCGTCATGCCATAGCAACAAATGATGCAATATTGAGCAGCCACCAGAAGTATTGCATTCTTCCTAAGAAGATATGTGACCATCTTCCCTTTGCACAGTTTATGGGTGTTCCAGAAGATGATGATGATGGTTAGGATTCCATAAATTCAAATCAGCAACTTAAGAGAAAAGGAAATACAAAGGAGGTATGCAGAAAACTTCACAGAGAGTTTGATAAACAAGCAGATTTACTTCACAAGAACAAAATGATAGCATTGGGGAGTGACTCACACGAGGTTCCATCATCTTTGAGAGGAGATTTCCAAGAGGATACAAAAGGAGGATCATTTCATGCATCCATGGGTGTGAATCACATAAGCCTCAGTGATAACAAGAAGGATTATGAATATGCTGTCATGAAATTTTCAAAGACCACAGTGATTGATCAGCCACATGAAGGTATGAGTTGTTTTGATATTGAGCAAAATAATATGGTGGGTGCATCTATGGTTGAGGATTATGTGGAAGAAAGGAAGGAAGATTTGTTTCAGCCTATAAAGGGTCATGCAAAGAAAGACAAAATTCAGTCATATGGGCAGCTTAGTGAAAATACAGAACTCAAGCTTATTGATAACTTACTCTTCGAGATGAGTGTTGATTGGATATTTGAGAATCCACTATTTGAGTTGGACGATGGAATACCTCTTGAAATTGATCAGGAGTCCCAACTCTTGATCTCAGAGGAGAGTACTTTTCAGTTGGGTGCTGATTGCGGCCAGGAGGCAACTGCCTTGTCACATTTGACAGATGGACATAATGTTGATTGCAAATCAGCCTTGGATAGAGACTTGGCTATTAGTATGGCCAAGGAGTACATAAGGGGAGAAGATAGTGTTGAGGAGTATCCCTTAATTTGTTCTCCTCCTCACACAATTGGGACGCAATTACATTATCATACCGACTCATCTAATGCTTATGGTATTGAGAGACAGTTATGGAATCTTTATGCTAATTCAAGAATTCCAGTAGAGTCGGTTAGTGCATCACATGTTGGCCACATTGTATGGGATGCATTCTCTTTTCCATTCAACCCACCTACGGAGAACCTTATTTTCCGATTATTGCGGAGGTGTGGGGTGAGTGATTGGTTTGGTACGCTTCCTTGCTTGCAAGTGGAAGCCTTGTCCAGAAGTCTGGGTACCTTGCCTCTTCAGTACAATTTCCAGTTCGGGCGACGGACCAGAGGAGCATTGTTATGGCAGTTGGACATTTCTGGTGATTCACTCAGTATGGGCATAGGGCATCAGGATATTTCAGCCAGCTGGGGAGATAGATGGCCCTTTTGCTTATGGGATCCAGGAGGGATGTACTTGCGGTTGGTATTTATTCAGGGAGTCGATTGGTGTGAGGTTTGGTTTCCCCCTGCATCTGACCGTAGAGGTGTTGGTGATCTTAGTTTGAGTGAGGTTCTCAATTTGGTTGAGGACTTTCTCACAGATGAGGGCGGCACAGGGCAGATTGGTACGACTGATCCTGCAGTGATTTGGGATCCTGGCATTAGACTGGTTGTTGTTTCGTTGTTGTGTGAATGGCTTCACAGGTCAGGGCATAATATTTGTTTTCAGTTTCACATGACCGATTGGTGGAGCAGCTTTCCTGAGGTTGGTTTGGGATCCAGGTATTATGATCACAGCATGCAGTAACCGATTGCTTGAGGGCAAGCAATCTCCGGGAAGGGATAATTTGTAATGTCCCCTTTTCGGGGCACATTATTTTGTGCCTTATAGTTAGCCTTTCATCATGGTCCAGTGGGCTAACTGAGGCTTGGCAGGTGATCAGAGGAATGTTTGGCCTACGTGTTTTTAGTTTTAGGCCAATCAAAGCAGTTTCCACAAGGTTTCCAGGGTGCTTACTATTTATAGTAAGTCAGCAAAACTCAGTTTTCCTGACATCTCGGTAGCGGACTTGGAGCGTCTCGCCAAGAGCTTTCCGGCAAGCTATCATACGTCTTCATCCGAGTTCGTTTGACCCTCCATTTTAATGCCAGAAGATTCCTTACTTTATTTTATTATGTCACTTTATAACCCCACGGTTATATTTATTTTAAAAGTGACTTTAAGTGGAATATGAAGAGACAAAGTGGGAAAACTGAAGAGTCACAGTTGCAGCTTTAAAAGAAGACTTGGAGTCTCATTTGGATATGCTTAATTTTATGAGTTTATTTTCTCTTGGAGAATCCAGAGAGCTTCAGCTTTCGGTTCTGGAACCTGAGGACAGAAACCTTCGGGCTTTCTCGGTGGATTGGCAGAAACCCAGTTCATCTCCAGTGCGGATTCACAGCAGAGTTCACCATTGTATTCACAGGTTCTTTTATGTTATTTGATATTCTGTTGCGTGTTGAGTTCAGATTTGGATTGTGAGAAATCCCACTGTTTTTATAATGCAACAATGTTGCTGAGGGTTTTAATGGAATATATATATATTGTTGGCTTATTACTGTTGAATCCATGGTTATTTGCATGAATATATTTGTTTAAATCTGCATGAGATATATTTGTGAAAAATTTTGGGAGATACCCAGTTCGGGTCATTACATGATTACATCATAAATTGCAGTTGATCTTGGTTTATCTTCCATTACTTGCTTAAATTGTATTCAACTGACATAGTAGAAAAGGAAGTTGAAGTAATTGTACTGGCTTTCCTAACTTAGCCAAAAAGGGACATTACAAATGGTATCAGAGCTAACAAACCTACCAGCCATTGGGGGAAAATCTTTCAGACTAATAAAGATAAAAACAATTGAGGAACTAGTATCGAGTTGATATAACAAGAAGCTTCAAAAGTATGGACACATGAATCAATTCATGAAGGTTAAGGGAGCACTCGAGAAAAATTGAATCAATTGTTAAGCAAGCAAACACCAATATACAAGAATGCAAACAAAGGAGGTAATAGAAATCAATTCATTCAAACTCCTACAGCAAATTCAAAGTCTGTATCACCAGCACTCCCATCTAAAGTTGAAAGGAAGAAAACAATGAGCCAACATTAGTGAATGTACATGAGCAAAATAGACAAGATTGGGTAAAAAATGGATTACATCATGACATGACACTAGAAAACTACATAGACCTCAGGGTGAAGTACTCTCCTAAGGAATATAGAAGTCATCCTAAGGAATATAGAAGTCCTCGCATGGACCTGAAAAAGGAAAGTGAAAAGCATGCACAATTTAAGGAACAAGAGATGAATGATTGCAACATGAAAATTGCATCAAGAGTCTCACAACCACTCATCATTGCAGGAAATGGAAGTGGTTACACCAAAGGGAGAAAGTGCAATTGCAAAACATGAAACCCTAAGAAAGGACAATGCAATAGATGATCATCAATCACCACAAGAATATTTCGAGAAGCCACAAGTGCAAGGAAAGGAAAAGGAGGCTATTGACTCTTCATATTTCACAAATGGGTTAAGAACATAGCTCCATAAGAATAATGAGGATGACCTCACATCATTGCAAGGATCATGCACGGGAGATGACAAACTAGAGGTTGAATCTTGGAACCATAATTCACATTTGGTTGAATTCATTAGAGATAAAAACATCAACCAAAATTTCCTTTCGCCCCCCGAAGAAAACTTAACAGCCGTGATTGTGACAAAGACATGTAATGCTTCTAATCAATTAAAAGTCACTTTGTGTATCCCACTTCATCATCTTGAAAAT
The DNA here is from genome assembly GCA_018584345.1 of Thuja plicata. Lineage (NCBI taxonomy): Eukaryota > Viridiplantae > Streptophyta > Pinopsida > Cupressales > Cupressaceae > Thuja > Thuja plicata. The sequence goes on from MU225910.1 coordinate 704,985, forward strand.
TGGCATTAAAGGTATAGAAAGATGAAATACAAATGGTGAATAGAAATAGAGAAATGTCTACAAGTCATGAAACTCCAAATCATTACAAAGAAGATGATGATAAGCATAGATGAGACATCACCATCAAAGAGACAAGGCATGGTAATCAAGCACTTCATGGAACATGATGACAATGAAGGAGATAATAATGACTTGAATGATTGTCTGAAGGAATCAGATAGAAAAAGCTTGGAAGAAACTAAGTTTGAGTTTGGAAGCAAAGACAATCTTCAACTTATTCATAATCCTTTGTTTGAAGTTGAAATGAACACAACTTAAGACAACCCACTCTTTGAACTAAATGAAAAAATATTTTAAAATCACACAAAGGCGAAGATGAAAACAAATTTTGGGATTCGGGTGCATCTTCAAACAAGGAAGAATTGAGACCCGTTTGGAACAATACAACAAACCCCAACAATGGTGGCACTAAATATTCTTCAATCAAACTTTATGAGATTGCAATTCAGATTTGGATTCTTTCCTTTCGACAGAAATCAAATGGTGAATGTTTAAGTGGTAAAAAGTAGTTATTGTTGCATAATGATGAGATCAATTGTTCATCAGTTGGTCATGGGATCATGGCACGTTTTAGGAGAGCTAATTAATCCTACAAGTACCATTCAGATATCCACATCCATCACAATGAATGATCATTCATATCAACATTCTAAGAGGATGCTACACAATTCCACTTACATCATCAAGATCAATGCGACAGATTGAAAGATTGGAATTCTTCTTTTGACATCTGCGAGAAGATACAAGGCTTTTGATTCTATGGTTGAACAATGTTCTTTAATCATCAATGAAGATTGAGTCCATTAAACACTTCCCGAGATCTCCAAAGAGACATTTACAGCTAGGACAAGGAAGCCAAATTGTTGAAATCAAAACAACAAAGCATCTACGTGATGGTACACAAATAAGGATGGCTTGGAATTCAAATTTCAGTTAGGGCACAAAGGTTAATGAATATTCTAGTCTCCACCCAACCGACATGGTACCAAAGGACATGTCGCTCCAGCGTCACCAATCATGTTAAAAAGTTTACTCGATGCACTGCAATTCTTAGGGGGTGTTATACCCAATTCCTATAATCTAAAAAAAAGGTTAATGAATATCAAACATTCAATGATGGATATAAATAAAAGACCATCAAAAGGCATCGTTGTATAGAATCCATGCAACATCGGCTGACATGCCTTATAGACAAGCACTACAAGAATGTTACTCTGAACTACATTGAGAACCATTGGTGCTTTAACCATTGGGATCCAGAAGCCAACATGAAGGATGAATTGCATAATGAGTTCAATGACATCAATATGAAGCAATGGATGTATGTTGAATCATTCTAGATATCTACTCGGGATCAAAGAATCATTGTGACAATATAAGAATGCTTGTGAGCAAGCATTTTCCAAGAGGGGGAGACAGTAATGTCCCCAATTCAGGACCTAAAGATATACGAATTCAATAAGTTTTAATTAAAGATTTAAACTTATTAGTCATAATCTTATGTATATATGAGGGCAATCCATGAAAGTTGTCCATAGCAATTACATCATCAATCAATTGTACATCACTGATCAATAGCAGCAGGCACTCTAAAGAGGAAATATGATACCAAATCCAAATACAAATACCGAGGGATGGAAATTATAGAAACAATGACAATATATGGAAAAGGATGGTCAACATCTATACAAAGCGACTATGTGAGAAGGGAAGATACAAATAATCGCCAACAATAAGACTAACGCTGAATAGACTAAACTCTGAATGACAGCAATTAAAGACCAGCTGAATAGACTAAACTCTGAATGACAGCAATTAAAGACCATTGGCTTATGGAGGGACCGTTTTGCCCAAGTAGATTATGTGCAATGGCAGCATGAAATAAATATCAATTATGAATGTAAAAACAATAATGTCAAGAACAAGAGACAATATGGGAAGGATATATAAAGATCAGCGACATTGAACTCTATGGATATTAAGCAGCGATAAACTCGGCACCAATAAATAGCAGTGATTATCGATTATCTTCTTCATACAAACAGATACGGTATGGAATAGACCATGATCGATAACAGCCTTTTATACAGCGAGCAACAAGGAGCATCCTTTATGGATATATCAGTGCCGATGTCAACTTAAGGGAAAGAAAGGGGATTCGCCATCAGTATTATCGACTTGCATATTGAGTGGCAAGTATAATATTGATTTAAGGAATTGATGGAATGAGACATCGTGGTTAAGATTTCTTCACAAAGCTTAATTCTCTTAGATTGCAGTTGAAAGAATGTTGAGTTGCTAAAAAGGATGAACAGTTGATTCTCTCTAATTTCTCTAAGCTAGGTCCTGATTATTCAATATTTGTTTTTGCATTGTATGCTATTATAGATGCTCTAGGTAGTACACACAATATGCCTTTTTCTTAATGGTTATACAGCTCAACTTGCAAGGGAACAAGCAAAGTTATTGAAGATGAGCACAGTGACACCTTCGAGCTCTCAAGCAATTCTTGCAAGAGATCCACATCCAAAAGTTTCAAGTGGCATGGGCAAGAAATAGAATAAGGATTCTAAGTCTGATGAGCACGTTAAGGAATTTCCTTCACAACATACCCTTGAGCCCAAGACCTCTTCTAAGGAGGAATCGTCACCAAGAAAAAGATAAAATGTGATTATTGCGAGAAATTAGGATATGAAGCTAAGAAGATTGATGAGCTTACACACCTTCTTCAGAAGAACCACATATCGTTGCCCTCATCAATGTCTCCTTCTTTTGCTTCACAATCAGTACCATCTTCATCTACAAAGTTAGGGAACATGGGATTTGTAAATGGGATGAAAGGTAAAGCACTCTTAGCCTCCACTATTCCTGAAAATGGGAGATTACTTCTAGGTTCAGGTGTATCTCATCATATGGCATCTTCTATAGATATGTTCTCTTCATTTGGGCCCTGCCATTCACCTAATATTTTGATGGTTAACAATATATATATATATATGGAGGTTTGTGGGAAAGGATCTATTGATATGGGAGAGGGATCATTTAATGATCTTCTTTGTGTACCCTCATTGACCACTAAACTCCTTTCAGTTTATCGAATTACTCATGAGGCACAAGGTAAAATAGTTGAGTTCACTCCTGATTTACATGCATTAGAGATATGGAGACTAGAGATATCATTGCTACAGGGGTCATGGATCATGCATCACAATTGTACTTTTTTTTCTCATTTTGCTCTTGATGATGATATTCCTTTCGCTGATGTTCGCACCCTTACATCAAGGATGAATCATGTTTGTGAGGAGAAGCTTGTTCATTTGAACCTGGGCATTCTTAAGCCTAGTGTTGAGCTTCCTCCTCTACCGCCAGCTTCTTTAATTTTGAGTTCTACTCTTGAGCAGGTTGATCATAGTGTTCCAGATCTTGCTTTGTGGGATGAGTATTTGGCAGGTATAATAGACTTGTTTGTGGAGTCTCATCTTGCAAATTTGGAGGACATATGTAAGGGGATTTATCTCCTCTTTGATGATAGTTTTAGCACAATTGTTGATACATTAAGTTTGGAGATTGACATTGATGAATTTCCTCATTCACTTGATTTGTCACATTTCTTGCTTGAGTTTGATCATGATCACACGGTGGATTGTTTGTGCTTGGAGACTCTTAATTGGATTTCAAATATTCCTATTTGGAAACTTGTTTCCTCCTCCTTTCAATTTGACATGGACTGGCTTCTTCATCATTTGGTGGAATTTTTTCTTCCTAAGAGGAGATGTGTTGCTTGTAGGCATTGGATCATCTTTTGTTTTCAAAGATACTTCATCGATATTGGAGCTTCTTCATTATGGGGGACCTTCTCTCTCCTTTTCCTTTCTATGGGGGTGTAGTATGAAATAAAGTCATTTTGTATTAAGACTTAATTATGTTTGTCAGGAGGGTAGTTAGGAGTGAGGAGGTGCGTCCGTTGGTTTCCCCAACCAACCGACTATTATATATATGTTTGGTTTATTGTATGGAGTTAGTGGTTTTTGGTAATAACAAGTAGAATAAACATTTCTTCGCCAATCTGGTATTCTGGTGTGGTACTTTGTACCTCTCATTGGTATTGGTAGTTAGTTATTTATTGGTAATTGTATGGATGGTATCTATGAATGCTTACTGTATTGTTTTGTATATTCTGCATTGTTAACCATTCTACATTTTGGCGCCGCTGCCTAAGTTCGGACTTGGAGGTCATAGTACAGAGGAGGGAATACCAAGGAAAGATCAAGACACGTGGGGGGTAGCCTGGATAGTGCGGTATGTGGAAAGGGAAACTGAGAGAGCGGTTCCATATTACCATGGTATGGACTGATTTCGGTACCACCAGTGTGTAGGATCTACCTTGCGGAGTTCCTTAACTCCTAGCTAGACATTTGGTCCACTTGATAAATTCATGCCCCTGCTTCCAAACAAATATCCTAAACGCAGACCCGGAGAAGAAACTGAAGAAGCTGGAGTGCGGATTCTTGGCCAACAACAACAAGAAGCAAGACGTCGCCGCTTGCAAGAGTTGGGGAACCAATCTCTAAGCGAAAGACAACTTGAGGAAAGCTTGATCCAAAATACCATAGAAGGAATAGCCAACTTGGCCATTTCAGAAATAGTGAAAGGAGGAGAGAATCCTGAAACACCTGCCCGCAGGGAGTACCGAGAGACGCCTCACTCCACCCAGACACAGGAGTCACAAGGAGAAGAAGAGAGCACGAGTTCCGGAGGAAGTGTCCCACCAGGAGGAAGTGTCCCGCAAGGAGGAAGCCTCCCACCAGGAGGAAGTGTCCTGCCAGGAGGAATACCAGAGTATGCAGAGATTCACAACACCATGAGCACTGAGAAGGAAGGGGGTCATACCATTCCGAGTACGGAAGGGGACCGTACCATTCTGAGTACGGAAGGAGTGGGCAGCCATTCAGAAAAAGGGAATCCAAGCACTGAAGAAGAGGGAAGCAGACAGCAGAGGATCCCTAAATGGGGAGCCACTAGACTCACCTTGCCTGGAGTAGCCAATCTCATTCCAACAGACCAGCAGGCGCGTACTAAGGTCATAGACCTAAGGGGGCAGCAAACAGGTGGACACAAGATTAGAGTCCACACACCCCAAGGGATAGAAGTGGCACACCCAGTGGCCTAGGTGGTACAGGCTATGGAGAACAAAAAAGACATACAAAATGAGGCTAGAGAAGACACCGTATTAGAAGAAGCAAATAGACTGTTGGAGGAAGTTGGGATGGCATCACCACCCCCACCACCACCAAGGAAAACAGAAGGAGAGAACACAATGGGAATACAATACACCACCGCAGGGCAAGGTTCGGAAATGATCTCATTGGAGGATAAAGCAACAAGATTCCTCAAAGAGTTGCAAGAGATGGAGCATACCATGAAGGACATCATCTAGGAGGCCAAAAGTCAGAACATGGAAGCAATAGTCAAAGCCGCAGAGTCCTTAGCAATATTCATGAAGGGGGAGTGCCACACAGATTGGGGCCTACTCTACAAGAGTGGATACAAAAAAAATGAAGT
>MU225910.1:725817-743774 GCA_018584345.1 Thuja plicata
TTACAAACACACTGTTAGGTGTGACCTTGTTAGAGGATTTTATACATAGAGGTTGTCACTTAGTATCGAGCAACTCAGTTTGCTACCATCCTTGAATCAACCTCCTTCTTAGACTGTCAATAGGCTTCAGGCAATTTCAATGCTACTTTCATGAATCAACCTTTTTGGCACTCCTTGGGATGTACCTCAATATATAGAAGATTGTTAAGTCATGCTCTATTAAGAGACTAGATGCTCCAATGGTTAAACTGAAACACGATGACCTGTTTCTAATGCAACTTGAATTGCAGATTTTCAAATCTATTTAAGTACAATACCTCTCTGATCAATGTATCAATTCAATTCTTTTTGCTCCACATTTTCTGCTCGGTGATGTTGTACTTCAGTGTTCATTGGTGTCTGCAGAATCCTTTAGCTCTTCTTCAGCTTGATTGATCAGGACTGTATGAAGTTCTTCTTCATCAGTTTCTCTTCAACATCCTCTTTCTATTCACTCCCCTTCCCGTTTATGTGATTACGGAAATGAATTATGCTTGACTCTTATATAGACATGATATTCACTATTTCTTGATTCTTGATTCTTGGCATGAAAAACAATCCAGCCAATCTGATTTAAAGCATAAATCTTGATTTATCTCGTAGTTATCTTCTTGCCAACTGTACAAATCTTCTTTAAATCAATTACTTAACTCTGGTCAAATAAAACAACCAGTTAAGTCTATCCTTAAGCTCTGCCAGCTAGATATTTTGTCATTTTCTGAACTCTCTATTCTGTCGGTCAACTCTGCAGTTAGTCGTCGGTGATAACTGCCAGTTCCATCGGTGTGACTCCAATCAGCTTCGGGATCTCCGTCCGTCGGGCATCATTGGATTTTTCTTGTCGAGCAGCTCTATTTTTTAGCTCGTCAGGTATCACTATGATTTTGCTTCATCGGGCAATACTATCTTCTGCTCGTCAGGTATCACTATGACTTTTGTTCTTTGCCTTTACCGATGGTGTGCACTCGATCAGTGTTGTCTGTCACTTAGTGAATACTTGACTTTTATGCATTGTTGAAAGCATAATCTCTGTTCCATTGATTCTCTGAAGTCTTTGGCATTATGTACATGACCGTACAGATGATATCAAGATGACATCAATGACAATACAAACCATTAACTGATTTAATGTGTTGCATTATCTTCAACTTAACATTATCAAACATTCAATCAAATACATGTCATCAAAGTATACATTAAAAATAATTGATTGAATGATTAAAATATTTATAATGATAAATAATAATAATTTAAAATTAAACATTTAAAATTATATCTTATATAAAATTATTCATATATAAAATAAAATATTAACTTATTCATTATTATTTTGAAATTTAAAATTATAGTTAAATCTTGAGGGAAGGGATATGAGTACCTCTTTCAAATTCACTAATTATTTCATATATTTACCAAGTCCTCTAATAGTATAGACAATTTCATCAACCTCAAGTATATAATAATATTTTCTTCTTCCTTCATCTCCAAACTCTCAAACTATCCTCAATAGGTTCAAAGCTTAGCTTGCTTGACTTTATCATCAGCTTTAGAGATATTATGAAGCTTGTCTCAAATCTCCTTTGTGGTCCTATAGTGCATTATCTTTACAAAGTTAGAGTTGGATAAGCTACATGAAATGGCATTCCTTACTTTTCCATTAGTCTCACAATCTTTCCTTTCTACATGAACTCTTAGATTACTTTTAGGAATTTCATAACCATCTGCATGAGATTACCAAACATCAAACCTTGGTGCCAACAAGTAGGCTTCCATTTGTAGATTCTAAAAGTATGATTGGATCCATCAAACAATGGGGCCCTATTTTTAGAAATACCTTTCTGACTTCCAATGTGTGGCATCCCATATCTACCTTGATTTGTTAAGCTTCATTATGGAACTTAGCTATGATACTAATTGTTATGCACACAAATATACTAAGAGGGGGGTGAATCATTTTATACCAATACCAATACAAAATCGATAACATTATCACATCTTGATACAATGTCAAAAAAATATGCAAGAGATAAACACATCCAAAAATCAACACAAGAAAACACAAAATTTATGTGGAATTTCATAAGGTAAAACCCACAATGAGAATGGTCTCCTGGATCTATTACCCAAATCTAAAATCACAAATTATTACAATAATTTTTTATGCACCAAACCTCGAGAATCCCAACTTAAGAAGGAGATATCAGTTGCCAAATTTATTTCTAGGAACCAACCTATAAGAGACACCAATGTTGGAATACCCAAACCACTAAGACGGGGTGAATCAGGGGTCGATAAAATTATCAATTAAAATTCAACAATCAATTAGCCACACCATGCCTCTATTTATAGTATAAATATTAATAGCATACAACCCTAAAATAAAGCACAAGAAAGTAGATAAATATATGCACATCACATAACATAGACATATGAGTGTAAAACCATTGAAGGTTAAAAACCCACTCTGAAGGTAAACTCTATTAAGCCTCACTAGCAACCTCATTAATTATAATTTATGCCTTATTACCAACACAAATGTCTTTGGGTACATTTAGGGCACCAACTCTAGGAGCACGAACCCCTTATAAAATATTAGAAAAATAAAAATTTAGGGGGTTACTCTATTTATATACAATTCACTCTGCAATATCATTTATCAAGAATGATAAACAAGACAATACCAAATATAGATGTTAACACTGCAAAATCAGTGTTAACATTATGCCTCTCAACTACGATAACAATGATAATCATGACAACATGCAACTCTCAATTATATATGTAAACACTTCATTAATGTTTTTCTTTTATGTCTATTACAAATCTACAAATATAAACTCCATCACTCTTCTCTTATCACCACTTTCTTCCTTTAAACCGCCAAAACCTTGATCACAATATCTTATATCTACAAATCATCAAAGCAAAACATGATACTCTATTTTTATCGTCACTAAACATCTACATACTATCACAAGGAATCTATCCTTTGATTCTTATCAAATCATTTAAACCCTCATAAACACCTTACTTTTGTAACAACAGATATATGATATCACCCTACTTCTGTAATAGCAGATATATGATATTCAATCTACAAACTCTAACTCATAAACATGCTAAAAATGTCCAAACTCTTTGAAGAGGACTTCTTTTGTCATTCATTCCACATACTAACTAACCAACAAGCTAGTTGCCACACCTTTTTTATACTTCATCATGCAGTTAGAAGAATCGTTTCCCATTGAGCTGGATTGAAAACAACCTATGCTTTTTGTTTGACCATTGGTATTTAAAAGATTGAAAAACTCAAACCTCGCACTCACATACATTAGAGAGTAAATACCAACATGCCACATTCTTTTAATATCATTAATATTTGATACTGTGTTGATTAAGTCAAACATTATAGTTCATTTCACTTCCAACTATGTTCCTACCATCCTCATGCTAGTGGATTCTATTCCCATCACCAAAGTGAAAGGACAAAATTTGCATACTAAATTCTTTATTCATTAAACCTAACTGACTTTTATGTAGTAGAGCTGCAAGAAACTATAATATTGACACAAGTAATACATATTTCCATGCATTGATCCAACTCTCAACTCATAATATATCATGTCTCTCAGTCATGATCACATACACTTGTTTGAAACCTCTCTAGTAAGCATCCATGCAGTTAATCTACATTAAGAAACACTTGCTAAGTATCATCATTTATGGAAACTGTAACATATCATCATTTTTTGCGACAATAACATCTCTCCTGAAACATATCAAACTACATCATCTCAATGTATATGTTAACATCATCAACCAACTACTACATGATGCACCTTTTAGCTATCACATACTAACATTGTCATGAATGCATTGACTAACTTCATTAGCATCCAACTCCCCCATTGATAATGTACTTGGTCTAGTTGACATCAATTCCAACAAAAACTCTTCTTATTCTTAACTTGTGAATCACGCCAACAATACCCCCCTTTGGTATTGATGGAAACTCTTCACACTTCTTCATCCTTCACTTCATTCTCCCACTTTGACATCAATATCCAAAGGGTGTCTAAGATATCAATTATTGCAAACCACTCCCCTTGTATTAATACACTGATCTTTTACTGTAAATCTCATCCTTATTTGTTGTTCTTTAGAATTTTTACACATGTAACACCTTGTATACATGTTATAACCTCTTATACTTATTGTCCTTATTAAACATGCTACATCCCAATCAAAATTTATGTACTAACCTATCATATATTACACTTACAGTATTATCAACCAAACTCAACCAACAAGCCTTAGAATATGATATGAAACATTGTGGCACTACCACTTCACATGTAAAATCTATGTGACATCAATCAATAAAATGTTCACTAAAGCATGTTGCAATCAAACACCCCTACAACTTTTACTATCATGCACTTTTGTACCTTGCATTTGATATCCTTGGTAGTATGAACTTTCATGACTGTCATACCTTAAATGCTCTATATATATGATTGTTGACTTTTCTCTAAGCATACCATCATTATATGCCTTCAAATTTGAGCCTCTAGCCCCTTGAACTATCTTTTCAATAGTCTCTTGTTTGTTTCTATGTGTTTTTTTATAGATTTTCAATGCATTATTTAAGCATTATCCAAGTGCTTTTCTCACCTTTTCTTTCAAGAACCCATAACTATTATAATTTTCTTATTTTCTAGTGATTGTCATTTCATGTTGTCCAATCACCAACTTCAATAGCAAATTGTCAAGAATTGACCCTAAATCAAACATGTTTCCCTTAACCAAATAAGGTACTATATCATTTGTACCAAAACAATAATGTGAAACATGTGTAAAACTTTAGCTACTTCCTCTTTTAGAATCACATGTAAATTTAACACCTTCTTTGTACGACTATAAAACAATACTAACACATTTTTAAGCACCAACATATGCAACTTTAATAATACAATAAATTCAACTACTGCAACCAAACATTGTATGTTATCACAACTTAATTTGTTGCAACAACTGCCAATCACGGGAATCAACAACTCAAAATCATCAACACTGATCAAAATGAATCTACATCCTCAAATTGCCTATACTCACTCAACATGTTGTCCTCATCTATTTCTAGTGAACCCTTTAATTTTTTCCTCAACACTGTCTCAAATCTATAACCCGTTCCTTGGTAACCTTGCCTTGACACAATTTTTGTCTTCCTACTAAAACCTTTTACCCTTTCAAATAGCATTGATAAGAAAATGCCAACAATAGATTGCTCTTTATATCAGTAACATTGCCTTCAAGACTTTCCAGTCACATTCTTAACAATAATTTCTCTACTTGTATCTTCACTGGTACATGACAAAGACTCCCTTGATCTCTTCGTCATATTCTTTCACTATTTTTTATTGGTATAACACTATGCCCTCATGATGCAGCAACACGGTCTTTGCATTTGATCCCTTTATTGCATACTACATGCCAAGATACTACTATTATTGCCACTGACATTACCAAACAATGAAAATACCATCAAATTCATTGTCCTTTCCTTAAAAATCACTTTTTCAACATCTTTATTTCTGCTACATCTCTATGTTTGATATGCATTGTTTCTCTTGGAATATTTCCTTGATATCTTCTTCATAAAAATGATTACTGCCTTTTGATTTCATATTTCTAAAAATAGCAGTCATTGTAAATATGCCTCTTCAATATTTTGACAGTGTAATACAATCATTCTATCAGTGTTTTAAGCATATTTCTTCTCTATTCACAATTTTCTCATTTCTTGAATTATTTCAACATTGTATAAACATTTCGTAGTATAGTAGAGACATTCATACAACAACAATTATTATTTTTAACCTTGATTATTCTTGTCATTCTTAATGCACTCTTAACTATTGCTACAAACATCATAAACTTAAAATCCTCTATTGACCTTCTATGTGCTTGATTTGTGTTATTCTTCTATGAAGACCCACTGTTGTATTCAATATATTTGTTGATCGCCTTTGACATCTTATGTGAACTTATGGATACATGTTATTCAATCTCATATCTACAGTTATTCATCATAAACTTAATGCTCTTTGTTTAAAATGACAGTATATTTCCTTCTTGCAATTTAATCCTTCTAATATTGTCATGCAAACATCATACTTATATACCTCTACCTTTAAATACATGTTCAAACCAGTCTTATACTTATTTCTCTACATTAACAACCAGATATGCATTCTCCTATCTTCTCTAAAGGTATAATGCACTATTTATCCCCCTTCACCTCATATGTCTTTTTATGCACTCAATCATGCTTCTTGTGCATTATGCACGAGCTCAGGTTCTTTCTTCTCTTGGACTTGTTTTCTTCTCCAAACTTCCATAAATCCTTTGTTTTTCTCAATCAGATTATCCAGCATCTTGTTGTAATTTCTAGGAGGTTTTCAAAACCACTACTGCAAGAATATGCTCTATGCCCAAAATTTTTACATATACAACACCTTATATTCATGTCTCTCAAAAAAATACTTCCTCTAATAGTGTTTGTAGACCCTCTAGTGGTTTCTCTACAATTTTCAACCTTATCACCAAAGTTGTGACAATTGCTACACATTTCATCCATATTTCATTTTGGAACATTATATTTTCTACTTCCCTCAAACCATCTCCTATTAAAAATTTTACAATTTGCAACCTTGTGATCATAATCATTCCATGAATAAAAAAAACCAGGAAAGGAAAAATTGTACCTTATTATTTATCTTCCCATGTAGGTGGCGATCCGGTGGACCTATTCACTCTACTTCTTCTTTCTTTATTGAAGACCTTGAAATGTCCAACATCAACATTCCTATCTTCTAATTTCTTATTGTCTTTGGTATTAGGAGAAACAACATGATGGCTTGGACCTAACTTATTTATTGGAGCTTCTCTAGCCTTAAAACTTTGTCATTTTCCACGTGCCTTTGTTGATACAAAAACTATATCACATTTTAATACATCTCCAACCGTGGAGCTTTGCCACACCTCACACCCTAAACTGATAGGATCTTTGAAATTTCTTTGCTTACTTAACACCTCATTTAACATGTTAGTGCTCTATTCACGTTTTTATTCTTTTCAAACTGAATCTTGACACTTTCGAGATCTTTTCTTAGAGTGACTATTTCTCCTTCAAGTTTTTGACATTTGAATGTTTTTTCCTTCCAAATCAAATTGTGTCATATTTTTTATCCTCGTGTTCTCCTCAATCCTTGTTTTCAAATTGATAATCAAATTTTTTAAATCTTTAAATCTCTTTTAACAAATAATTCTCCTCTAAGCTCCTTTTTAAAGAGGCAAGCTCATCCTCTAATTTTTCACACATCTCTTCCTTGGCTTTTAATTGGGTTACCATTTCTTCTTCAATCTTTATTTATTTCTAAAACTTGAACATTTAGGAATTCATTTATCTTTTCAAATTCATCAAGATTTTGTACCACCTCTATATTAACCTTAATGCTTTTTTTAAGATGTACTTTGAGATCTTGGTTCTCCTATCTACAATTTTTAATTTCAATTGATGTTGCAACAAGTTTTGCTTCAAGAATAAGATTTCCTTCCTCTTCTTCTATTTTTAAATCAACCTAATGTTTATTCACAACTTCCACAAACTGAGACTCATTATTTATTCTTGTAAGACATTCTTTAGCAAAAAGATCATTAGAAAACTCATCAACTTTAGAATTAGACATATCTTTCTTTTTAGGAAGACACATCCTCTTTTTATAGGAGCTTTTATTTCTACACTTCTTTCCCATGGTATTCCTTTTCCAAGATCAATCTAAGTTAATCATACTTTACATAGAAACCTGGCTCTGATACCAAATGTTGTAATACCTAGACCACTAAGAAGGGGGGGGTGAATCAGTGGTCAATAAAATAATCTATTAAAACTCAACAATCAATGAGCCACAACATATCTCTACTTATAATATAAAGATTAACAACATAAAAGCATAAACCAGACCACAAGAAATTAGAACAATACATGGACACTGCATAACACAAATATAGGAGTGGAAAACCCTTGAAGGGTAAAAAACCACTCTAAAGACAAACTACATTAAGCCTCACTAGCAACCTCACTGGTTACAATTTATGCATCACTAGAAATGCCTCATTGGCAACAAAAACCTTATTGGCTACATTCATAGCACCAACCCTAGGAGCACAAACCCCTTATAATAGAAATATTAACAACATAAAAGCATAAACTAGACCACAAGAAATTAGAACAATACATGGACACCACATAACACAAATATAGGAGTGGAAAATCCTTGAAGGGTAAAAAACCACTCTGAAGAAAAACTACATTAAGCCACACTAGCAACCTCACTGGTTAGAATTTATGCCTCGCTGGCTACATTCAGAGCACTAACCCTAGGAGTACCAGTCCATTACAAAATCTCAAATAAATATTAATTCAGAGGGTTACTCTGCTTATATATAATTCAATCTATGATCTTATTTATTAAGAATGATAAACAAGACAATACCAAACACAACTATCAACACTACAAACTCAATGTTAACATTATGGCTCTCATCTGCAATAATAATGATAATCATGAAAACATACAACTCTCAATTATATTTCTAAATGCAACCTTAATGTTTTACTTTTGTGTCTATTATAAATCTGCAAATACAAACTTCATCACTCTTCTCTTATCACCACTTTCTTCCTTTAAACCACCAAAACTCTGATAAAAAAATCTTATATATATAACTCATCAAAGCACAACATGATACTCTATTTTTATGCTCACTAAACATCTACAAATTGTGACAGAGACTCTATCCTTTGATTCTTACCGAATCAATGAAACCCTCATAAACACATTTCTTATGTAAAACAGATATATTATATTCTATCTGCAAACGCTAACTGATAGACATAATAAAAATGATCAACCTCTCTTTGCAAAAGACTCCTTCTATCATTTATTTGACACACTAACTAACCAACAAGCCATTTGTCACGCCTTTGGCATACTTCATCGAGTAGTTAGAAGAATTATCTACCATGAAACAGAATCAACAACCAAACTGAATTGACAACCACCTATGTTTTTTGTCAAATAGTTGGTATTAAAAATATTGAAACACTCAAACCTCATACCTATATACAATGGAGAATAAATACAAGCCTTTTGAATTAATACAATGTTTTAATGTTTTTAATATTTGATACTACATGTTTAAGTCAAACAATAAAGTTCTTTTCGCTTCCATCTATGTTCCTACAATCATCATGCTAGTGGATTTTGTTCCTGTTGCCAAAGTGATAGGACTAAATATTTGCATAGTAAATTCTTTATTCACCAAATCTAATTGATTTCTTTGTATTATAACTTCATGAGAACTTCAAGAAACTATATTATTTACACAATTAATACATATTGGTATTCATCAATCCAACTCTCAACTCAAAACATATCATGTCTCTCAGACATGAACACATACACTTCTTTACAACCTATCAAGTAAGCAACTATATAGTTAATCTTTGTCAAACAACACTTGCTAAGTATCATCATTTCTAGAAACTCTAGCATATCATCATTTCTTGCAACTATAACATCTCTCCTGCAACATATCAAACTACATCATCTCAACATCCCAGTTAACATCATCAACCAATTATTGCATGATGCATACTGTATTTATCACATACTAACATTGTCATGAATGCATTGACAATTTTCATTATGTCTAACCCCCCCTTTGATAATGCACTTGACCTAGTTAACATCAATGCCAAAAACACCTCTTCTTATTCTTAATTCTCCAATCATGCCAACAATCGATCCCCTAATCCAAATTTCGAGCACCAACCTAGTCACTAAGCACCAAATTAGATTTTGATACTACAACTGCAATTACAAGGAAGATATAGAAATAACAAGATACTTGTCATGCTTATATTTCAAACTCAACTTACACCATTTAATTGATTTTATCTATTTCATAATACTCTCACATTATGTACATGATATTACATCTTAGCTCACACACTTTACAACATGTATTCATTCACCCTATTCTCTACCTCACCACATAAACATGTATTCCCTCCCATTTGAATGAATTTGATTGGAAATATATGTGCAATCCAATTTTCTTTTTGTATCTTGTTGTTGGCCTGGAACAAAAACACATTGTCTACAACTTCAACATGTTGGCCAAAGACAAAATCTTACTTTAAAAAACAATCTAATGTGTATTTGGCTTGATCCTACATCAAATGTACTACCTGAGAAATAAAATTACACCATGTGTCTCCCATCATAAACTCAACTGGTCTCATTTTTCCTTCACACACTTCCTCTAACTGGTGCATGTTTCTTTTCTCTATTGCATCTAGTCGCAACTCTTGCACAGTTAATAAATAAACACTATGTGCACTTTATCGCTCCTAACTTTCTTTTTATTGGAGAGAGAACTTTTAAATGTGAATATAATGTACTCCATGTGTGGCCTTACTTGATATCCAAACCACAAGCCAGAAATCTCAACTATAGTAGAATGTAGTACCAAAAACTATCACAATGCAACTAGGTAAAAATACCACCTTTGAGTAGTGAACCTCAAAAATTTAATGCAAACATTTCCATACTTCTACAAATGTGATAGTCATCCAAGAACAACTATTTTTTATACATATTCCCAATGTTACTTCTTTAATAATGATAATTTGGCTTGACATCAATGACATTTTTTTTCCAACAGGATCTATCCAACAACTTTCTCATGCTTCCTTGACATTACTTCATCCCTCGAAAAGCTCCTCTAGCTTTGTTGATATCAATGACAACATATGCACAACAAAGGGTAAAACCTAATAGGAAAAGAAAGAAAAATAATCACTATATGTAAGATTTAGAAGTGAAACAGTGAGTTAATCAAGTTCACTAAAATATCACATAAAAAGCATATCCTTTTTTAAATTTAAATACGTGTGTTTGTCTATGCAAACTAGTTGGAAATCAAGGAAATTTCAAGTAACCACGATACAATACTTAACTACGTACAACCTAAGGTACATAAGGCCATCTCCAACCAATCAAACCCGCATTAATAACCAATGAGATAGGATATATGTTGTGATCAAATACTAAATGAATCTACATTAAAACATGTAATTAATAATTGGAAACTAGAAAACACCATTATAAAATGTGAATAATAGAAAACAAAGGCTCACTATGCACCTTGATGGAAGAGTGATATTAATGAAAGTTTACATAAATCTTATTCTGTACCAAATTATAGAATTTGTGAGTAGTTGGACCATATAATAAGGTTGAAAGAAATGAAATGAGCTATTTGGAGGTAATAACCATGGAGTGTCCTTGTTCATGCAATAGATACATACCTAATTTTTGGGGTAGCTAGATAATTATTTGTTACAAGTTCCTAGAGATGTACACTTCTTTATGACAACCATATGAGAAGTAATAAAAAGCAAACCTAAAATTTATCAATGCATTAAAGTGAAACAACAAAAGTGATATGGGATAATGGAACAAATTCACCTAGTAAAAAATGTGAGAGTGCATTAAAAATAGAATGAAATGAAATATATATGACTAAAGGGCAACCTTTATGTTTTTGGGTTTATATCCACCAATTATACATGAAAAATATTTGAAGAAATAAAATCCTAAATTTGATGAAAAATGGAATTTAAACTCAAAATCAAAAGATTTTCACCTGGTATTTTATTAATTTTTAAGTCATAGATGACCCTAAGGGATTTATGGGGAATTCTATAATTGATTTGATCATAGTTAGGTCTGAAAATATACAGGTGATAAATAGTTAAAAAGGAAATCAACCAATATGTAGGTCAATTCCTAGGGTGTCTTTGTCCTAGAAACACTTGAACTTGTAAAAATTTATATTCTAGAATGTGCAAATTGTGCTAGTGGTATTGTTATTATTGGTTTCTTTGATTTGTTGCAAGAGTCCTCAAAAATAAACTTACAAACACATGCCACTATAATGGTGTGTAATAACCACCCTAATCATTTTTCAATAAAAAAGAACTAAATCAAAGCTACAATGCAATATTTTGTGATCACCTAGCTCCCAAGATGAGCAAGGCAAGAGAATACAATTTAGAGGACCACTAAGTGTCTAGGTATCTTAAGGAACTGAAGTTGGGCTTAATTGATTATTCTCCAATGAAATTGAGAGGGGTTGGAAATGATATCTAGTTTGCATGTTTACACCAATGAACGCCAATTCCAACCTTTTCATATTGGTTAACCTGACGCAACATAAAATTTTCATAATTCTGATTAGGATTTTTTAGATCTAATTTTTTGTTATAAATTTTACACAGTCTAATTGGTTTGCACTTTCATATTTGATTACATTTCTAATTAGTTTTTTTTTTCAAAATCATGTGTTGAAAGATGGCTTATTGCAATTCACGTTTCCTGTATTGATTCATTAAATTTTAAATTCACGGCATAATGAGGGTTTCAAATATTTTTCCAATATTTACTTCATTTCTAAAATCTTTCATACATATCTTATGTTGTTATATTAAGATATTTTAAAAGATATTCACAGAATGCTTGGATTGCATAAAATATCTAGTGGATGTTTTACATGGAACCTTTGATACTCCTTCTCTAAATGATTTTGAAATGAATAATTGTACATTTCCTAGAGAATCCCTTAATCATGAGAATGGGTTAATATTCCTACCAACTATCTCTCAAATCGAGATGTAGCATTGAATAGTAATGAAAAATCCTCTTCCAATAAGGTTGGTGTAGCTTGTGGTCATTGATGTCAACCATATGAGTTGTACCCGAAAGTTGGAGAGAATTAGAGAGCTAGTACATGGGAGAGTCATACACTAAAGAGGATATTATTAGCAATATTATTTTGTGTTTTCATTGATATATAAACCTTATGTCTTTATGAAGATATGAAACTGTGTGTTTAGATGTTCCTATGGTCTCTAGTGTTGTTCTAGAGCGAGTATATGTTATTTATAGAATGTTACAATATCAAGAGATGGAATATCTAGGTGTTAGTGAATATATTTGTCCTTCAAAATAAGATAAATAGACTAACTCCAAATGACCAGAAGGAAGGACAAGTTGCACTAACAGTTTGATAGATTATCATTGGATTGATAACCTTCCTCAAAATTGAGAGGTACAACTCCCTCTTTATAATATTTGCAACAAATTAGAATGTTAATATGCTTTTTACCATAAAGTAGTAAAGGCAATAACATCTACTCATAACCATGAAGTAGATGTGAAAAGATTTAAATACAAAATTAAAATGAATATGAGAAACTGATACACAACCCACTGCCTCACACTCACAAACAACGACTCAAAAGATGAAAAACACACTCTTTTCAATGGGTGTCTCAAAATTAAATACGCATGCAGTTTGGTATGATTAAAATAACATTGAACATGATTATCATGAGGCATAACTCAACATAATCCAAAGAAAACAATAGAACTCACAAATCCAAAATTTCTTTCTCCATTCATTCAACATCCACTATAAGTTCACAGACTCAAATGTTATATACAGAACTGCATGAAAGAAAAGAGTTTCCCTTCTCCATACAATAAACAGAAAAATCCCCTTCCTGTAGCCAACCGACTGCTAGAAACCGAACCCCCTTTTCATTTTCTATTATATATTTATCGTTCTTTCCTCTGATGATGCTTTTCAGTTTCCATAACTAAATCTTGGAAATCACCTTTTTCTCTAATCTTGCCCAGCAAATATAAGATTTAATACTTTTGAAAGAATTAAACGTTATGACTTAATGACATAAGTTATTAAAGTTTATAACTTTAATTATCGGGCCCACATATATGATTCCATATTTATGTAGGTATATCGATTTGGTCATTTGTAATAACAAAATATAATAAAACTTCTTCTCTTCCAAGCTTTGACGAACACCTTCACTTGGTCTCAAAGCCTTCGTATTTTCATGCACTAAAAATTTTCAAGAATCCTTTTCATCAAATCCAAGTTTCTCCCAATTAATGTGGTTGTCATTGACAATTTTGAAAGTGTTGTACTGTGTTATCTGTATCTTACAAACCAGGTATAAGTTTATAAATCAATCTGGTGAGGATTTAGAAAATTTGGTTTCCTTAACATATCTGAAATTCAAAAAGATCCGACGGTTGAATTGAAATTATGCCCCTCACACATACACTGATTTTTCTATCTTCAAAAAATTCATGGTTATAGGCTCTTTTAAATCTTATCTTCTGCACAGTTACAATGGCTACCAACAAGATTTTTAATTGCTAAAACAAAGATCCAACTGAACCATATAACCATTTTCAAAGAACATGATTATTTCTAATGAGTCATTTAGGAATCTTTCGAGTATTCTTGGATAATACTTTTGCAAATGATGATTAATACTTCACTCAAAAGTAGAACAATCATTGTGCCTAACTATTAAGACATCAAACCAACTAGACCAACTAATCCACGAAGTATCTCATCAAAAGGAACATTTGAATGCAAATGTGCTCGAGTATAATCCGCAACCTGCTGATCTCCATGACTTTCTTAGTGACTGAAAATGAAGGGCAGAACCACCTATTTCAGTGTAATCTGTCAACAACAAATATTAAGATGATTCCTAAATCAAACATGTAATAAAATATATAATTTAGATGCATTTTCGTCCATATGGAAACATGTCTATAGCATTTGGTGTAATGGTTAAGGCTTATCCTTATTTCCATGAGGTTGTTGTTTCAAATCCGCCTATGAGCATCCTTTATTGAGTTTTTTTCCAGTATGTGGATCAGGACCTACCTCACACAAGCCAAACACTTTGACCAATGTGCCACACATGTGGACATGAGAGTTAAATGAGAGCACATTATATTTATTATGTAGCTCAGTGTTGAAGAAAAAGTTAACAAAGGATTCTCACGTGTGGATTTGAACCCAGAACATCATGGAAATGAGGATAAGCTTTATCTATTGCACCAAATGCTACAAACATGTTTGAATGTGGACAAAAGTGTATTTAAATTAATATTTTATTAATAAACTAAAGGTAAATGCAACGAGAACTTGAATTTACAACCTTTCCTATATAAGGGTTGCGTATTGCAATTGCAACACACACCTATTTTGGTAGAGAACTGCTCAAAATTGATTGTATTGTATTTTATAAGCAATTTTGGAGAAGTAAAGAATTTTATAGCCTTTTTATTTGTAGGAGGAATTTATATAAACTCTAAGTGAGTTTATAGCTTCCTAGAAGAATCCAGAAGATTAATTTTGGAGGTTTTATGTATGAAGGAAATTTTATGTATTTTTCACCAATTTTAATGGATCGATTGTGCATTTGAAACAAGCTCGGAGATCTATAGCCCTTAAGGGGTGAACTTCAATATCAACTTGCAGTGTATGGTCTATATTTTATTCTAGTTCTTGTTCAATTTTAATTATTCAAATTACTTGTTGAATGTTAATCATTCAATAAAGTAGTTATAAAAATTTAACAATGCTATTTTAAAAGTTGGAATTCAAATTAGTATAAAAGAAAATAATTTTAGCACTAATTTTGGATCATACATGTTATCACATAATCTTCATTTCCTCTCTAAATTTCCACATTTTCCACACTTAACAATTCTATTGCATTTGAATCACTTCCCATCATAATTAACTGACATATTGGGATTTCCACTTTCATTTTCCATGTTTGATCTTCACATGTAAAAACGAGCCTTTTTGGGTTTGTTCTAGAGATTTAATAAGAAATTGTTGTTAGAGTAATAGTCTATCGGGTTATTAATTAAATCATTATGATCTAATTACTAACTCACCTATTCACTCTAGTTGCTTAAGCTAACCTTAGGTTTTCTCTTTTAGGGTTTCGTGATTCCTTTTATAAGGATTCACCTCTTAGTTTGTTTTTACAGAGTTTTCACATCACATTGTAATTCATAGAAACATATTGTTAATAAATTGTTTTCTGTTGCATACGATGTCTCCTCTGGCTTTTTGGCTTCCATAGCTATTTCTCTTCTTCTGTCTATATCTTGCTTCTTCCATGTGACAGGTTTGCATGCAGGTGTTCTTGGGAGAATAGGGCATTTCCTATTTCTAACATGGTATCAAAGCCGTTGTTCGTGCTTTGTCGAAGTGTTTCAGAAGCTGGAGGTTTTTCTGGTCTTTCAAAAGTTTTTATATGGATTTAGGGGAGACCTTTATTTTTGGTCATTTTGGGCTCAAACGGACATCACTGTTGCGCTTAGAGCGCCCAAAAACCCCAGAATCCATATAAAACTTGTCCATTTTGGATAACTTTACAATTTGAGGCAAAAAATTTGGGCCCATAGCCGTACGACCCTGGCACGCATACCAAGGTGAGATGAAAAATTAATATTTTTATTTTTTCAAAAAAAACGTGCAGCGTTTTTTTTGGTTAAAAAAAATAAAAATAAAAATCAAATTTTATGCATTTGATTTTTTTGGAATGAAAAAAAAGTTTTTTTGTAAAACTTTTTCAAAAAGTTACTTTTTGCATGCGTACCAAAAGGGTACTAACAGCTGACACAGGAAGGTATGTCAGACCTGCATGCTGATGTCATCAGTACACATGCCTACATCACCATGTCGTGATTAAATTTGGCGTGCAAGAAACTGTCATTCTCTTTGATTTTTTTGTTCTCTGAGTTGCCTGTGGTCTTTTGGCCGTATCTTGAGCATACGGTATCGGATTTTTGACTTCTTTATATCGTCGGAAATATTTTTCCGAGATCTTTCTGACTATGGTGATTTGGATTTTTGGATCTACTATTTTGATAGTTTTTTTTTCTATTGAAGTCTGATATTTAGTTTTGCCTTCCGGGAGCCATATCTTACTCATCTGGACTCTGTTTTTGGCAAACCAGATATTGTCAGAAAGATGGTTCAGTGAAATATTCAATTACAGAGGTACTTTTCCTAGATTATTCTCTAGGTTATCTCTCCTCTGAGTTTGGAATTTTTTGCACTCTAGCGGATTACTTGGGGTTTACAGGTCCTGGGATCTCTTCTACTGTTCTTCTGGCTCACTCTTCTTTCTGACTTCTGAGCCTGTTGTATCTCTTCTGTTACATCTTTTTTCTGTAAATGCACTGAGATAAAGTGCCTACTTTTGCTTTTCTGGGATCTTGTACACCTTGTGTTTTTTTGTACTCGCACTTAGTTATAAAGTGCCATGGGGGGTTATGATGTTATGCCATTTTAGGCTCATCCACCTTTGTCAAGTGAGCGTACCTTCCACGACATTAGCCCATGCTATGTGTCGGTGACACCGCCCTTTATCCCATGTTTGTACTTTTGTTGCACTGTTGGTGTTCCTGGTTCTTCTTTCTGTAGATGTTTCTGGCATTGCATTTCAGTGTTCCTGTCACCTCTCCCTGTTCAACATTATGGGGGGGTCCACCTATTGGTTCTTTTGCTTCCTTGGTTCGATTGATCAGCTCTTCAGACAGTGTCTTCTCTACTTGGTCATGCACTTCAGTGGGGGTTCCAACAGTTTCTTCTGATAGAGTTTACAACTACATGCTTCGGAGATGCTTCTTGCTCTTTCTTGTTCCTTTCTCTAGGACATCTTTTCCTAGATTGAAGGCTTAGTTTCCTTCATCTAGTTTATTTCTTGTACTTGGGTACCTGATCAGGCCTTGTTGCCTGGACCCATCTTTCTTGCTTTCTGCAGTAGTTTCCTAGGTTTTGCTTCTCCCTAAGCTTATCTTAAGGGGGGTGTTAGAGTAATAGTCTATCGGGTTATTAATTAAATCATTATGATCTAATTACTAACTCACCTATTCACT
>MU225910.1:766339-776946 GCA_018584345.1 Thuja plicata
AGTGGGGTGAAAGCGAATGGAAGATAGAAGTTTGGAAGAAGTGGAAAGAAATGGAGAGAAGAAAGAGAATTTGCCTTAAGAGAGAGAATGCCCCAAAATCAATCAACTATTTAAGATAGAAAATTTTAATTGAGATCGTGAAAGAAGATAAGGAAATGAAGATGAGAACGTGATCACAGTTGATTAAAATTCCACAAGAAAGATGAATGAAAAACCCCCTCAAACTCATAATGCAGCCTAAAAATGCAAACTAACATGAGGTCTAACAATGCAAGCTACATGAAAATTGCAGAGGTGTACTTGCAATAGAGCAACTGTAACATAGGACTTTGTGTTCATAATTCATGAGAGAATATTTAAGGAACTTATTTTCATCATTGGGCCATTATGAACGGACATCGAAAAATCACACAATCATCACTAGTCATAAGCGCAACTATGAAGATATGAATGCAATTTATATTGTATTGGAATGTGGAAGGATTATAACATAAGCATCAAAGACATAAAGGTCAAGATGACTTGGTTGTTAGCTTACCCAATTTAATGTAGCAAAACCACGCTCGCAATAAGGCATAGAGGCCAGGATGACTAGAAGAACGGTTGTGCAAAAATAGTCAAGGATGAAGCCTCAAATTTCCTAAGTGTGTCAAGAGAACAACAAGAGACACTCAAGAGTTTCAATACCACACCCACAAGTAGAAAGAAAATAAAAACATGCCCCGTGCCCTAAGTCCTCTAGCTATGCATCATGGAGATACTTATTAGACAAGGAAGGAGGACACTCAACGAAAATTAATAACACTCAGCACACAAAGAAAATATCATGACACAGCTCAAGCATTAAGTGTTGTGTTTAAAAATTTAAGTGTGTTAACTGATATTGAGTTCTGAGGATAAGGATCGAATGCTTGCAAGCAGGCAAGACCACATGACAAAACTGGGTAAGACCAAATTGATAAGTGTTGAAAAACACTCGATGTCAGGGGTTGTATTGAAAAATACAGTTGGGGTGGTGTTGAAAAACACCATTTGTGAGGTGTCCTAAAGACTAACACATCCAAGAGACTGAGGCTAACATAGTTATGCCCCCTAGACAAAGACAAAGACCAATTCCAGACCCAGGCAACAAGGATAAGACATGATGGAGAAAGGCTAAGTGTCAAGGACTCACGCTAAGAAACAGGGGTGCAAAGGCCTCAAGTAGCGCCCGTTTCCAGGTTTTCACCACTTGGATTACAGTTTTTTTTATTTTTTCAAATTTTTATCTTTTTCTTCTTTTTTTGAGGACTTTTTATAAAAAAATGTTTTTTTGAATTTTTGCTACCAAGGTGCCTGTTTCCAGGTTTTCACCAAGGCACTTTTTCTATTTTTTTGAATTTTTTGAATTTTTTTAAAATAATTTTGGAATATATAATTTTTTTGGAGATACATCAAAACGCCTATTGCTAGGTTTTCACTAAGATGATCATTTTTTCATGACATTTTCTGATTTTAGAATTTTTGACAATATATCATTTTTTTGGATTTTTTTAGTATCAATAATTATGTACGAAGGATGCCCCTAGACAGAATGGGCATCATGGATAGAACTTCTTCACGTGCAAGACATTGATAGGATCAATGAGCTGCTCTCCCTCTGCTGTAGATAATAAATAAGCACCTAACCCAAAAGCTGCTGCAATGATGTAAGGTCCAATCCAATTAGGTTCAAATTTTTCCTTTTGATCTCTATGTTGTTGATTCTTGGGATTTTCACATAGGACAAGATCTCCTACTTGGAATTCTCTAGGGTGAACCTTTTTGTTAAAGGCTTTGGACATGTGCTTTTGATAAACCCTCATATGGTCAAATAATGCTTGACATTTCTCATCTAGAAGTTCTAACTCTTGAAGGCTCATGGCATGACAGTCTTCATCTGTAACTAGACCTTTGAGGGAAACTCCAAGTGAAGGAATCTTAACCTCCAAAGGTAACACTGCTTCAGTGCCATATGCAAGGGCAAAAGGAGTAGCCCCGGTAGGAGTACGAATACTCGTTCTATAGGCCCACAAAGCCAGATTTATCTATAAAGGCCAATCTCTACCATTCTTATAGACTGTTCTATGCAAGATTTTAAGAATGGTTTTGTTTTATGCCTCTGCTTGACCATTTCCTTGCGAGAAGTAAATGGAGGACCAATGTTGTTTAATCTTGAATTTCTTGCAGAGTTGTTTAAGGTCCTTATTTTTAAATTGGCCTCCATTGTTATTAATAATCTTGGAAGGCACTCCATATCGATAGATGATATAGTTCAGAATGAATAGAGAGACTGTCTTTCCCGAGGCAACAAAAAGTGGGACAACTTCTACCCATTTAGTGAAGTAATCAGTAGCAGTGATAATAAAATTGTGTCCACCTGATGAGTTGGGATGAATCTAGCCAACAAGGTCAAAGGCCCAGTGCTAAAATGGCCAATGAGATATAGAAGGAATGAGCTCCCTTCCTGGAGCATGTATCAGGTTACCATGTTTTTGACACTTTTCACATGACTTTGTAAAAGCTATTGCATCAATCTGCATCGTAGGCCAATAGTACCCTACCCTAAGCAACCTTCGGGCCATGGCAAGACCATTGGAATGTCCCCCATAGATGCCCTTGTGGATGTCAACTAACGCTTGGTCAGATTCTTCCTTTTCTAAGCATCTAAGAAGTGTTCCATATAGACCCATCCTATACAAATCACTAGCAATGAGGGAATGGCGAGAGGCATTTTGAGTAAGGTTTCTATGCTCAGATCGGTTAAAGGTTTCAAGAATAATGCCATCACGAAGTTATGAGTAAATGGCACTATAACGGGATGACTCACGACCAACAAGGGTACAAACGACATGGCTTTCTTGAGAGTCATAGATAGGGTGATGTAGCTCTTCCACTAGGAATTCAAATCTTGATTCATGTTGCTATAACTGAAGGAGTGAAGCAAGTGTAGCCATAACATCAGCTGCTTTGTTTTCTACTCTAGGGATTTGCTGAAACGTGAAAAATGTGAAGTAGCATTTCAAGGAATCAACCATTTGCTTGTAAGGTACTATTTTATCATGTTTTTTTTATATTCATCATTAACTTGGTTGATTATCAGCTGTGAATCCCCATAGATGTGTAACTCTGTGATTCTCCATTCTATGGCCATCTTAAGTCCATTTGTTAAAGCTTCATAGTCAACATTGTTGTTTTTACATGGGAACAATAATTTATAAGACTTAGGGATCGTGTACCCATGAGGAGAAACAAACAACACACCAACTCCTGAACTGTTTTGCATAAAGGATCCATCAAAGAACATCTTCAATGTTTTTTAGTCATATACATGAGGTACTCATCTGGGAAGTCAACTTGAATAGGTGCATTATCTTGTATTGGGAAATCAGCCAATTGATCTACTATGGCTTGTCTTTTGATTTCTTTATGCTCAATGTACTTTATGTCGAACTATGAAAGGATCATCATCCATTTAGCAAGTCTACCTGTGAGGGCAGCCTTACCTAGAAAATATTTGAGTGGATCTATTTTTGCTATGAGGTGTATAGTATGCACAAGCATGTAATGTCACAAATTTTGGGAAGAAAACACAACTGCAAGGCATGATTCTCAATGCTAGTGTAGTTAACCTCATATGAAACAAGAGTGCGACTAATATAGTATATTGCTATTTCTTTCCCATTTTCATCAATTTGAGCTAGTAATGCCCCCATGGAAGATTCTATCGCTGAAATGTATAGAATAAGTGGTTTCCCTGGGTTAGGAGGAATTAAAATAGGAAGATTTGCCAAGTATTTCTTGATTTGATCTATGCTCTTTTGACAATCCTCATTCCAAACACATTTGACTCCCTTGTGTAAGTTCTTGTTGAAGGGTCGAGCTCTATCCACCAATTGTGAAATAAATATCCTTATAGATTGAAGACGTCCTTGAAGACTCCTTATTTGACTAATTTTTCTAGGAGGTGGCATATCTATGATTGCTTGGACTTTTTCAGGGTCCACCTCTATTCCTTTTGTTGAAATGATGAAGCCAAGTAGTTTTCCAGAGGTGACTCCAAATGCACATTTTTAGGATTTAACTTTAGTTGAAATTGATCCATGCGATCTAGAATGACTTCTAAATCATCTAAGTATGTATCTCTTTGTTTAGACTTGGCCAAGGTGTCATCCACATAATCTTCCATATTTTTATGCATCGTGTCATGAAAAATGGTTGTCATAGCTCGTTGATAGGTGGATCCTACATCTTTTAATCCAAAAGGCATAACATTCCAACAATAGGTACCCCATGCACAAGTGAATGCAGTCTTTTCTTGATCTTCAGTAGCTATCTTAATCTGATTGTATCTTGAAAAACCATCCATCAAGGAATAAATCTCATAACTTGCAGTCATATCCACTATCATGTCTATATTGGGAAGTGGAAAGTCATCCTTTGGGCATGCTTTATTGACATCTCTAAAATTTGTGCAAACTCGAATGGATTTGTCATGTTTGGAAACTGGTACAATGTTTGATATCCATTCAGCATAGGCGATAGCTCTTATGAATATTGCACTAAGGATTTTCTCCAATTCTTCTTTAACTAGGAGAGCTATGTGAGGATGCATCTTTCTCAATTTTTGTTTAACTGGTTTGACACCTGGAGTTATGGACAAGTGATGCATGATAATATTAATGTCCAACCCTGGCATATCTGAATAAGTTCATGCAAATTTGATTTTCTTTGTCTGTAAGAAAATAGTGTAAGCTTCTTTTTCTTGAGGTGACAAGGACTTAGCCAAGTGTACTATTTGTAGAGCCTCATCTATACCCAAATTGACTGCTTGTGTTGGTTCAATAAGCACTGAAGATCTATCTTGAAAATAACTGGGGAGACGATCAAGTAACTCATCCTTAGGCACCTCAGAGAGGTTTTCACCCTTGGATACGTCATTTCTTTTTAATTTTTTCAATTCTGACACCGCCACACAGTGGTTTTTGCCATCATAACTCCTATTCTTTTGATTTTCTTTTCTTTTTATTTTGTGAGTAAGGTACTTGCTGTCTGGCTCTGTCGTGCTGGTAGTTGATTCACTGGTGGAAGAGACTACGGGTTCAATGACATTTAGGTAATAGGCTATCTCATAATCATTTTGATATGTTAAGAGCTCAGGTTCTTGATAGAGTTGGTACCAATCAGTGAGGTCAGGATGAACAAGAGGCAAGTCAATGGCTAGTTCAAGGTTATAGATGTGAATGATATTATTGCTGGTGACCGAAGAGTTAGAGTCCTTCAAGTATCCTTCTAAGCTACCCAAATCAGGATTCATCCTAACAAGCAAAGAATCATCCACTAAAGCAACACATGGGTTCAAATCCTCTAATCCTACACGTGACTTGTTGGCTACTTCAGGTTGAGAACTATAAGTGTGGATAACATCAATATCCCTATCAACTGTGGATGACTCAGAAAAGGAGTCCCATTCATACTCATATGAACTTGTGTCTAAATTACGACTAGGATGTTTACACCATGAAGGTTTGGGACATCTTGAGGCGGAAGCTCTAGTGTCATCAATAGTAACTCCTTCTCTTTCCATTAAACAAACAAGATTTTTTCGTTGACGTTCTCTGAAAGGATCTTCTATATCTGATTCCTGTTCTAAAGTTGCAACTGACGCATGGGTGACCAAAAGATTTGAATCTCCTCAAAGAATATTAGTGGAAGGGACCCAATCTTCATACATGTCTTGTTGATTTGTCAAACTAGGTACGTATTCTGGTTCATCTTCACTATCTGACTTATCAAGGATAGGAGTAGTGTGCTTGTTATGATTTGCAAAGCCTAGGCCAACTGACTTCTTAGACTTGCATCCAAAAAGAGCATGATTAAGAGGTTCGGCTCTAGCATCCAATCTATTATTAAGAGGGCCATGTCCAGGATAGCCCATCTATCTGACAAAAGTATACCCTCTTCCATAAGCCTTAGGAGAGGGAGAGAAGTTCTCATTGTGCATATATTTTTCTTCTCTATAGATTCAGTCTCTAACAAATGTCTCCTCTTTATCATCTTGAATAGGAACTGATGATTCTACAAACATGCCAAATAAAATCATAGCTGAAGAGGAAGGTTTCTTTTCTTGTGAAGGCTTGCCATAAGACCGAGGCAAAACTAGTAATGTTGTGAGGGAGTTGAGTTGATACCCCCCATGCCAAGATCTATCGACTTAAGCTTATCTTTACATTCAGCTAAGGTTGCATCAAAGTCTTCTGCTTCTCCATTGAGGGGAACATGAGTTCCTGTTGAAATTGAGTTAATAGATAAAGTGTTATCCCCAGGTATACAAATATCTATTCTATTGTAAGGGAACTTAACACACTAATGATAGGTAGACGACACCGCTTGCATATCATGAATCCACGGTCTACCAAGTAAGATATTATATGCAAGGGGTCCAACGTCAACTATTTGAAATAAAATATCTTTTTCAACAGGGCCATTCCTAACAGGAAGGATGACCAACCCCTTGGAACTTCTTTCTGCCTCATCATAGGCTTTGATAGTAATCCTTTTTCTAGTATCTATGACTTTCTCATAATAACCCAATTCTTTCAAAAGATTAAAGGAACAAATATTAAGCCCAACACCCCCATCTATCAACACACGCCTGACACGGGTTTTGTGGATCATGACCTCAATATGAAGGGCAAGATTGTGTGGGTGGCTCAAGGCTTTATCATCATCCTCTAAAAATGTAAGGTAATGATGACTAGCAATGTGGTTAACCATGTTTTGGAATTGATCAACATCTAAGGTGTTGGGGACGTTTGTCATGCACAGAGTATCCTCAAGGACTTGCTTACATCTCAGGGAAAACTCTAAGAGCTCAAAGATCAAAATCTGAGCTGGGGTTTTCTGCAACTAATCAACAAGACTATAACTTGACTTAGGATTGACTGCTGGCTTTAAGCTGACATTCTTGGATGCCACTTGCTTAGGTTTACTTGATTGACTTGAATTGGGTCCTCTAATAACAATGGGACCTTGACTTTGTGTGACAACATTAAGGGCTTGAGATGACCCTTTAGAGTTAGGACCCCTTAGCACCACAACAGGTTCTTCATCAAAGATAGGAGGAGAGTCCATGTCTAGATCATAACCAGAGGGATCTTTACCCCTCATCATGTTGACATTTTATTCTACAAAATCAAGCATATTGATAGTATTCTCCGCATCTGTGTAAGTGTAATTGATCTCAGCCTTTTCATTCTTAGCTTTAGAGGTTTCCCCCTTCTCATATTTGGGCAACAGTTCCTTGAATGCCTTATGATCAGTGTTGGCATTCAATCCATCTATTTTGAGCTTTCCATTGTAAATGAGATCTTGAATAAAATGCTTGAGTTTGTAGAAATTTTCAATATCATGTCCAATACCATTGTGAAACTTGCAAAAGGCCTTCTCATCCCACCAATGTGGCTTAACATCAAGTATATAATGCTTCGCAAGATCTTGAGGATGTTCAAGGTTGTTGGCGATAAGTGTTTTCAAGACATCCTCATATGATTCACCAAGTTTTGAAAATTAACGCCTCTCTTTCTTAGGCCTATCTTGGCATCTCTGTTTGTTCTCTTGTTGATTATATGTATTGAGCTTCATGGCCTGAATAACACTAGACAAGTGGAGCATAGTTTTATCTTTAAGTTGAGAGGAATCCACAACTCATCATTGACCACTTGTTTATTCCTATTCTAGTGTGAGTTATTCCCTTTATCCTTGTCAGGGTTGTTATTTTGACCATTGTTGTTGTTTTTGCTTCCATGTTTGGTCAAAATTCCTTGTTCTTTTAAAACATCCTCAATCATACATGCGGTTTCAACCATGGTGTCAAAGGAATCAAAAACTATTTTCCTAACTTCATACTGCATTTCGGGAACCAAGTTGCTAACAAGGATGTCAATCTTTTCATTTTTAGGAATGGTTCTAGAGTAGCGAGAGCATTGTCATCTCCACCTTTGCAAGAAAGTAACAAAGGATTCCCCTTGATTTTGCTTTAAATTGCATAAGTCAAACATGGTGATTGATCTTGAAATATTGTATGCAAAGTGTTGAACAAATATGTGAACAAGATCTTTGAAAGTCTTAATGGGGGGAGTTATGTTGGTGAACCATTCCATCGCTTGACCCTTAAGAATCCTTGGGAATAATCTCATGAGGTATGAGTCATCTTGATGGAAATCAAAACTTGTGGTATTAAACTGGCGCACATGATCACGTGGATCTCCATTCCCATCATATTAGTCATATTGAGGGATCTCAACCTTTCTACGGAACTCTTTCATGTTAATAATTTTGTCAAAAGGATTAGGACAAACTGAATCCAGCGAGAATGAATTCTTGGGTGTTAACATCTTCTCCATCATGTTCTTAAGTTGTTTGATTTCCTATTCTTGAGATGGACCTTGCTTCTTAATCTTTTTGTCCACATCAAAGTTGTAAGGGACTCTAGCACCCTTGTTGATTAAACTCTCTAGGAACTTATCCTTGTTTTGCTCGTAATATTTATCCACATACTATTGGAAAAGTGGTTCTTGTTGCATTTTCATGAAGTCCTGCGAGGTGAGATCAAAAGTTGAGCTACTACCCCCATATTGTGAACCATGATGAACACGTTGTGAAGGTTGTCTTGAGTTCCTAGGAGGTTTTTGTCTCCTATAATGATTATATCTTGAGGGCCTTCTTCCTCTAGGGCTAGGAGATTGTGATGGCATTCTTGAATGTCTCCCACTTCATGGAGTCTTAGGAGGAGTGGATGGAGGAGAGTTGTTTCCACCACTAACACGCATATTGTTGCATTGATCATTGAGTTGCTGAGCCAAGAGCCTGTCTTGCTCTTCTTGGAAGGATTTATTTTCCATTTCCACCAAAGTTTGTATTTCCAATTCTAGGAGTCTAAATTTCTCTTCCTTTTCAGCTTGTTCATCTAGGAAGGCTTTATTTTCACGCTCAATCCTCTTAAGTCTTTCACTCATGTATCTTGAAGATGTTTTGAGCGGTGAACTTGATCTTGAATTTCTAAACAAGTTGTTGGTATAGGTTGCATTAACATGAGTGTCATAAAGTTCATCTTCTTGGTTCTCATGTTGTGATAAGTCATCTTGATAAGCTTGCCTCTCGCCTCTCTCAGCCCTTTGGTGTGCATCTAGATATCTAATTGAGATAAAGGGTGAGACTGGGTGACTGTCACGAGAGGAACCACCAAATTAAATAGCATCTCTATGCTTTGCAAATATGTCATCAAGGCGTTTATCCATGTCTTCCCTCTCTCTCTGAGTCATTGTGTAACTCATATCCATAGAAGAGTGAGAAGATGCTAAGGGGGTACCCAAATCACTAAGGTGACTCTTGGAATTAAACCACACTTTCGAGTTGTTCCTAGGTGATTGATCAAATATGGATTCTTTTCCCTTATGTTTTTGGTGAGTTTGAACTAAGGGTAATTGGTTAAAGACCACATGAGGTCATTTTCCTTGATTTACTTGATATCTTGTTGTAATTGGCATGAAAGAAAAGGTACTAGGTGATAAGACGACCCTAAGAAATGTTGGTACCAAACTAGGATAGTAAAAGCACCCACTTGTCCAAAAGAGAGGTGATAAGGTAGAATTTTGCAAGAGGCATAAACCAACACTACCACCGAGCTGCCCACTAAATGGGTGAATACCCTAACACATATGGATCAGGAGGACAATTTACCCAATTTATATTGATTGAATTTGAATTTTTATGAAAGTGAATGGACAAGAGACTACAAAAACTCTCCAAGTGTGTTATCGAAGAATCTAAAGGTTTATCTTCTCAACAAGGACAATTTATAGCTCACCAACTCCAAGCAAGGTCACTTGTGAAACCAAAGATTACTAGTTTAAGAGGTCAAAACGCAAGAATCCAAAGTGTAAACAAGCTTCTAACAATGAGGTAAGTGACCTAATCTAATCTGGATCAACCCAGGAAGACTGAAAATGACAGGATAGCAAAAAATGAGCAAGTTGACAGTTTGACACTTAAGAATGAAGATTTGTTGATCGTTTTGGTGTTTGTCTTAATGTTTGGGTGTATGTTTTGATCTTTCACTCACGCAAGACACATCAAGCATATTGTTTGTTGTAAAAGAAATAGTCACATCACAACCTAGGTAAGCCAAGACAATATCTGTTGAATTCCCACTTTAACCAAATTTTAGCCACGCTTACTCATAGCAAACAACTTAGAAGCTTGGAGGCATGGGCTCCTCCTTACATGTGCACTCACTTCTCAGGCACACCAAGCTTTGAATCCCAAGGGAATCACTTCCCAAAGGACTGTTGTCTCTACTAAGAGCCGTGAAAATGTGGGACGTCTTAGTTAGTCTCTGACCTTCCGCACCAACAGATAGAAGGTTTTTGGTCACTAAAACAAAGTTTGTAGTCAAGACATCTGTTTAGGTGGTTGTGATCAAGTCATTTTCCCAATTAAGGGGGCTCTCCCAATCCTTTCAAAGCAAGGTTTTCACCTTAACAATGTAGGGACTTTAACGCACCACTAGGGTACTAGAGGAGATTTTG
>MU225910.1:792125-807062 GCA_018584345.1 Thuja plicata
CATATATATATATATATATATACATATATATATGTATATGTACATATATATATGTATATGTATATATATATATATATATATATATATAGGAAATACAATGTAGACTATGTTTGTCAATATGTTTATTTTGTGTTAGGAATTCATTTGTTGCTTATTGAATATAACCTTTTATGCTAGTGATCTATTATATGATGCCTAGTTTTTCACAACATATTTTATAATATCTTACTTTTGCTTCTTCAATATGCAACTGAAAGTAAAATAGAACTATGACACATCACATTATATTCGTCCAGGGGCCGAATAACCATAAAAAATCATTAGCTAGTTGACATCTATGATATTTTTATAACTTAGTTTGATTTTACGTTGATTTCTAAATTTCCAGATTATGAGTAGTTTATTGTTTTATTTATTTGTAGCATAGTTTGGTCTTTACCATGTTCAACATTTCCTAATTGTTAAAGCAATTTATGCCTAGTGATTGATTTCGCTATAGATAATCAAAAAAATTGCATAGACCATTTTAACAACGAAATAAAAATCCACTGTACCAAACATCGAGCCATGCAACGCGTAAACCTGGGAATGAAACAACAAAACCCATTCCCAAAACCTTGAATTGGGCCCTGGACTCTTGTTCAGAAACCTTACTTTGCTAGTTCCTTTGTGCTTTCAAAACAAAAACAATGTAATCACAAGAGAAAAAACCAATGCAAGCTGGGAAAAATCACACTGCATTTACCACTGCCAAAGATATTTACTCCACGAACTGCTACATTATGGTCGCAGCAAATGTGGGTCCCTTCTTTTTTTCTCTCCCAATTTTCCACATTTAAACCAAACAAAAAATGAGCAATCAATTTATTTTAGAAAATTGCAATGAAAAATATTTTAAAAATTTACATGGCCTATACTATACAAAAACTTAACTCTTTAACCAAGTTTTTATCCTCGCCTTTGAAATCTTAATAGACCACTGCTCTGCTAAAAACATTAGTTCCCTGCCTATAAGAGTAGGACCTTACACACACACACACACACAGATATATATATATATATATATTGACATAGATCAATATATAAGTATGTTTTGCTCATTTTTACATGACAAGGCAAATTATGTGCATGACTATATAAATATGACTTAATATAGCTGAAAGCAACAGACCAAAATTGTAAAACTAGTAAAATATATCGAAAGCACCAAGAAATGAGCAATAAAAAGGAAATGGAGGATTTTGACATGTAATGATTGTTTTTTTTTCTTTTTTCTTTTTGATTTGCATCTAACAGAGATTGTCATTCAAGATGTTTACTGCTATTCCCTAAACTGAATATGCTTAAGCAGTTGAAAAATTATTTTCTAACTGTTATAGTCTCTTTGTTTAAAAAATATTTGTTATAGATTTTGTATTTCCTAGGGAAAATAACATGTAGAAAAATTCAATGTAAAATATAGCATATTATGCAAAGGAAACAACTGATAGTGTACTTGTAGAAGATATTTCCAATCATAGTGTAATATTTGCAATTTAAAAGACAACAACCAAAAATGTATAACTATTTTCAAATGCTCAGTCCAGTATGTGTCCATTACAATGGCTTTGACTAGAGCATGATCAATATTGTGTATCCAAAAATGATCAAGAAAATTTCCTTTGTGTGTTGTTGGCTTGTCAATAACAATGAATAGTTTTTTCTGTTGCATAAAGTTGAGGAGCATTGTTTGTGCCTTACTTGAAACCAACATATCAATGTTAAAGTCACTAGTTATAACCCATTTGCAATTAAGAGGCTTTGTCTTTTCAATATTTTATATTGCATTGAATAGTTCACTTATTGATGCATTTGGTCTTGAGTACAAATTTGTACTTTCTAATGCAATATTGAGATGTAATATACTAACTGTTATTAAATCAACATTTTTACCTGAGAAAGTCTCCATTTTAAGTACTGCAATTATTGTGTTGTAACAAGTTAAAATGCCATGGACAATAATTGAAGCAGAGCAATTGAATATTTTATTGAATAAGTTAAGTTGATCCTTTGTTGTTTCCCTTGTTTCTTGTATACAAAAGATAATTGATGTCACCAAGTTGTGGTCATATATTATTTCTTGTGCATGCAAACCAAAACTATATGTGTTCAAAGAACATATCTTGAATTGATTTGTTGGAACAATAGCAAGGCTATGTTGCATTTTCCATTAGGCATAAATTTTGAGTCGTTACATTTTATTTTGAACTTTTTCTGATATTCTAAAATTTTGATGATCTAATTTTTTAATCAAGTAGAGTGGTTAAATTTTTCTTACATGTAAAAAAGCAGTTTAAGAAAGACCATGTTGATAGGCTTTGCAAGGATCAAAGGCGACTACATCCATAGTAAATCCCTATTCTTTGTGAATGGTGTGTGCAGAGGCCTTTGCAAAGGAAGCTGAGATCAAGTAATTGTATTTGTACATGTTTTGACTTTTCCAACAATTCTTGTTATTGGTGTCGAGTCACGACATACTGATTTTGTTTACATGCTTTGCAATTTTTGTCATTGTATTTTGCCTATTGCAGGGTCATCAAATTGGATCCAAACAATTTATTGTCTATCAACTGTATGCAATTGGAAAATTCCATCTGCACCATTCACCATGCCATTTGCGATGTCGATGTTACCAATAATGAACTCAACCAAAATCCCTTGCTTCACAAGGATTATGCTAGGTAGTGTTGTTTTATCAAATTGAGAATATGCATTGTCAATTGTTATGTCTTTTTTATTAGAATATTCCAACACATACAATTTATCAAGTAGATGATTTAATATTTACTTGTTATGGTCATTGACCATTCTATTTACGTGGAACATGTTAGCACTATTCTCTAAAAGTATTTCATATTTCAAATTTGGTCTTTTCCTATGTAATTGTTCTCAAAGCTTTGTCTTTTCATTTAAAAAGGGTTCAAATTTTTGTTAAGTCCTCGATCTGTTGCTTTTTGTGCTTGGTCGCACAGTCACGCTATTTCTTTTAAGTGATCATTTGGCTGTGCGAGTGATCGATTCATCGGTTTGTCTGTAGTCGCATAGTCGCAATGTTTTTATGATGAGTTGACTTGGTTGTGCGAGTGAGCGACCGAGCTATCAAAAGTGTTTATCGCACAGTCGCGGTGTGTCTTTAACATCAAGGTTTCAAACTGCAAGTGTGCGAGTTGAGAAGACTTAAGTCATCGATCACTCGCTGAGGTCTTTGGTCTGTCGGTTTCTAGCTGTGCGAATGAGCGAGCAGTTTACAAAATGTCTATCATGCAATCGCGATGTATTTTGGTTAATGTTTTTTAAGCCCATGAGTGTGCGACTAAGAAATGTCTTATGTAAATTGCTCAGTTGCTAAGGTTTGTTGCATGTTGTCTTTTGCTGCACGAGTCAAGTTCTATTTTTAAGTAGTCGCTCACTCGCTGAGGTTTTTATCTAACATATTTTTGTTGTGTGAGCTGGAGACGTGTTCTCTATGAATGCTTATATGTTATTACCACTCATTCACATTGAAGATGCATTAAAAGCATTTGGGAGTGTGAGTGAGCAATAAAGGAAATGTTTGAGCTATCACACACTCGCGAGTAATAAAGGTCAAGCCATATTTGTATAGTGAGTGCGCGAATGAAGGAAGTTCAATGAACAAAGTTGTAATCGCTCACTCGTGAATGGTTTGTTCGCTTAAGATGTTGTTGTGCAAGTATGCGGCCAAGAGGAAAGGAGAAGTCATCGCTCAGTCATGGTGGATGTTTTAGTTAACATTTTTCACTAGCGAGTGTGTGATCAAAGAAGATTTTTATGTTAGCGCTCAGTCACAATGTATCAACAGTCAATGTTTTTTAAGCTACGAGTGTGTGAGTAAAGGATTTTATGACCATCTCTCACTTGCTAAGGCTTAGCGGTTATCAAAAAATGGACAACAAGTGAGAGACTTGGTTAATGATATGTTCTTAGATGGGCTATCGCTCACTCACGAGTATAAGAATAATTCAAAAGGGTGTTGCGAGTATGCGAAAAGGTGAAATGTCAGTTAGCGGTTTAGTCATCGCCCACTCATGAAAATATAGGCACGATGAAATAAAGTGATGCAAGTGCATGACTGAGAAGGATAAAAGACATCAAAGGCTATCGCTCACTCGCCAGATGATCAAGGTCAAGACATAAGGGTGTTGCAAGTGCGCGATGCGATAAGAGGAAAAACTTTTGTCGCTCACTCGCACAGAAAGTTTTAAATGTCTAAATGGATAGCGAGTGTGCGACAGTGTGCCATATGTCATTTTTCCCAGTTTTAAGTGATAGAAAGAGAAAATGTATAGTTGTTCTAGTGAGGATACAAAAGTTTGAATTAATGACAACACTAGTTGTAGAAGCTAATGACTTATTTTTGCAAGCGTGAGAAGTTGCAGTAAAGAAGACAAGATGTCAATGTGATGGGCTATAAGTATAACTTATTTGCTTGGATTCTGCACAATTCTCATTTTCTGCTTTCATAATTTTCTGAGTGAATTGTAGAGTTTATTGTTTGAGATCAATTTTTAGAGGGCAAGACGGGTCAGGATACTATGAGCACAACTTCTAAGGGATCTGGGAAGAAAACAGTGGCAGGGAAGAAATATTCAAAATAATTTGCAGACCTCTTACTAGGGACTTCTAACACAAATAGTGTAGATTGGGAAGAATGGAAGAAAAAATGGCACTAATGTAGGAACCCTGTCATGCTCAATTATTTTGGTAATGCTCTGTTTCATTACTTCTGGAAAAATAGGGTTAAGTCAGTCCCTATTTATAACCCGTGGAATTTGAATATGGAAAAATTGATTGTTCCAGATGCCTATGTTGATGTGGATTTAATAAAAGAGTTAGCTAAAAGTTATTGTCCGGTAGCCAGAGTAATTAGAAAGAAGAACAAAGAAGCCCTATTGGCTATAAATAAAAGGAGAGTGCCTGAGGTTTTCAAAATTCACAGTGCAATCTGTACTGAAATTGACTTAGACAAGATACATGTTGACAATAAAAAAAGGGAGAAGATGATAAAGAAACATGAGATGCCGAGATTCATGCATAGAGTGAAAAAAAATATAGTGTTAATCCCAGACAATGTGAAGCCTCCTTTTGACCTATCTTTTTCCACAATTATATCAAGTGCACAGTGTATGGCTTTAGCAAAGTCTTGGGTTTTGATGCGGATACAACCACCCCTGCTTATCTATTGATGATGGTCATGGATATTCAACATCTAGACGTCAATACTATTTTTTATTACGTAGGATATATAGTTGATGCCATACATACAACACTGGTAGAGATACAACAGGATGTGCCTGTGCCTACTTTCAAGCATTACTCACACTTGATGTTCTTAATTTTATATTACAAAAGGGAAAATATGGAAAAAGAGCTATAATTGTTTGATTTGGAGTATGGGGTTGAAATGCCAATTCAGAGATGGACCCAGGTATGGGATAGTGCTTCTAAGGACTCTTGTTTTGTTTGTTTTCATAATTGGATTGTTGATCCAATCCTAAATATGTTGGGGGTAAAAAGGGAAAGGTTGTCAACTAATGTTAAGAGATTGCTAAGGCCGTGGGATATCATCTAGGGTTGGTCTATTGCCCATAATTGGGGTGACTTATTTTCTTTGATCAATCACTATAATTAGGGTTTATGGCTATTCACAACCACCCCATGTTCTCCCTCTATTTGTTCCACTTAGAATTGTCTTTTTAGAATTTATTTGGAAAATTACCTGGGTAGATAAAGAATACCTAGAAGGGCATAAGAAGGGTACTTTTACCCCAAGGTTATGGGTGGGATGTTATTTTTCTATAGGGAAGAAATTTTTTGAATAGATCAATGGATTTTTAAAGCAATACAGACTATCCACCACAGTGGCAAGGTTATGTGATCCATAAACATTCATTAAAATAGCCTTAAAGGGTATGACTCCTTGGAAATATGTGAGAGATCATGAAGCCTTAGACGAGGAAGATGTTGTGAGGAATAAAGTGAAAAAAGTTGAGGTTCAGGAGAGAAGAAGAAAGTGGAAAGATCTCATGAGATTTGAATCTGAGTGGAAAGAATCAGATAATATTTCTCTAGATTTTTTCCTAACACCCCATACTTGCAGAGAATTGAGAAGATGCTGGAATCATATGAAAAATTAATGGCACAATTGCCAAATTTTAATGCTAAAGATGAACAATCTTAGGGATCTCCACACACAGTGGATTTGAATGATGAGGAACATGTGGAACATCATGAAGAAGAAGAAGAAGAAGAAGAAGCTGGTGAAGAAGCCACTTCTGCTAGGGATCCACCTAGCAAGAAATAAAAAATAGAGCATAGAATGGTGCAAGCTAGAAAAAGCATGGCTAAGGCAGTGGTAAAAGAGCATGGAAAGTACTTCAGGAAAATTAGGAAACAATTGCAAAAAATGCCAAAGGATGAAGGCCAGGGAGATAATGAAATGATCCTAAGTACATGAATGGATAAAAGGGTAATGATGGCCAATGAATTCATGAAGGATGATGACTTTATCAAATCAGAATAATTCAAGAGTTTCCTGATCAAAATGAAGCAAAAAGACTTAAGACAAAACTTAATAACAGAGGAAGGACAAGAAGAAAAGAATGAGGAAATTGTAAAGACACTTCAGGAGTATGACCCTGAGAGTGAGCTAATAACTGTGAAGCAGGCTAGACTCTTGGTACAAAATAATGGATTACTATTAATGCCTTACTGGGATTTACAATCTACTTTCGTTATTGATCAAATTAGGAGATAGAAAAATCCCATGTTCAAAATAGAGTTTGAAATAAATGATGTGCTAAGAGGATCATGTTTTGATCCTAAGTCTAAAACTTTGGCCATCTGGTCCCTTGCTCCTACTACACACAAGCCTCTGGTTCTAAGTATTAGAGAAGAAAGAAAAGTAGAAATGATGATCTAGAACTTGTAGAATACCAGTGACACAAAGATTTCCCAACTAATGACCCAAGTTTCATTTATGAACTTGGAAAAAATAGAGGATTTATCCAAAAGATATGAACAAACTTTTGGTCAGATGATGGATTTGGCCAAGAAGCATGAAGAGGTTATGGTTCATAACCATACCTTAGAAGAAGACATGGAGAAGTTAAAGAAAGAATTAGATGAAAAGAGGACAGATGAAATTCCTCAGGTGGTTGAAAAGGAAAAGGTAGATGCTACAACATAAATAGAAGGTGACCTAGCATTAGGAGAAGGCCAGACATAGGAGCTATCAAAAGAGAAAAGTGACAGTGTTGTGCCTGTTATCCTTGCTATCTTACAACACCGGGTTAATGTTTTAAAACATAATACTAATATGGTGCACACTTTATATGGATCATTATAGGAAGCTTCCAGGACAGTTGTAGAAGCCATGACATTTCTTGAGCCAACCTTCAAAACTTGGTGAGGAAGAAATAGATTGATGGATAAGATAAAGACACAAATGTTGTATAGTGATGATTTCCCTAATAAAGTAATAGAAACCATTGAGATGGTAAATGATCTG
This sequence comes from Thuja plicata, assembly GCA_018584345.1. Classification (NCBI taxonomy): domain Eukaryota; kingdom Viridiplantae; phylum Streptophyta; class Pinopsida; order Cupressales; family Cupressaceae; genus Thuja; species Thuja plicata. Next base: position 799,693 of record MU225910.1, read on the forward strand.
AATGTTATGCTTTCTTTAATGGTAAAAGTGAACTGATAAATAATAAGTTATAGTTGTTTGGTGATTAGTTCCCTGCACTTATTCCCAAGATTTATGATGATGCTGATGCTCTGAAGCCACAACCAGAATGGGAGAATGAATTTAATGAGATATGGAAGGATAATAATGTCAAACACAACTTAGAGAAGGATATAAATGCAAGTTACTGCAATGATCTGATTGATAACCTGTTCAAAGTGGAGGTTGACATGACAAAATTTATTGCTGAGGCAAAGACAACTGTAGATGCCAGGTGGACAAAAGCCTTGGCTAAGCTGGAGTAGGAGAAGACTTTTGGTTGGCCCACTGCCAAGGAAGTGAACAGGTGGGAAGCAAAGATGAAAGGATAGAGAGATATTTTCAAAGCAACAACAACTTCTATTTAAACTTCACAGATCTTATGCTACCCGTGTTTTGTTTCCAAGTTGTTATTTTGTCAATTGTAAAGTTGTTGCAAGATTTTGTAATCTTTCCCATGTAGTATGAAGCTTGTTGCATCCTTAAGCTATAAAAGGATTCCCAGGCTACTGGGAAAGGGATAGTCATTTTTACATTTGGAAATACAATTGTATTGTACAAACTTTGGTTTGAAACCAATTATTTGATAAGGGTTTTGAAAGCTTACTGTTGAATGTAATAACTCTTTTTTATATGAATACAAATGAAATCCATCAACAATTTTTGAACTTATGATGAGTATTTGTCTTCATTACTGTGTTCTGAGTTTTGTTTAAATTGAGTAATTAAGGATTGTTCAATTTATATGCCTGTTAGGCAGATTTTAAAATTATCTCAGGGGTTCTTTCATGAAAAGACTAAATTTCCTTAGGGTTATTTCGGTTAAACTTAGAATGTATGATGAATCTGATGATTATCTTAGCATATGTGTGAGGGTTGATATACAAGGTATATCTATTTTCTATTCAGATCTGTAGTTGTTTGCAAGTTTATGTTTATGGAAAATGGTTATGAATATTCAGAGTGACTCCAATGCCCTAGGATAAAGCACTGGTCTATTATTCATTTGGAGTGGGTGGCTATCACCATAAAATTGATCTTTATCATTCTGTTTTAGTTTGTCAAATTAATATTACAAAAGTTAAATTCTGTAACCTTACTATGCACTTGATGGAATAAATTGTCATAATTTGAATGTCCCAAGTGAAGAAGGGTAAACCCACCCGAGGTTGTGGTACTCAAAGTGTAGAGGGTTTGAAAACCCTGTTCTGTCATTCTATTTCTTGCTTGATCAGTGTTTGGGATAATAGAGAAAGCTTACTGCAAGTATTTTATGTGTTAGCAATAAAAGGAACCAACAGAACAAATGGTGAAATTTTGGATCATTTAGAGGAGGTATGTAACAATTATCATTCAAATATGTTATGTCTTGATTAGTTTGTTGTGACATTCTACATTGATTTAGCATTGTAATAAAATTTGAATATGTTTGCCTCATGACAATGTGCAATTCAAAACATTTTACAGAATCAATCCAAAATGTTGAAAGTATTTTGTCATTGTTTATTATTGGCTCTTCAAATATCCATGTATCACATGTAGGTTGTGTTTGATAAAAATCACCAGAAAACATTATATCAAGGTTTTCAAATGGTTTTTTTGGTTAATTCTTGGTTTGAAATATTCTTCTGTCAATATTGTACAACATTCTTGACCCTATCAATGATGCTTCATCCACAATCAAAATTTGTAATTGTTCAAGTTTTTTGCCTAGACTATCAAGAGTGTGAATCTAAAGGTGGCATTCTTAAATAATTACATGATAAATAGAAAATTGAATATGTTGTTACACCACCTATATTAAATGCATCTTTCTTGGTAGAGGTAATTACAACGTCTTTAGCTTTTAGCGGATCACTATCAAGTTTCTTGTCATAGTATCGAATCATAGCTTCATAAAGCACATTTTCTATGAATGTTTTCCCTGCGCCCGTGCCTCTGGTCAGGAATAAATAAAATAGTTTTTGTGGATCAATCCATTTTGACACCAAAACATCTTTCACTATTGATTGTTGCTATATGTTCAATTTTCTTTGTAATTTGTAATATTCTTCATAGCTGAGCAAAAACGGGTGTGTTATTTCTGTGAACAATACCTTATGAGAAGAACAAAAGGCTTTTGTATTTTTTACATGGTTTATGTCATCTATGATGTCATACTTTTCAATTTTATTTTGTTGTCCATGTTCATCATTTTCATTATCTAAAATAATTGATGGATACATATCATCTTTGATTTGTGCACTCGCTTCTTCAATATCACCCCATTTCCAAGTAACTTGTGGTGTGAACATTTTTTCCACAATCACAATTCTTGCTTTGTTTTTGTTAAATGTTCCAGTGCATGTTTTAAAACCATTTAACAATGTTTTTTCATTTATTTTTGAAGGCATATATAACATAAGTTTCTCTCCACAATAATTTTTATAGTCAATATGTTGATTATATTTGACATAATGTATCACTTGTGTCTTTCTTTTTCTTTGCATATTTTTTGAACTATTACCATAAAAAGATGTATATCCAGCCAATGATAGGTTCTCAAAATCATTTTCTTGTTGTATGTATTTCTCTATTGCAGAAGAATACATTATATGTTCATAATTATCTTGTTCTATTGTTAACAATTTCAAACTCTTTAACATGCATATTCTTTTTTCTGATGGCGTTGTATTGACGAACATAATTTTTCTTAATGAGAAATGCAATGACAATGACAACACAATGTGCATTTCTTGATGAATTGACATTTGTTAATGATTTAGCAATGCACTGCCCAATTTTTATATGAATTAGATTTTTTCATTATAAGTGTAAGTACATTGTTCTTGTAGTTGACAAAAAACAAGAGACATCATTTTATCTTTATTTGAATGCTTCTTCCGGAATCGATTGTGTGAGTATTTTTTCATCAAATTTTCATATCACACTTCATGATCCATCATATGTAATAAGATACAACAACATAAACATCTGGTATAAATTGTGTATCTATGTTTGTATACCATAAATCAGGGACTTGCTTGGCAAAGGCATTAATCCAAATATCTTCTGGATATCTTTTTAGCATGACAATTTTGCATGTCAATGTTGATCTTATCTTATGAATATAATATGTTTCATACATTTCAAACTCAGCCAGTAAATTATCAAATATATATTATTTTTTGTAATGTTTAGTTGTCAACTCTTTGAGGCATTATCTCTCATTGATGGATCAACAATTGTCAAAGGCTCTAATATAATTGTTTTTTCTCATTGGAGGGTGGTGCAGGGGCACCTATGCAAACTCCAAGGGTCATCATGAGACCTAATGAAGATGAAGGAGCAAAGGCATCTCTCTAAGTAAATTGGGAGATTTTGAAGCCAATCATGGAAAAATTTAATGAATAATTTGATTTGAATGTAATAAGTCCTAGAAGTCCTGATAAAGGACTTAGGACCAAAAATGATGTAAGGGTGGCCAATATTGCCAACATGGGATCTAAGTTGTTTAGGGGGTTCAATTAGGTCCTAGGAATAATTAGGGATTGAATCCATGCAATTAGAGGAGTTAATGTGATGAAATATTTACAATAATTTGTAAGTTGGAAATTTAGATATTTGAATTCCAACGGTTAAGAGCAATTAGGAGGGAAAGTGGATTTAGAGTATTTTAGGATTAATTAGTCCATCCAAATAATTCAATATGGTTGGGAAGCTGATATGAAGTATATATAATGTAGAGAAAGACCACTGTACGAAGTGACAAGGAGATGTACAGACTATCTCAAAGAATGCAATGAAATCTCAATTTTTTTGATCATTTCCATATGTTATTTGCATGGTTTGAATTCATATAAGTTAGATTGTTTTTTCTGATGTACTAGGGATATTACTATCATAATTTCAAGAAATCCTAGATTTTATGAAAGTTTATTTGAATCTGATTTCTTTATTGGTATTGACTGGTCTTTCAAAGTCATTGTTTTAACTTGATCGTTTGGTCTTTTGCAATGAAATGGATCATTCCATGAATGAAAAAACTATGATTATCATGGAATGAGACCATAATAGCATGAAAAATATTTTTATAACATTATCTTATGCAAAATATTTGAAGGAAACATGTGATCATCAAGAATAGTGAAGGAAACTTGATGAAATTGCTTACTAGAGTGTAGCAACAAGAGTTTTACCTTAAGGAAGGGGATATTTTATTGTATATTATGTATATAAATGTTGGTTACATGGTGTATAACCTTGTTTGGGTTATTGGAGGTGAGTATAATGGTTAAAAATAGAAGGCCCTAGTTTTAGGAGCAATTTGGTGAGGGTATGTTAGAAACCCCATAGGGAAACTTGCTATTGCCAAACCAATTGGACAATCCTTAGTTTTAGACCATTTCAAGATTTTGTGCCAAGTGACATAATGAAGAAGATAGAAATGACACTTCCTTTGTAATTTCACCCAATTAGCCCTCTTTAAAACGATAAACAATAATTTTTTGGGATAGTTGGTCCAAAGTACCAATACCAAATATTTTGATATATTTTGTGCAAGGATAATGGGTGTTTGAATATGCAATTTTATTTGGAACTATTTTGGGAAAACAAAAATTTATGTTAGCTTTACTCAATGATTATGGCTACAAGGATTGAGAGCCTAGAGTGTGGATTGGGGGTAAGATCTTGGAGCAGGATTTCAAGAACCATTTGAACATTGTTGGAGTCACATTTTAAGCCATATTGAATCCCTAGAATAGTAAGGGAGTTAGGGGAAGTTAGAGTGATAGGTTAGAATAATATTGGCACTTGGGGTCACTTGGGTGAAGAACACCATTGAAAAGTCCTAGAACAACTTGTTTAACCAATAACCCCATCCTAACCTACCACCTATGCATCAATTGGTATTAGAGCCTAGGAGCATCATAGGTGAAGAGTTGAGGAGTTTATTTTGAGATCTTTGTTGGATTGATCCTTTGTAGAAGCCTTGGAGTGTTAATTCCTCTTTGAGTGTTCCAAAGTTGATCCATACATTATAGATGAAGATGGGATCCCTCAGAGGGTCACAAATGTTGAACTTGATAAGTTGGTAAGAGAGAAGATGACAGATAATAGAAGTTTGAGAGAAGAAGTTGAACGGTTGACTAACCTTGTGGACAAACAAGGAGATGGAGAAGATCACGAAGATGAAGAAAGGTGTGCAACATCAAGAGAGGAACCTGTTGATCCTGAGGATGCAAGATTGGAAAGAATCTTGAAGGCAATAAATTTTGGAGACTCAAAGGTAAAAGTTGAACTTCTCATGTATGATGGAAGGATGGATGATGAACTTTGATTGGATTGGTTAAGTGCTCCTGAAAATTACTTTGATTGTGATGATGTTGAAGATAGAATGAAAGTTAAGATTGCTAAGTCTAGAATGAAAGGACATGCATTATTATGGTGGGATAACTTGCAGGCTAATAGGATGAAGAAGAGTTGGTCTAAGATCACATCATGGAAAAGAATGATGGAGAAGATGAAAGACAAGTTCCTTGCTGAAGACTACAAAGTATAGTTGTACAAGAGGATGCAAGGACTGGAGCAAAAATACATGGATGTATCAAGGTATAGTGAGGAATTTCATAAGTTGGATATAAGAGCATCACATGATGAAGATGTGGAAGAGAAGGTAGCACGCACCTTGGAGGATTAAGGTACAACATTCAAGATGAAATTTCTATGACTACACCTAAAACCTTGGAGGAGTGTTTCAAGTTAGCCATGAAGGTTGAAGACAAGTTGAGAAAGAGACAAGATACACAAGGAAGTGGAAGAGGTCAAGCAAACAGAGGTAGAGGAGGCAGGTCCAATGAAGGACAGGTGTAAAGTAACAATGAAAAGGGAAAAGAGGTAGTTGTTGATACAAGACAAAGATGAGGTAATTGATATGGTGGGGGCCATGGTGTATTCACTGGTACATGTTTTACATGTGGAGTAGTAGGGCATAAATCCTACAAGTATCATGAGAAGGGTGTAGAATTCAAGAAGGTGGAGAGAAGAGTCACCTTGACGCAAGATGATGCATAGGAAAAGAAGGAAGAAATAATGTAACTTGCAATAGATCCAATCTTGGAAGGAGACTTCTTGATGGTTAGAAGAAGACAACACACGCCAAAGGAAACCAAGGTATCAATTTTTAAAACTAATTGTGAAAGTCATGGTAAGATTTTTAGAATGATCATTGATTCTGGTTAATTTGACAATTTGGTATCTTATGAGATGGTTAACAAACTAAATTTGACAAGATTTTCCATTTCTAAACCATACAAGGCATCATGGGTGAGTGATGAGAAAAACATTTTTTGTTAGAGAACAAGCATATGTTGAATTATTAAATGTGTATGTTGTGCATAAGGATGGTAAGAAATTTACACTTCTTTATCAAGTGATGACATTGAAGAAGAGAGAATTGTGTGTTTTGGTGCCAAGAAGTATGTTACTTTGCAAGGGCAGATAAATAATGGTTTTGTGGATTCAGATATGAAGCATAAGACTTCATTGGTGATGATGAAAAGTGAAGTTGATTCTAAGGAATGCAAGAGTTCTGGTGTATAGTCATAAAATGGAAGCACTTCCATTATAGACATGTTTATCCTTCTAAGTAAGTGGTTTGGGGTCATGGAAAGTGCCTTGAATGGGTTCCTAATCTTTACATGGCTTCCTCCTTATTCTGTTCCTCTTTCCACTCCTGTTTGGCCTGATTTCTGCATTCTGCACTGCAGACTGGTGATTCTAGGCTTCAGGGTCAAGGTCGACATTTTAGGTCTATGTCAACCTTGACCTTGACCTAGGTCAGGGTTGACCTTGAACTTGACCCAGGGTTCAGATCCCAGGGTCTTGCAATTTTAGGAGGTCGGCCTTTGCAAAGATTATTTCCCGCTTCCGGGTCGACTGTTTTGGGTTCCGAAGCGTTGATTCCTAAATTATATTTAATATAGGCCCTCTCCTAGGGGTAAAGGCTTTAATGGGAATTTAATTCTCCTATGTAGGCCTCCTTGGAAGATTGTGCCCTAATTTCATATAAAAGGGAAGCTTTCTCTCATTTTCTCTAACCATCATCAAGCGAAACTAAGTCTTCTAATCAAGCATCAAGCATTCCTAATTGAGATCAAGCATTATCAAGTGAAGTTCAAGCAAGAAATCAAGCAAGATTTCAAGAAAGCATTCATCCATTCAAATATCTATTTTCATGAAGGAGATCCATTGGAGGCCATTGAAGGATTGAAGCTACAAGGTGCCCTTTTGGTGATCTCTCCATCCACCTTCTTCCAAGCCTATTCCAAATT
>MU225910.1:830598-844522 GCA_018584345.1 Thuja plicata
AAAATGAGGATATTTATTTAATAATTAAATATTATTTAATTCCTTTTCATGTGTCTCAGCTAAAGAGGGTGAATTTAATTTAATTAAAGTGCTAGGACTTTACTAATCAAATTAATTCGATCATAGGGTTTGTTTAGCCAAATAGATATTTAGGAACTAAATATGATGTATGATTAATACAGATTTAGGATTTTTCTGCATTTGACACTCAGGTCAAGTAGAGTAAGTGAAAACTCAGAATTTCCTAGTACAATAGGACTTTGATGATCTAGAAGAATGACAAATGCAACAAAATTGGTTAGAGTTGCAAGATGCCAATTTTGGGGTGTTACAATCATTGGTGGTGACAAAGATAAATCTTTGTTTTGTGTTTCTAATAATTTGAATGTAGGTTATATACATGAGAAAGGTGATAAGATGCAGTTGAGAAGTTGCAGGTATCCATCTAGGAGAATGGGTGGCAAGAAGACTATATTTCCTCACTCTTGGGACAAGAGTTGCTTTGAAGGTGGGGTGTATGGTGTAGGGGCACCTCTGCAAAATCCAAGGGTCATCATGAGACCTACTAAAGACAAAGGAGAAAAGGCATCTCTCCAAGTAAATTGGGAGATTTTGAAGCCAATCATGGAAAAATGTAATGAACATTTTGATTTGAATGTAATAACTCCTAGAAGTCCTAATAAAGGACTTAGGACCAAAAATGATGTAAGGGTGGCCAATAGTACCAACAGGGGATCTAAGGTGTTTAGGGGGGTCAATTAGGTACTAGGAATAATTAGGGATTGAATCCATGCAATTAGAGGAGTTAATTTGATGAAATAAACAATAATTTGTAAGTTAGAAATTCAAATATTTGAATCCTAACAGTTAAGAGCAATTAGGAGGGAAATTGGATTTAGAGTGTTTTAGGCTTAATTAGTCCATCCAAATGATTCAATATGGTTGGGGAAGTTTATAGGAAGTATATTTAATGTAGAGAAAGACCATTGTATGGACTGACAAGCAGATGTATAGATTGTCTCAGAGAATGCAATGAAATCTCAGAATTTTTGATCATTTCCATATGTTATTTGCATGGTTTGAATTCATATAAGTTAGATTGTTGTTTCTGATGTAATAGGGATATTAATATCACCATTTCAAGCAATCCTAAATGTTCTGAAAGATTATTTGAATATGATTTCTTCATTGGTATTGACTGGTGTTTCAAAGTCACTATTTTAACTTGACTGTTTGGTCTTTTTGCAATGAAATGGATCATTCCATGAATGAAAACACTCCAATTATCATGTAATTATACCATGATACCATAATAGCATGTAAAATATATTTATAACATAATATTATGCAAATGAGTTGAAGGAGACATGTGATCACCAAGAATAGCGAAGGAAACTTGATGAAATTGCTTTCTAGAGTGTAGCAACAGGAATTTTGCCTTAAGGAAGGGACTATTTTATTGGATATTGTGTTAATAAATGTTGGATACATAGTGTATAACCTTGGTTGGGTTCCTGGAAGTGAGTGGAAGGGTTAAAACTAGAAGGCCCTAGTTTTAAGACCAATTTAGTGAGGGTATGTTAGAAACCTCATAGGGAAATTTGCTATTGCCAAACCAATTGGATAATCCTTAGTTTTAGACTATTTAATGACTCTGTGACAAGTGGCATAATGGGGTAGAAGATAGAAATGATACTTCCTTTGTAAATGCACCCGATTACCCCTCTTGAAAATGGTGAACAATTAGTTTTTGGGACAGTTGGTCCAAAGTACCAATACCAAATATTTTGATATGCTTTGTGCAAGGATAATGTTTGTTTTAATATGTAATTTTATTTGGAATTGTTTTGGGAAAACAAAAAGTTATGTTTGTTTTACTTGTTGATTAGGGCTACAAGGATTGAGAGCCTAGAGTGTGGATTGGGGGTAAGATCTTGGAGGACTTCAAGAACCATTTGAACATTGTTAGTGTCACATTTAAGCCATCTTGAATCCCTATAATAGTAAGGGAGTTAGGGGAAGTCAGAGTGATAGGTTAGAAGCATATTGGCACTTGGAGTCACTTGGGTGAAGAACACCATTGAAAAGTCATAGAAAAACTTGTTTAAGAAATAAACACATCCTAACCTACCACCTCTGCATCAGAGGGATCAGGAAGCTAAATCAACAACTAGACATTTTGTATTTTTTGCGAGTCTTTGTATGGTGACATGTTTGCATTTTCACAAGGTTTATATCTAACAAAGATGAATCACATGAGATAAATTGGTCAATTTTTTTTTGAATTTTAATGAGTTTTAAATTTTAGTATAATCCTTAGTTTTAGACCATTTCAAGACTCTATGAAAAGTGGCATAATGGGGCAATAAATAGAAATGGTACTTCCTTTGTAAATGCACCCAATTACCCCTCTTGAAAATACTGAACAATAAGTTTTTGGGATAGTTGGTCCAAAGTACCAATACCAAATCTTTTGATATGTTTTGTACAAGGATAATGGGTGCTTAAATCTATAATTTTATTTGGAAGTATTTTGGGAAAACAAAAAGTTATGTTGGTTTTACTTGCTGATTAGGGTTGCAAAGATTGAGAGCCTAGAGTGTGGATTGGGGGTAAGATCTTGGAGCAGGACTTCAAGAACCATTTGAACATTGTTGGAGTCACATTTTAAGCAATCTTGAATCCTTAGAACAGTAAGGGAGTTGGGGGAATTCAGAGTGATGGATTAGAAGCATATTAGAACTTGGGGTCACTTGGGTGAAGAACACCATTGAAAAGTCCTAGAACAACTTGTTTAAGCAATAACCCCATCTTAACCTACCACCTCTGCATCAGAGGGAGCAGGGAAGCTAAATTGACAACTAGATGTTTTGTGTTTTTTGCAAGTCTTTGTATGGTGGCATGTTTGCATTTTCACAGGGTTTATATCTAGCAAAGACGAATCACATGAGATATATTGGTCAATTTTTTTTGAATTTTAATGATTTTTCAATTTTAGTATACAGGTGCATTTTCTATCCATATCAAAAAATACACATGCTCATTTCCTCAGTTTTCAAATTTTGTAACCAAAAACTAGTCCATTACTTTTTCAAATAATCCATCATTTCTTAGCATCATTTTTCAAAATGCATCCACTCTATGACAAAAGTATAGGCTGAAAATCACTGGATTTTTCCTAATTTCAAAGTTGAGGTCTTTGTGTTCTATAGTTTCACTATGCTTTGCATTTTGATTGGCAGATATCTGCACTAATGCTTTGTAGAGTGGTTCCCAAAAATGTTATGCACTTGTCAAGGTAACAAAAAAGATTAAAAATACAATTAATAAAATAATGAAAAAATACATTTAATAGACCAATGATAAAATTCAATCATAATAAACATAATTTCATGTAGAACTAAGGATGGAGCGGGTGACGAGCGAGAAGATACATGGAGCGAGCAGTTCAAACTATGAAATCACAGAGGGCGCTGACAGGGAAGGAGATGATGAGGATGGAGAGGGGTTGTCTTTTGCTTGGCCTTCATGCTCTTGGGTGGAGGTGTTTTATGCTGCGTTCTCCTTCTTATGCACTTTGGAGCTTCTCCCCTGTACGAAGGTTCAAGATGGTGTTAGGATTGGATAATACTGAGAGGGGGGGTGAATTAGTATTATAGTACTTAATTAAATTCTTCAACCATTTAAACATTAACTATAAACTCGCAGTAAAGAAAATAATATAAGAAAATGACACAATACTCATAACACCATATTTTGTTTTTGAGGAAACCCTGGCCAAGGGAAAACCCCGGTGGGGATGGTACCCACAAGCATGTACTAAAGTATAATGTCCCTATTAGGAGACCTAGCTCTGTTAGGAGCTGAATATTACATAGAAAATTAACTTGTTAAAGGAATTACAACCCTGTTAAAGGTTTACAACACCATGTTAGGGGCCAACTGAGCTTACAACTCTTACAAAGTAATTCTATTTACAAAGTGTTCGTAGTCATGAACAAAACAAGCAACACTAGTGCTTAGATAGTTCCTTTACAATTATTCAATGATCTCTATCATTCTCTTCTCTTCTATTCACTCAACATACTCATCTAACTCACCATCCAACATATAGCTTTATCAAAAAGATCTTAATATATATCTCACAACTTTACAAAGTCAGCTCCCAATATGAATATTACAAGTATTACAAAGTCGGCTCTCAATACAAATACATTTAGTAAAGCAAATAGTAAATTTATAGTTTGCGCTCTTACATAATCAAAGTGTAGGTTATCAAAAACCATAATCCAACTTTTATTTCCTGGAGTCCATGTCATACTCACTCAATCTTCGCTACTGTCCAACTGCTCTGTATCGCTATTCTGCTACAGTGTGTTTGTCTTCAATTATTTCTAACTTTTCGTAGACATTACCAAAACCAAATTGATCTTAGGTGGAGGTCATATATACCCCATATTGTCTTCCTCTAATCTCGCTTTCCCTAATTCATCGATCTTGATCTTCGATATCCAAAATGCTTCTGTATCTCTGCTTCTATACTTAGTCGATTTCTGAATCAACAAAATTTATCTTTATAGGAATCGGTCTAAAACCCAGATGTGTTTCCATAAATGACAACCAAAAAGTGAATCACATTTACAAAAAAATGATCACTTTCCAACAATCTCTCCCTTTGGCATTGATGGAAACACTTAGAAAAAATGAATAAGTGTTCCAACAAAAACTGTCTCCTTTATGTTCTATCCTTCCTCTTCTTGTCTCTTCTCCCATTTTCTTCTCGTCTCCTATATTATATTTTTTTTATTAATTTTTTTTTCCTTTTCTCTTCTCTCCCTTTGACAACAATGACAAAGGTGCATACAAAACAATAGGATTTAGTGTTTGCTCACCAATTTCAGAATGTCTTGAAAGGAATATTCCAAGATCTTCACTTTTGTGCTCCATGATTTGAACAATATTTGACTGATATGAATGATGTCATTCAATGCAAATGATGTCGTCTCAACTTCTTTCAATTCTATGGGCATATATTTAGTTAATGAATCTATCACTTTCTCTAAGTCTGATAAATGAACCTCAAGTATGGATAGCTTAGGAGTGATTAAACTCTTCAGCAAATTAAATCTTGTCAACACTCTCCCTTTCTCATTATCCAAAATTCATGTGACTTCCTTGTCTAACTCTATTATAGATTGTGAAGATTCTTCATAATTGTCCATCATATTGTTCAGAGTTTTCCTCTCCTTGGAAATAATGTCTTCCATGTTCTGAACATGCCTGATAGGATTCATGCAATAACTAAACAATTTTCTCCCATGTCCAATGCAACTCTTTGCATCTGTCAAACAATTTTTCACAATGCCTAAGTCCCATGTGATTGAATTGCAAACTTCTGTTAAAGTCTTCTCTAAATATTTCTTCTCTTCCTTCTCCTCTACAATCTTTATCAAATTCTCATAATACTCATCAAATTCATCAAGTGTTATTCTTAGATTTTCAATGTCATCTTTGTGCTGGAAAACAATAGGTACTAGAAGCAATTTGTTCACAGTATCAATTGATCTTGTAATTACTTTAGCCTTTTTGTCACCTTTCTATTCTGATCTTTCCTTAGCTTTGTTTAATGCATTAAATTCCAATTTGACCAACTCAACTTCATCCATTCTATCAACATTTACATCACTGCTTGCCAACAATGAGATAGATGATGTGTTTACCTCTTTATGTTCATCCTCTTTCTGTTCTGTCTTCTGTTCTTCTTCCTTCTTCTACTCTACTTCCTCTTTCTATTCTACTTCATCTTCTATAGAGGTGTCCACATTCCTTGCAAATGGTTCCTTTTCATCTTGAGATGTGTCAAGGGTCATTGAAACACCAGAAACATAGAAATATGGTGGTGGATCTACCTCTCTTGTCTCATCATTAGTCTCATTTTATTTTGAGATTTCTCCCATTCCTAATTGTGTAGGTGAAGGGGTCTTAGGAGGTGGGGGCTTGTCAGAAGTAGTATTCATCAATATCTTCTCTAGTGCCTTCTAAGTTTCCTTAGTGACTTCATCATACTTCCTCGCCATGATTTTCAACAATCCTACCTTGGTCCTTAGTAAAGGTTTCAATTCCTTGAATATTCTTTCCCTTTCTTGTAAGGATATTATAGGCAACATGTTATCAATTTCCTAATTCTTGATTGTATCATCCTCAATCTGTGCTAAGTGTTTTCTTGTCTCCAATTTCCCATACAAATCTTTAGGTATAATTCCTTCAATTTCTAATAGAGTCTTTTTGAAATTAAGTAGATGATCAATCACAATGTCTTCAATCTTAAGCTTATCTGAATCTCCATACCTGTCATAGTATCTGTCAATTATGACTAGTTTACCTTGTTCTATTTCTCTCTTCTCTATAATTTTCATGTCAGGCTTCCATATGTGCTTCTCAATTTTCTTCTCTTCTCTCAGTGTGCTCTATCCTTTAGGCGATGTCTACATGCTTGATCTAGTCTTTACTCTAGGAGTGATGTTCTCTGTTTGTGATGTTTGCTGTGATGGAGGAGGTGGACTATCTACCATTACTACCTCAAGAGTGGGAGGGGTTGTAGTACTTCCACTTTCCAGTCCAAGAGATCTATCTGCCATCTTCTTTTTCACTTCTTTCAGTTTTTCTTCTCTCAACCCAACTTTTACACCACATTCATGCACAAGGTTTTCAATTTTTCTTTTCCTCAGACCTCTAGTCTATTCCTCTCTCACCTTAGCTGATTTCTCCTCATATGTTCCCCATCTTTCTTCTGATGGATCAACTTCTGATGCAAGAACATGTTCTACTTGCATGGTAAGTACCTCTGAACTTACTTCATAACCCATGGGATAACACCATTTATTTCTAGGTGTGACTGCCTCAAAACATACACAATCAGTTTCAACCATGAAACATATTGTATCTTTGTATTTTTCAACAATGGCCTCATGTATCATGTACCTGGTTTTCATTTGTCTCTAAAGGATCTTGATCATAGTAAATAATTCTCCATCAACCCATGTACTATTCTGTCTTTTGTAGCTCTGTGAGATTAGAATACCAATAGATATCCCAGATTTCCAACCACTAGGATGTAAGCCAAGAAATATGTGCTCAATGTGTATAAACATATGCATCAACAATGAACCAAATCTGAAGGTCTTAGTTCCATCTTTCTTCACTAGCTTCACATTTTCAAGAAATTGTTATGCCAAAACTTTGCATAGGTTATATTTCACATTCTCCTTCACCATTCTCCATGCCATGATAACTAATCCTGCAGATACTAAGTTAGGTCTACTGCTGTAGTATAATTTGTATCCAAGTATCATAGAAATAAGTCTCACATCTTGCTACAAGATGCCATTCACAGTCATTGCCCTCCTGTCCTATTTAGAATGAGTTAGGGTTTCAAATTCTTTCTTTACATGTTTTTCTGCAATAGGAATGACTTTGATGTTGTCCAGTCTAGTGATTTCATGAATTAGGTCACTACAAATGTTTACAGGCTGATCACCTATCCAAATGAATTGATCATGATCCCTGCTTAACAATATCTTAAACCATTCATCTTCATCAAATTCGCATAAGTCCAAAATTTTCATTATGCTCAATTGATCAATGTGTTTGTATTCTTCTTTAATGATTCCATTATCAGTCATATACTCCATCTTAGTTGATATCTCATCAATTTCCACTATATCATACTTACAATGTATGTAAGCCCTAATATCTTCTACGTGTAATACGCCATACGGGGTTTGAGAAAATTCTCCTTCTGGATCCCCTTCATAGGAATTAAATAGTTGTTTCATAAAATTGTACCTAGGTCGATCTACAACATAAAAAATAATAGGTGCATCCATAGCTAGATGATGTAAATACCTTTTTTCCACTGAATTCCGCGTTTATGCTTCAATTGATCATGCACGAAAATTGTAGAATAGACTGAATATTTCTGCTCTCTGATCTCCTTAGCTGAATCTTCGTCAAATGGTAAAGAGATAGGTCATCAAATGTTTCTTTATACAAGTTTAAGTCATAAGTTTCACTTTTACTTAAAACTGTCAAGTCGGCTGTTAGATCTTGCAAAAAAAAAAAATGCGTCGGCTGATGTTGCGCTCTCAGATGTATGTTCCATGATATCGGCCAAGTTCATACCTAAGCTCGCTTGAGCTCAATCCACAAATTTTAGGGTAGGATATATTCTAATGTCTGTATCCAATACTCCCCCTAAGGCCATGATCGACCAATTAGGTCAATTTTGTTTTACTACCATCAGGTGAAGATCCATTAGTATCTACTAACTCTCCCTGAACTGATGTCTAACTTGTTTCTTTGATATTCCATATCTTACCATTGTTGCTATCTTCTACTTTCTTAAAACAAATTTCAAAATCAGTCTTCAAATCTGCAACAATCTTACCAATATCATTTCCATTCTTCTGTGAATTCATAGGAGGTGGTACTCTTCTATTGTCTGATCCATTATACCTACAAAACTTCACTATATGTCCTCGATTATTGCATTTGTAACATATAGGTCTTCTTTCATGATTAACTTACATCTTACAATACTTCACAATGTGTCCAATGTTATTACATTTGTAGCATGTAGGTTTCATTGTAGATTCTCTTCCATTGTCTTGTCTATATCCAGATTGGTTAGGTTTTATGCATTCTGCTTTCTTGTGCCCATATCCATTACAATTAAAACAATAATCAGAAAAAGTTCTAAAAGGGGCATTACCTCTGCAGTCTCTCTTCATGTGTCCAAATTTTTTGCAACCAAAGCATCTACCTCTGAAGGGTCTGATCTGCTCTCTAGGTTCATCAATAGAAGGTTTCTCAGCATCAATATTCTCATTGGATTTCTCTTCCTGATCAGCTTCATTGAAGCCAATACCAGTCATATCACCTTTAGGTTTCTCTTTGTCTATCTGTTCATCAATCAAATCACTACTGGTGTGAAGTTTCTCAATGTGTTTCTTGTTGGAAAGTTGACTTCCTGAGGATGCATGACTTATTTTGTGTTGTCATCATGGCAACAAAGTCATACTAAGTTTCTGTCTAAGATAACTTAGAAGATAAAATGACTAAGTATGGAAAACAGGATAGATAGAGATATACAACGATCAACACATCAGCACACCTACAAGAGACTGAATCATAGTATGCGCGTTCATATATATGTTCTATGTGATGTCTACATACTAAGTCCAGACACGCATGGTATGGAATGATAGTACAGAGAAGTTATAGACAAATCAATACACCAGCAGTCCAGAAGAAAGAGCATGGAAGCCGCCTAGTGTTTTGATCAGCGTGAATTATTTTGTTGTGTAACAACCAAGTGCCTTTGATTATATGTTTGCAATAATGTCTTTAGTATTGTTGTAAACACACTTAAGCCTACTTTCTCAGAAGTGTTGTGTATTATGTTTTTAGGGCCGACTATAGTCTTGTTTTGAGTCACATCTATTCGGGTATGAACATATAAGTATGTAATGTAAAGTTATGTTACAAGTGTCAAATAATATGCATGAGGAAGATATAGAAGAGAAGTATAATGAAGTCAGTAAGAGCTAAATCTCTTTAAGAGAGTAATAGCATCCGCACATACACGAAACTGATCAGACAATAGTGTCATCACAACAGTTCACTTTTGATATAGTGTATATCAACTATCAGAAGGTTGTAGCCATCATCCTATTGAGTAGTGAGCTCTAGCAGTGACCCATATACCTTTAACAGGGTTTTGTAATAGACTCCTAACAGGGTCTAAGACTCCTAACAGGGTCATTGTACTTAGATTGTAAAGACTGCTCCTAACAGGGCAAAGGAACTTTAACAGGTTCATTATACTAGTGCAATATTTATGGGTACTAACTCCCACCGGGGTTTTCCTCTGATCAAGGTTTCCTCGTAAAAATATCATGTGTTATGTGTTCTTGTATTGAGCTTCATTGGATGTATATTTTTTTTATGTTTAAGTTTCTAAAATATAATAAATAGACAAACACTGATTCACACCCCCCTCTCAGTGTTTCTAACATTTCTTTGCTTCAACAAGTTCACCTTTTATAATCTGATTGTATTTCTCCATTTCTAGATACTTGTTCTTGTAATTTTCAGCCTCATTCTTCATTTGATCTAATGCACTGTTTAAAGCTTCTTCAACTTTCTTCTTAGTATCCTTATGTATCTATATTTCTTTAGCCATAGTCTCATTTTCAAGTTTCAGCGTCTCATTCTCTTCTTTTAGTTGCCTCACATGATCTGAATTGTCTTCATCTGAATCCTCTTTTATCTGAACCATAAGATCTTGTCTTTGAATTCTATAAATCTCAAGTTGTTCCTTAAGTTTCTTTATAAATTCCTCAGCTCTTCGCATGTTGAATCTCAACTCTCCATTGTCTACTTTTGCTTTGTCTAGGTCTTCAAGTGCAACATCAAAGTTTTCTTGCAAACTGTCCAAATCAATTATGATCTCCCTCAAGCTATTAGACTTTCTCTCCAAGGGCCAAATGCTCTGATACCAATTGTTAGGATTGGATAATACTTAGAGGGGGGGGGGGGGTGAATCAGTATTATAGTACTTAATTAAATTCTTTAACCATTTAAACATTAACCATAAACTTGCAGTAAAGAAAATAATATAAGAAAATGACACAATACTCATAACACCATATTTTGTTTTTGAGGAAACCCTGGCTAAGGGAAAACCACGGTAGGGATGGTACCCACAAGCATGTACTAAAGTATAATGTCCCTGTTAGGAGACCTAGCACTGTTAGGAGCTGAATATTACATAGCACATTTCCTTGTTAAAGGAATTACAACTTTGTTAAAGGTTCACAACACCCTGTTAGTGGCCAACTAAGATTACAGCTCTTACAAAGTAATTTTATTTACAAAGTGTTCCCAATCATGAAAAAAACAAGTAACACTAGTGCTTAGATAGTTCCTTTATAGTTCTTCAATGATCTCTATCATTCTTTTCTTTGCTATTCGCTCAACATACTCATCCAACTCACCATCCAACATATATCTTTATCAAAAAGATCTTACATATATATCTCACAACTTTACAAAGTCGGCTTCCAATATTACAAGTATTACAAAGTCAGCTCTCACTACAAATACATTTAGTAAATCAAATAGTAAATGTATAGTCAGTGCTCTTACATACTCAAAGTGTAGGTTATCAACAACCATAATCCAACTTTGATTGTTGGATTCCATGTCATACTAACTAAATCTTCGCTACTGTCCAACTACTCTGTATCGTTGTTCTGCTGCAGTCTGTCTGTCTTCAATTCTTTCTAACTTTCCCTAGACATTACCAAAACCAAATAAATCTTAGGTGGGGGTCATACATACCCCATACTGTCTTCCTCTAAGCTTGCTTTCCCTAATTCATCAATCTCGATCTTCGATATCCAAAATTCTTATGTATATCTGCTTCTATACTTAGTTGATTTTTGAATTCGCAAAACTTATCTTTATAGAAATTGATCTGAAACCCATATGTGTTGCCATAAATGATGACCAAAAAGTGAATCACATTTACAAAAAATTGATCACTTTCCAATAGATGGGTGCGCTTTATCTGACCGTGTTGCGTTGGAGGTTTTTGGGTCCATTTCTTTTCTATTTTATGTGGTGGCCTGACTAGGTTCTTATTGGTCTTCTTGCTTAGTTTCGGGTCGCTATTTGTTTGCACTTGTTTCTCCATTGGCATTGCTGGCCTGTGGGGGCCTTTTTTGGTGTTTTAGGGTCTATGGGCAGTTGAAGGGGAAGCTCTTGGATTCTTTTGAGATTAGTTTTTTTGGGGCTTGTTCTTTTTTTTTTTTGTAGTACTTGGCTATTTCTGGATTTCTGTTCTTGTTAGTGTGGTGGTGTTTCATTTGGTGGGATTTTTGCCTGCAAGGGTTTGGTCCATCTCTTTGGTTTTCTTCTATCTCATGTGGTTTTTGTTTTCCTTCTTTGGTGGTGGTGCCTTTTGGGTTTTGCGATGATGGGTTTTCTTGTTAAGTTGAGCCAGGGGTGTTGTTTCTCCTCTTCTTCATTGTGGTAGGGGAAGCTTGGTTCATTGTGGTGGCTCTTGCCTATGGTGGACCTTATTTTTTCCTTCTTTGTTAACTGGGTCTTCCGTTCTAGTCAATTTGGTGCTACTAGTTTTCAAGGGCCTTTTATGACCTCTTCTTTTTTTGGTTGGGGTTTCTTTTTCTGTGAAATTATTTTTGGATTTTCCTGGAGCTCTATTCCTTTTGGTCTTTCTTTTCTAGCGGGCTCTTGGTTCTCTAATATGGTTTTACCCCCATGAATTTTCTATGGAGGTGAAACTTTACCCTATTGAGGTGGGGTTTCTATGTGTTACCATGATGTGGGTTTGTCTCATATTGTTTCTTTCTTCCTCTACCACTTTTCATATTGAGGTGGAGGTTGCTCCTATGGAGGTGGAGATTCACTCTGTGAAAGCTCAGTGGATGGTTTCTCTATGTGGGTTTTCCCCATTGTTGATGGCCATGAAGCAAGATTAATTCAAGATTGGTTGTCTCAGCTTGGTTTCTCTTTCTTTTTTGTTCCTATTGAGGTGGATCCCTTTCCTTTTGAGGTGGAAAGGAGTACAACTGGCGATAAATTTAATGTGGGTTGGGACTTCTCTATAGTCTTATGTAGATTGGTTTTGGGACCCATTCTAAAACCCGTTTTGAAGGTTAGGGGAGCCTGTAAAACCCCTTTTTTCAGTTGGATCTTCATCATCTTATCTTTTGGTGCAGAATATGCAGGTTAGGGGAACCTTTCAAAACCCCATGTTTCTCCTTATAGTTGTGTGGGTGAGTTATTTAGCAATTCTTTCACTATCTTATCTGTAGATGTTGTTAGTTAAGGTTTGGAGAGACTTTTAAACCCTTGTTATGGTTTTGGAATCCATTTTAAAACCCAAGGTAGTTGTGGGAGCCAAGTCAAAATCCATGGTGGTTCGGGGAGCCTTTCAAAACCCCATAGTTTCAGCTAGTCTTTTGATGATCAATCTTTTGAAGTGGTTTATGATGGTTTTGGGAGCCATGTTAAAACACAATGTTAAGGTTTGGGGAACCTTTCAAAACCCTATAGATCTCGCTGTACAAGAGACTTGTCCTTTGATGTGAGGCTTTAGCCTCTTGTGTTGTGTTTTTTTGGGCAGTTGGTGCTTAGTACGACTTTGGTTTTTTTTGTTGTCTATTTGTTGGTTTTGGGATGCTATTTTATAATGGTTTAACTATAGTAGTGTATCATATTTTTGGGGTTCTAGATCTCCCTCTAAATCTATTTGTATAGGGTTTCAGGGCCCCTTCAAAACTTATTTTTCCCCTAATAAAAAAAATATATTGTTGAAGGCGTTAATTGCTTTATCATTGTATACACTAAATAATGGCTTCGTTGATTAAATCAATTAATTAAATATTTATTATTTAATTAATATTGACTTGATGAATTGATTAAATATTTATTATATAATTAATGTTTATTTCTTCTATTTATTTAATAAATTATTCTTTTTATTAGGTAAATTCACTATAGTCTATTCTTCTTATCCTAGGTCTTCTTAATTAGTCCTATTAAAAGTGACTTAATTAAATACACAATCGCTAAATATGACTAAGTTCCCTAGTCCACCTCATAAACCTAGTCACCTGACACATCACCTTGGCTAAAATAATTAATTATTATTAATTAATAATTAATCATTATCCTCACCCAACATGTCCTATTCTTAAGGGCTATGTTGCCTTATAAGACTTGGTCTCATGACCACATGTCTTCTTCTACACCAAGTCAAGAAGCAATCCCTATTCTTAAGGAGCTTCTCAAGCCACCTCTAAGAGTCTAAAGTGACTCATGGGACACTTGTACC
>MU225910.1:861447-881136 GCA_018584345.1 Thuja plicata
CTCACGGTTCATAGTAGAGATAGCGATTCTTTGGGAAGTAATGACCCATTGAATTTGGAACTTGGTGTGCCAGAGAAGTGAGTGCACTGTAAGGAGGAGCCTGTGCCTCCAAGTTCCTAGGCTGTCCACTTTGAATTGCGTGGCTGGATTTTATTAGCCAATTGGGGATTCAGTAGATATTATCCTTGCCAGCCTTAAGATTAGTTAATATTTCATTTAGTGTAGTTAGACATCTATTTTGCATACAATCATTGAAAAAATGTTTTTTGAGTAATCTAGAGAAGTGTGAATAATCCAAGTAATGATCTGAAACCTAATGGTGATCTTAGTATACCTTCAAGATTTGCGAGAGTGCAAACATATTTTGCAATAAGTTTTTTACCTTTTAACTTAGCTTTTCTTATGCATACACATGCCAATGAAGATATTTGCTAAATAAACTTTTATTGCTTCAAAAAATACGTTTGTGAGGTGTGTGTTGCAAATTCATTGTCTTTATGCATTTCTTACCATTTTGCATTTTTTGGCAAGATTTATTTTTTGTTATTTCATTTGGCTGAGGAGATCCCGAAACAAAAGTTGGGAAGTTCATTTCTTCAGAAAATTTTCTTGGAAAATGTCTAAAGGCTTAAAATATGTTGGCTATTTTATCCCACCATCAGAATGTTCATCAGGTTTGGAATGTTGATTTTGGCACAAAAGGCCAGAGGTCTTGTCGATGGTGGCCTGGTTTTCTTGATAGGCGAAGGAATGGCTTGTGGCAGAGTCAACAGTTTTTAGAGCGGCAAAAATGGTGAAGCTTTTGCAATTTTGTAGGTCATGGTTTGACCCCTTGCAAAATGGAAAACCTTTCACGGTTTCGCAAGGTGGTAGTTTGACAGGTTACAAAATGACACAATTTTGTTGTTTTGTGATTTTTCCTAGAGCATGGTTGCGAAATGGGCCACTGTCTGATTAAGAGTTACGGCGACCGAGGTTTTGTTTGATGAGATTTGTTATTAAAGAGGTTGATGATTTCAAGGGGTTCTTAATGATGAGGTTCAACAAAACATAGCATAACATTTATTGTTCTCAACAACTTTCAGTGACCTCTCTTTGTTGTCATTCATTTTAGTTTGGCGCCATTACTTATTCAGGTGAAATTCGATCTTTCCATCCACCTTGCAGATTGTTCTTGGGGAAGATCATCATATATCAAAGGATGGCACATTAATTTGTTTAGTTTCCCCAGCTACTTTAAGAGTGACAAAACTTTCTCCCTTTGGTCAATTTGGTTTTTTGCCGCCCCTATGCTCATTAAGACACCATATTTCACACCATCTCAGGTGCAGAGCAAGGAATTTTTGTCTAATATTTATTGCTAGGCTACTACGTGTTGCAGAGGCCTCTCTGATTGTAGAGGCATTAAATTTCTAGGCTTCCTAACGCTTCTAGATGCTCAACTTGTCTGCAAGGGTCATATATTTTGCTCCTATCGATTTCCTCCTGTGACCTAACCCTAGTAGGGGTTTGAACTCCACTATTTACCTTGAGTTATGCCTGATCTATAGAGGCAATGTTTGTAAATATTTTTGGGATCTCTTCCCTGATTCTATTACAAAGTTTCTGATTTGTAACTATAATCTTGTCTTGTCTGAATTTAATAAAATCATTATTGACCTATTCTGAAATCTAGTTATTTAGTGCTTCTTAGCCTACATATTTGGATGTATTTCATCATCTGAAATCTTTCTATATTGTGTAATCTTAGTTTGATTTAGTCCTATTTAGTGAATGTTACATTCCTTGTAGGATTGGATTCAAATTCTTACCTTCATGTTGGACTAAGGTTGATAAGTGTTTGAATAATGTAGTTGAATGGTTCTATCAAATTCAAGTGCAGTCTCAAGCAGGAGAAAATCAAAACATTCAATTTGGTGCATCACCTTTAGGAGTTAGATTTCATTTCATGCAATCCTTCTTCCCCTTTCCCTTCAAGTCATTAGATTTTAGGTGCACCCTAGTTTTAAAGGAAGCCTACCTCCTCTGGAGACTCAATCTCATTAAGCAAGTCCCACATTGAGAGATTGTTTCCATGTTTCATGAGGTCGTTTAGGTCACTAACTATCACCTAAACAAGGGTGCATACTTTTGTGTTAACAAAATTTTCTAACAGTGCAATTTCTATTATAGTCGTATCAAAGCCTTTGATTGTATGTGATTTATTAAACTAATGAATCAACGATTTAGTGATAGGCTCTTCGTCATGTTCAGACATCCTATCATCTGAGCACATTTATGATTCAACACATGTACACGTGACATTTTTATAATTTGGAATCAATGCCTCCCCGTCTTTATTGATGATTATGTTCTGTTTAATGTATAAAAATGTTTTTGACAATGCTACCAATGCTTTCATTACAATCGTTGGCCTGACTTTTCCTTGTGCATATACATCTTTCGTATTCTATTTTTCATTTTAGTTTGACTGCATTTATTCTTGTCTTATCTATTTCTCTACGCAATGCCTTTTACACTTTGTCAAAATCATATGGACTATTAATGATAGTGCCATTCAAACCAAATTGCTCTCTTTTGTATCCCAATTATCTAATATGAGAAAAATAAATACATAGAGAGACAAGCATGGCTTCTAAAGAGGTCAATGATTGGACAATGTCTATTCGTGCATTGCATCTTATATTGCATGGAACTACACAATTAGAGATTTGATTTGATGTAATAGATTTTAGGCAACATGTTTTTTTCCTAAAGTCCAACATTTCACAAATAGTGCATGGTTCAATAGGCATGTAATCGATTGCTCACATATAAATATTAATGATTGTTTACATTTTATCTTTAAAAAAAATTCACTTTTACTTTCTTGTCTTGTAGTTAGTTTTCATATTTGGCATGCCAAAGTCTATTTTGCCTATACCAGTACCAAAAAACTCACTTTGTGGACAAATAGTTATGTGGTCTGGTAAATTGTTCATTACAACATTTTTTCATTGTTTATATTATTTTTCTCTTTCTCTTTATAACACATTGCAACTTTTATGGATCGCAGTGAGCATTTTGCTTTGGCTGCAAATTGCAATTTCCATGTCAGGTCAAGTGTTTCTAAAGCAATAACTATATTTGTTTGAAGTCCTAATTTTATTTATTTTCTACTTATTATATTCTTTGTTTGGTCTGATACAAGTGTAACAATAGTTGTTTTCATTTTCATAGAAAGATAATAACTATGCATTTTGTTCATGTCTTGTCTTGTTCATTGTTATGGTTCATAATGACAATGCTCTGAATTATGCTGCAAGCAAATCAACTCTATGATATGTTTTGGTTGATTTCAATCGCAATATAATTTTTCTTGCATTTTTTAGATTGTTTTCCAAACATATATACTTATTTCAAGAATATGTGAAGTCCATAGCAATGTAAAGTCTGAAGTTTCCACTCTCCTCTTTGCATATGGCACCCCAAGTCTATAAATAAGTGTTTGCAATTCTAGTGAGATATTATTGTCAAATAGGCTGCATTGGTCAATTGTCCTCAAACATGCTAGCAAAAAATTGTTTTGTGTCTTCAATGCATTTTCAAATAATTGAGTTGTATATAATTGTAAAGCAACAACATCAAACTATGAATCGGCCAAGGAATCCACTACAACAAACATGTTTTCACCACACGGACCACAAGTTGATTGGGCACAAATTATTCCAATATTGTCAAATGCTTGTGTTATTATGCTCCATCTATAATCAAAATTGAAACCATCAATTGACAAATGCATATGCACATTTGTACCATAGTTTTCTAAGCCTTTCCTTGAAAAGATAGGTTCATAATGTCCAACAATAGGATTTGCATCATACAAAAACATTGATATTGTATGATGAGATGCTTTTTTATTGAAATTCAAGTATGGTCAAGTATGGTCGCTTGTGTTTTGATGACCATATGCATATGGATATGTCTAGCCATCATGTTAGCCATTGCACATAGAAGAGGTCACCCCAAAGCCTAACCTCACCAATTGCATTAATTTCTATTGCTGAAAGCCTCATCCTACGTAAATATGTGTCTTTGTCATATATTTTATGCAATTCATAAATCATTGATGGTTTTAGCTCAAGCTCAAGCGAGTGAATGGATTCTGTACAACCATTGTGTAGACATGGACTGTGTCAAATAAACAGTCTCCTATAATGTAGTTGAAATTAGAGATTAAAAAACAATGCAATTGGCAAGGGCTTCATCTATTGATATTATTCTTTGATGGTTATATGATTCATATGGTTCTACTTTGATAGAGATGTGTGGAATTTTTATTTTTTTTATGTCAATGTTTGCAAACATTATGGCAAAACTATATGTAAATTCAAAAACAATCACCAAAGAAATGGATTCACAATGCAATTACAAAGCAAAGTACATTTAAACTGCACTATCCAACAAGTTAAATCTTTCTCATTTCGTGTATTGGTTACTTGTAGTTTGGGAAAATAATTCTGATTTTTTAACAAAGATGAAAACATGTCCTCTACATTTACAATAACAATTCCACACTCTTAAGTAAATAAATTATCAATTTTTGTTTTAGATTTCTTTATTTCTTAGTGAAGGAATATGGAGAATTAAACCATTCAACATGCATGTCGTACAAGATCCGGACTACAAAATGCTTGAATGAGGCAACACAATGATATTGTTGTCTCTGCTAATGATCTTTTTTATCTCATAAAACATATCTGGACACATTAATATAGGTTATACTATGCTAAAATGACTAGAAGCCTAGTTTTATAAATACACCTAACTACAAATGCATATTTGAAACATAAATCAGTAAAACACAGAGAATCCATTATACCCGAAGCCAAAGACTTAAGCTGTATATTGTCGTTTATGCACTTGTTTTGTATATAGTTTTGTGTCTCCTATGTATCTACGCACATTTTTGCAAAAAAAAAATGTGTCAATAGAGACAAAGCACATGACTTGTTTCACAATTTGTATGCAATGGATATAACATACAAAAAATGCCAAAACTTTTTTAGACAATTCATTTCCTAATTCTTGAGACTACAATTTTCAAAACAATAGCAAAATATAACCAATATAAATTACAATTTATTTGAAAAAAAATTTAATCTTTAAGAATCAAGGTAATAATTTGATAAATATGTGGAATAGTTCATATGCTTTGTCTCTATTAACACATTTTAGATGGTATTGCAAGTATGATGATTGTTGTTTTTTGTCTTATTGCAAGTTCATGTCTATTGGCGGGCCTATTTGACTTGTTTACGAACAATTATAAGCTTTATATTGCCAAACCAAAAGCACAAAAAAATATAGTACATTCAAACTATGCCAAGTGACAATGCCAATGGACAAATCAAACACCAAAACATTGTAAATGCATATAGATTTTAAATTTGTTGCCTTGCTATAGAGAAGGCCTGCAAAAAATTACAATATAATTCAAATTATCAGGAAATTATTTTAAACCAACAAAAGATACCAAGATTCACATATGCCTATGAAAAACCAAACATATATTGGAAGATACTAAATGTTGTAGCTAAATCAATGCATATGCCATGCAAGTTGAAATTTGCATCAAGCTTCAACATAGAACAAAAAATGGAAAACAAGTAATTTTCAAAATATGATTTATGTAAAGCTCTTAGTATTGTCTCCTAGATTTTCCCAAGTCATGTTGAACAAGTCATTTGAAGAATATGGCAATGACAATGAACAGTCAAAAACAACAAAACATTCTAAATACATATTAAAAATCAATTTTTTGGCTTCCTATAAAACAACCTTACAATAGTTAAATGAAAGATAAGCTAGCCTAAATCAATTTTGCATATGAATTAAACATTCATGCCACTTAATTTTTCATATCAATTTATCATATAAATATAAAATACTTAAACCAAGTAATTTTTTGGGAGAATTATCAACCCTCACATTTTTTATGCAAGAAAAGAATAGATTTTTAGTTCATCACTCCCCTATCAAATACAAGGAAAGATTTCAGAAACCCTACCACTATTTTGAAACCCATCTTTCTTTTTTTAGGCTTGTTATGTAATATATGCTCATTGGGTTGGTTCTAATTCCAAAGCACCAACACAAAAGCAATTTTTTGGTAAAGCAATGCTCTACAAGCTATTCAAAAGCACATAAAATATGTTGGTCAAAGGGTAAAGCTTTTCAATAGCATCAGGCATGTAAATATGAACAATACTTTTCCTTGTGATTGTCTCAAATTAGCTGATTGGCCAGCTATTATTTTCCTGCTTATTGCTCTTTGTTTTTAATGTGAAAAATTGGAACGAGGAAAAAAGAGGGAGCCCACGTGTATTGCAAGTGTAATAGATATAGTAGGTGCTATAGTGAATATATGTGATAAAGGTAAATGCAATCTATTTTTTTCATCTTGCATTTTTTTTCCCTTCTGCAAGCACAAAGCGCGAAGCAAAGGACGGTTTTTTAGGTGCAGTGAACAATTTTTAATTTCCATTGCTTAACATCTACACATATCCTCTATTTGGACCTAAAATTGATTCTCAGATCTGTGTTTTCAATTTGAACAATGTCATACAAAACAATGAATAGACATTAAAAAAAACTACATATGATCTTTACCCTAAGTGATGATTATGTCATATAATTTTCCGCATTGTGCATAAGGTTTCATATTTAGTTTTTTTTCAAACAGGACAACATTAAAACGCAGGACATGAGAACTAATTGTTCAAAATCTAAGCTAGCCTTTGCTATGAGGCAAAAGACACAAGCAATATGTTATATGAAATAAGTATATCATATACAATAAATCTGTAACAACAATATTTAAGAATGATCTAATTCTAAAAGGCCTTAAAAAGGTAATGAAAAAAAGATGTAGCAAATAAAATGATTCTAGTATATAGCAGAAATCTTTGGTCATAATCCACTTACTTTATATTGCTTTCGTTTAGATGTCGTGTTCAATGTCAAATAAGTCAAGCAATGCAAAAAAAAATCATCATACCTCAAAACCCTCCCTCGCCTCTTGCTAGATCTCGGTCCATTCCTTCTCAGGCCCTTTTTCAATTGAAAATGCAAATAATGAATGTTGAAACAAAGACCTTCAAATTGAACCCTAGTAGCAACATTTGCTTAGCTATTTAATTGCACAACTTAAACAATGCATAGCTAAGAAATTGCACCCCAAAGTCAATATAGACCCAAAGAATATATAGTTGTTCAATCAACTAATTTAATAATTTTACAAGATTTTTTTTTTCTAAATGCACATGTCCTATATTGTATGAAAACTATACCCATTGACCAGAAAATCTTCTTCCATGATAAAAAAAATTTGATATCAATCTATCAATTTACCAAGGAAAATAATGGTTTTCTGAATCCCCTATATTGTATATAGGTAAAAGCATGACAAACAAGATTTTTTTTCCATAGATTTTAAATAGGAAAGTTATACAAAACACAATCTAGGTATTCTACTAAACAAATATTTATTGCACAGTTTTCTAAAACCAAAAACCTGTGAAAGACACAAACTAATTCTAGAACTGCTTAAACATATTCAAATACATTTTCTTTAAAAACAAATTTTATAGCAGAGTATGAAAAGACAAAAGAAGATTCTAAAACCTTATAGACTACATATGTTGTAAATGATCCATTCCAAACCAAAAACCTGTAAACAGAACATGTTTTCCGTCACTGTTTAAACATATTCTAAACCAACATATGTAAAAACCCAGAACAATGTTCAAACACTTTTGGCACATTTCGAAAAGAAAAGTTTTACAAAATATGACCCACCATTTCTGCTAAACAAATATCTCTTGCAAATTTTTTAAAAGCCCAAAACTTGTAAAAGACGCTGACTAATCTTATATTTGTATTAACATATTCACTTCAACATAGTCTACAAATGAAAATGCAAATGATTAACACTGCAAAGATCTCCTCAAGTTTAACTCTACCACTAAAATATTCCCACCTAGAAATGCAACAAATAAAATAATGCACAACCTACTAAATATATTGCAAACTTTGCATACATAGAGTCTTTTTTCCCCCCAATTATGCCTTCTTGTTGATTGACCTATGCATATTTTCCCTATATGTGTTGGACTTTTTAGGTTTCCTGCCATGGATTTAGTTATGGGAAAAACCAGAACAAACTAGTACTTTTCATACATCTGGAAAAATAAAGTTTTGCAAAATATGACCCTAGGATTCTGCTCACCAAATATCTCATGTAGAGTGTCTTAAAATCCAAAACCTCTAAAAGACACAAATAAATTGTATGATTGTCAAATCATTTTCGACTTACAAAATACTCAAAATAGAAACCAACAACTACTTTACATAGGCTTGAAAATGAAAAATTTGTTCTCATTTTGCAAGGACTAAGCAAGAGACAAAACATGGTCTATGAATAGGAGGCCACGACCGGTTTTGAGGTATGGCCAATGATTTTTGTCATTTTATTGCTTGGTTTATTTGTCACATAGGTTGCTCTATAGCTTGTTGGTTTTTGGCTTGGTTGTTCAAGCAGTTTATGGGTTGTATTTGATTATTTACTGGTTCTAATTCTTTTTGTATTGGTTTGGATTTTACCGAACGACACAGACTTCATGATAAACATTATTTGCATTGTAGTGAAAGCACACCGTGAGGAAGGAGTTGGAGCGAGCTAACGAGAGGCAAAAATATATTTTAAGATATGGTAGGTGGCTTTGTGTTGTATTGTTGGTTGCTATATCTATTTTCTGGTTTTTGATTCAGCTATGCGTTGTTCAAAATGATTTAAACCAAAAATATGTAATAGACATAGACTAATTTTGTAACTGCTTAAACATATTTTCCGCAAGCAATACTATTAAACATTGTGGACAATAATATATTTTACAGATAAATCAAGTATTAAAAACCAAAAAAAACATTTATCATAGCTCAAAACCTTTGATTGTGTCTAAGCCCATTGTTTGTCCATTACTTTGGCTTGCCTCTACCTGGGTCGTCCATTTGTCTCATGTCAAGTCTTTTGCCAAATGAAAATACAAATTATGAATACTGAAACAACTTCTATCAAGTGTTGCGACTCCAACATATGTGGAGCTCTTTTTTTCTCCCAATTTTATGCATTGTCCATACCTTATAAAAATTATACCAGTTGACCATTTGAATCTCATATACACCATATAAAGAAAACTGAAACAAATAAATACTTTTCATTGATATGAGAGGAAAGTTTTACAAAATACAAGCAAGCAATGTCACTAAATAAATGTGTGAAGCAAAGTCTATAAATACCCAAAAACTATTGAAATCACATACTAATTTTTGCCATAAATAAAATAATGCACAACCCTTTAAATGCATTGCGACTCCAATATACATGCAAACAATTTTTTCTTTTATTTTTGCACATTGTCCATACTATATCAAAACTATAGCAACTGACCATGCTATTCCCCCAAACTCCATATACAAGAACTGGAACAAACAAAGTTTTACAAAATATGACCAAACAATGCCACTAAACAAATCCCTAAAGCAAACTTTATAAATACCCAACACCCAAAATATGTGCAAGACACAGACTATTTTTGTAACTGCTTAAACACATTGAAGACATGATATAGGGAAAATCCAAACAAACAAATACTTTTTTATTGCACCAAGACAACAAAAAGAAAATAACAAGCCCTTAATTTTGTCCCAATTTCCTGCATTGTCCATGCTATATAAAAAATATACCATTTGAACCCTGCACATGACATATACAGAAAAATGGAACGAATAGATATTGTTCATAGATTTGGAAAAGCAAAGTTTTACAAAATACATGCGAACGATGCCACTAAACAAATGTGTGAACCAAAGTTCATAAATACTAATTATTTATCAAAGATTCAAACGAATTTATGCCATAAATAAAATAATGCACAACCCTCTAAATGCATTGCAACTCCAGTATACATGCAACCCTTTTTTTCTCCTAATTTTGCGCACTGTCCAGACTATATAAAAACTACAACAATTGACCATTACAATCTTGTAAATGCCATATACAAAAAATTGAAACAAACAAATACTTTTCACAGATTTCAAAAATAAAAGTTTTACAGAATACAACCGAGTAATGCCACCAAACAAATCCGTGAAGCAAGCTTTATAAATACCCAACACCCAAAATTTGTGCAAGGCACAAACTAATTTTATAACTACTTAAACACATTCGGGCCATGATACATGGAAAATCCAAACAAACAGATACTTTTTTACTGCATCCTTTGCCTACAACTCCACCCTCACTCTGTTTCATCTCAACAACTTCACGTAGGAATGAAAATCATGTCTTTAAAACCACCAAACTACCAAAAACAACACATAGATCACTGCAACGTTCACAAAAAACTACCATAGTAAACACAAAGGTATGCAACAAATTAACCTAGCAATGAAACAACAAAAAACATTCCGAGTACCTCAGATCTAGCTTTGAACTCTTGTTCACAAACCTTACCCTACTCCTTCCTTTCTACATGTCGAAAAAATGCAACAAAAACAATGCGAGCTGCAAAAAATCACACTGCATTTACCTCCGTTGTAGTTCACATTTACCACGACAGGTAGCATTTACCATTGCTAGAGATATTTATTCCACCAAACACTCCATTATGGTCACAACACCTCTTTTTTATCTTCTAATTTTTCATATTTAAAATAAATAAAAATCTACTGGGAGAAAAATAACCAACTAATCAGCTAATTTTAGAAAATCACAATAAAAAGCATTTTTAAAATTTACATAACCCATACTATACAAAAACTATACGATTTGACCAAAAATTTATCCCCACCTTTAAAAAATTACTAAACCACTATTCTACCAAAAACATTACCTCCTGCCTATTTAAAATAAATTTAAACTTATGTGCCCATATTTACGCAATAAATAAAATGATGTAATATTTTTTAATAAGATATGCAGGAATTAGGAAAAAAAACTTTTTTTTTTTTGGTCAATTACCTTACCTACCCTTAGTTGTTATACATCTGTTAGGTAGCCATAGAGATTGACAAGTATTTTGTAGGTCGAACAATGATTGAAGTGAACCTCTCGTCAAATCTTTGAACTCCTTGATTTTCAATCGAATACCATTGATGATCTTCAATCGAATAGGCCATCTCCGCTTAGAGAGTTTGTTTATGTATCTCACACGTGAAAGGAATCACAACTAAACCTGTCTCTTACCTAACCTTCTGCCTTATTAAGGCTTACTACAGCGGGTAGCAAATAAAAATACATTGTCAATCACACCACCTTGCCAATCTAGTATTTTCTTCTATTTTGCTTAGATTCATACAACAATGGCGAGCATGAGATGTTTGTATGCTCCTGCAACGTCTTGTAGAGATCCATTTGCTGGTTTAAAAGCTACCGATCCTTGTCGAAGGAAGTCTACAGGCTTGCAGGCCAACTGTTTTGGGCTTTCTCCAAGAGGTAAGGATCACAGAAAATGTTTTATTTCTGTTTTTGCTAATGGGCATCTTAGAAATAAAAAGGATGGATTGAATATGAGAAATCTTAAGAAACGGGTGTCTGAATCACCAAGGATAGATGAAGTTGGAGGAAATGGATCTGGGGGGATCAATGATAACAATGGCGGGAGCTCTAATAATGGTAGGTCTGGTTGGGGTGGCTCTGATGGTAATGGAGAAGAAGGTAGAGTTGGAGGTGGTTTGTTGGGTCTGTTTTTGCAAGGATGGAGGTTGAGAGTAGAGGCGGATCCACAGTTTTCTTTCAAGGTTTTGATGGAGGAGGTGGTGGGATTGGGCTCATGCTTAATTGGGGACATGGCTTCTAGGCCCAATTTTGGACTTAATGAGCTTGATTTTGTGTTTTCCACTCTTGTTGTTGGATCCATAATGAATTTCACATTGATGTACTTGTTGGCTCCAACGTCATTAGCAGGAGGCCAGGCCTTACCAGGAATGTTCTCATGTTGTCCTCCTAGTCACATGTTTGAGACAGGGTCATATGGTTTTGTTGAGAGATTGGGTACTTTCGCTTACAAGGGTGTATTGTTTTCGGTAACTGGGTTTGGGGCAGGTCTTTTCGGGACTGCATTGTCTAATGCTTTGATCAACATAAGGGAAAAAATGGATCCCAATTTTGTGAGCCCAAATAAGGCCCCACCTCCCCTGTTGAATGCATCCACATGGGCTCTTCACATGGGCTTTAGTAGCAATTTGAGGTATCAAACGCTAAATGGAATTGAATTTCTGCTTGCAAAGGGGTTGCCTCCATTTGGGTTTAGGGCTTCTGTTGTTGCACTTCGGTGTGTAAACAATTTGTTAGGAGGTATGTCATTTGTGCTCTTGGCGAGATTAACAGGGTCCCAGAAGGTTGAAGAGAGTTCATTGTCACCAAAGGAAGAAAATCTAGTTTTGAGTCCACGGATTGAGTTGAGGGATCAGAGCAAGGACCTACAACACAGTGAAACATCTTGACTGCAACTTCTCTAATGTTGTTTAAGTGCTCAGGGTAGTCTATATAAAGGGATATTTGGTTTTCGGTTTTTGCAAGACTCGGGGCTGAAATTCTAGCCTACACTGATCAGGACGCCTGAGATTTGATTTAAGTTGAAGGGGGTTTTGAATTACGTGGTTGATTGTGAGGAGTGTTATCAAATGTTGAAGGCAATAATTGCCAGGGCAGATCAAAATTCAACATAATGCCTCTGGATCTCCATGGGGCATGGCACAGCAGAGCAACAGTTGTGTAGCTAAAAATGGGCCAACAAATGGTTATCTTGCCACATGACCTTATTTCCATATTGGTTTACTAACTACGCATTCTATATATTTACCAAAGGAATCCTTCAACAAAGTAATGTATTCAATTAGTTTCTTTCCTTGGACAATAAATTTTTGGTCCACGATCTGAATAAACATCTGTATGAACTAAGTAACATCATAATTTTATCAAGGGTCTTTGACTTTACATTCAGAAATGATCAAGCTGATTTTGGCCAAAGTTTACTCTTCTTGCTGGAAATAAGCTACTGTTGCTTCCTGTCAGGTCATTTTGTAGAAACACAAAAATATTCGGTGCTTGTTTTAATTGAATATTCTCTTGGCGCCACATTAGCTTATCCCTTTTGGAATATGAGTTTGATGTTTGTATGATGTAATTATTCACAGTTAAAGGAGCAGAGATTATACAAAACAACATAGTATCGTTCAAATAACTTTTTCGTTTGTTTGGAATGTGTGAATGCTATCTATTAAGAAGCACTGGGAACATTTAAGTTTTGTGTTTCTGAAACAACATTTAAGAGCCACAATATCAACATCTCAAACAAATACAAATAGGAGCAAGCATCAAAATAGCAAAAGGGTTTGTTGCAAATGATAGTTTCCAACTGACTTATTTACATTCTTGACCATTATATTCATGGTGATGTTTAGAAAGAGGGCTAAAGCACTTATGTCATCTTCTTTTAGTTTAAGGAGCTTCACAAAAAAACATGGGCAGGTTTTCAAATTGACAAATGGGATCAGACTGATTTGGAGGTGTAGGATAAGTTGCAAATTGTTCAAATATAAAGATTCCTATGTTGTTATAAAATATTAATTTTGGGATCCAGGGTTTTATGTTCCTGTTTTATATTTCCACTGTAATTTCTCAATGCTTAGTGAGTCGTGTGTCAGCCCAGCTTAATGACTGCTGCAATCTTCTGTCTTTTGAAGGGGCTCAAAGCTATTGGATTTTGTGAGTCTCCCATAACGAGTGAACCCTTCTCTCTCACTCATTCATTCATTTAATAATAAATCTCCCGGCTTTCTAATGAAATAATTGCAAATTTTCTGGTATATTTATGTCCCTGCATATGTATTATGTGCTTATCATGGAGCAAACCCACATACTGAGCTTGTTTTGATATACATATATTGAGGAATATAATCTAAAGTTTAACAGCTGTAGTTACTTAAATTATGCAAGGCAGGGGATACACAATAATGCATTTTGTTTACTCCCTACCATTACAATTTCGAAAAGACAACAAATCGACGTAGCTGCCTCTCTGATAATCAAGCACGATTCCTCCTAGATATTTGTCTCGCTTTATATTTAGTTGCCAATCTTCTTGTCCAAGGTGCATCAAATTGTGCAAATAGCTCAAAAGATCAGGTTTCTTGTTTCAAACGGCATTGTCTCCTACTGGAAGCTTTTTTTCTTGTCATCATAAATCTATACCACTTATTTCCCTCTCAAGCTCCAATACAAATTTGCATACATTTCCCTTATATACATTAATTTACAGCCGAACTACTAAAATTTATTGAAATTTGTTGTAAGAACCTCCAACAGGTTCTAACTTCACCACTGTAATATCCCTTGCTCTTCCGCCCTTAAATATTTAGTTTTGTGTCATATACATGTCGTCAAACAGTTCGGGTGCAGGGTTTGAACTGAGATTTCTGAGTTTTCTTGTGCCAAATTTTGTTATAAAATATGAACACTTTGCAAAGTAATCCCGTCAAGCACTTGACATGCTTAATTAAGAACATTACTTCATCATGCTGTCATAAGAAACATATTGGCAACATATATAAATTCTGAAATCGTTGAACAAGAAACATAGGCATTAAACCAAACAGTTGCCATTCATCATATGATGATGATATCCAAGGCATCACACAAAACGTCTTGATAAACTCATAATTTTGATTTTGCTAACCAACCATAAACTGCAATTTCCTATTTCACTCCAAGCAAATTACAATGGGAATTATTTGGCAATTATTAACACTGAAAACTATTTAACAAATAATAAGGAAACGTGGTAATTATCGCAGCATACTTAAAAACCAGCAACCATCAAAATTGGCACCACAATGTGTTACTATCAACCAACGCCCAAAGTTGAATGGATTGTGAACTCAAAACACCAAACGATATCCTTTAGATATCAAATGTCACCTCCAAAATGACTCACGTGAGGGCAAGTATGAACCATGGCTGGCATTGAAATGGTATGACAGGTAATAATGATGCACACTACAGCTCTTCCAACCACGTTCTCTCTAATTGCTAGCTACCAGATGCAATTTGCTGATAATCCTTTCAAACCTGAACCAATCTCTCACCAAATTCAAACTCATTAATGACTTCTGTCTGAAACCATCTCTCCAATTTCACAATTCATTGGGTTTCTCACCAATTCAAAGTGTTGATATGCTTGTAGAATTCACAATTCCCAAACCAATTTGAAACCCTTGGAAGATTTCCCAAGATTTCACCAAATGCAAACAAAATCAACCATTCATCACATTAGGTTCGATTTCCTCTTTTTGGCTTATATATTAACTTCATTAAATCGAACCATGATAATGATATCATAACACTTGTTTTATTTTCGTCCGCAATATTTATATTTTCCTAATATTAAAATAAACATGTACAATGCATAGATAGAAAAATAGTATTTTCCAAACCCTAACCCCCATTACAACGTGCATATAGCGCTCTATAAGGGGTTTTCCCTAACTGGCTACCCAAACCACCCTCAAACAGTTGTTTCATTCAATACACAAAGTGACCAAAAAAGAGGGATTCTCGATCCCTGGATATGCGTACCACGACACAGCGAAATTTCCATTGTGTTCTCCTGCCATCCCAAAATGCAGGCTCTGATATGCCATCTCACCAAAAAAATTGTTACAGACGCTCCACGTCATCCCATCAATCCTCGCCACCCTTACCAGAGTTGATCGCCAACCATACTTGTACACCTTTGACACGTCGAGTCCTCCTTTGCCTTGGCACCACTAGTTGAACAAAACCCCTATTCGCCAATTCTAGTTGCTTGGCTTCAAATTCTCTGATCTTCCACTTCAAATCCTCCTACGCTACTCGAATTTTCCCCAGATACTTCTCCTTGTTCACTAGACCTGGCCAACAAATGAAAGGAGTAATCCCGAGCTCCCGCGCTTTTGCAGGTCCTCAATACCTTCAGACACATCAAAACCACGCCCTGGATGATGCAGAGGAAAGGGTGGTGGTCTTCAAGTACACAAGAAAATTTAGAAACATGAGAGGTTTAGGCACTTTGGCTTGTCCAAAACCTTAAATGCTTCAATGATCAAACTTGTCAAAGCTTTGTACTATACTCCTAAATGATATTCTTGGTGTATGGGCTGTTGATGTCTGTGGTTCAAAGGATTCTAAAGTTACATATCAATTCCATCCTCCATGTTTAGTAAAGTATCCACAACCAGTCACAGAGATCTAATTCAGTAATCAAATAGCCCTACTGCCAACATAAAGTTGGAAATACTTAAACCCCCCCTCAAAACCACTGACTAGTTATTAATGTTTTAAACACCCTTTCCAAAATACAACATCATATCATCCCTTTCCTGTATAGTACTGTTCACTGTTTCAATGCACCTAAAAAATTGATTAAATTTGCAAGGAGAACTTAATGCAACGGTCTCTTAACAGTTTCAAATTCAGAACAATAGTTGCTTGTATAATAGATTGTTCAAATCTAACAAGACTTAATCACAAGGGTTTTCCACAACTAGACCCCAATTCGTGCCATCCAACCCAGGTTTTGCCAAGACTCCCTCACTGTTCTATTTCCATTTACTCTTGCATCCGATTAATGATGAATTCACCATCCACGAAATTTCATACAACCTTCCCACACTTAAAGCATTTTGACTTGTGTAAACGGGTTACTCACTGTTATACCCGATCCCTGTTATACCATAGCCTCCGTCCTCACTGCTCTCTTACTGTTCTGAACAGTATACTCAATTCTTCCCGCACGGGTCTGCATATATTTAGGTTAGAAACATATTATAATACATGTCAATAAATGTCACTCCATGAATCAGGCCTATTTATTCATGGAATGACTCAAATCATTGATTAGACTGCTACAGCAACAATAACCTCAAAACATAGAACCGCTGTTTACAACTGTGTCTGGTGCGACAACAGGTTCAAAATAAGTTAAAACTCATTCAATCAATAGTTAAACGGTTAACTTAAATCCTATCAATGCATATAGAAATCTAACCAATCAAATTTAGATGCTAGTTAATGAATCGAGTTGTAGAAAACAAAAGTTATATTGCTCAACTTCACCAGTCTCTTACACCAGTTTTATTCTTGATTCCACACTAGTCTGTTTTCTGTCTCTTAACAAAGACTCCCTATATCAATTCCGCATAACTAAATTAAAACTACTATAACCAACTATCATCGGTTGGCTTGAAGGTTTAACAAACAAAACTTCCCTCTAATCCTAAACTAGCCGTTATTATTTAAATATGTGAAGTTTAAAACAAAATGGCCCTCTTAGTCTAATACCTAGACCTATTCC
The DNA here is from genome assembly GCA_018584345.1 of Thuja plicata. NCBI lineage: Eukaryota > Viridiplantae > Streptophyta > Pinopsida > Cupressales > Cupressaceae > Thuja > Thuja plicata. The sequence goes on from MU225910.1 coordinate 878,883, forward strand.
ACGACCCTTCTATACTTCTTGAAAATATAATTGAAGTTTGGACACTTTAGTCCATTACAATAAAGTCTTTAGTCCATAAGAGGACATTACACAATAAAATGGATTACACAACATTGCACTATTTGAAGCCCATAATAGGTGCTAGGATCTCCCAATTGATTTGTTGACCTGGATCATGCACTCCGTCCTCCTGATTTGCTTTGGATGTCTTAAAAGTCTTCATAATCCTTAACCCTGACTTGAATGTTTGAGGTGCTCCTGCACCACTGGAAGCGCCCACTCGAAGATGTGGTCAAGTCCCAGGAGCATATCCTCCTACACCAAAGCCCTCAACACCCATTTGACGATCTCTGCGTCTTCTGCGTCTTCCAAGGCCCATCCCAAAACAATGTTGATAATGTCAACATTGATACGGTACTTTGTTTCATGTGACAAACTCCACCCCAAGAAACTTCAACATCGCTTTTAAAACCTCCTTGTCCTTACAACGACACATACGTTTGAGCCTCTGCATCTTCACATCTCCGAAGAAAGATTTTTATTGCCGAATCGTGAGGAGGGTGAATGTGGTTTCCATCCCTTCTCTTGCACCTAAGCAAGAACACACAGAGGCAATTTGGTGGTTGTGTGTATGCAGCTACATATTTGTATCTTAGTAGACAAAATATGTTGTTAACAAAATGTGAACTAGCAACATGTGTATTAGTCTATTGTATTTGTTTGCAAATTACTAACACACGTTAATACAATAGACTAACACACATGTTGCTAACATATTTTGTTAACAACATATTTTGTTTACTAAGGTGCAAATATGTGGCTGCATAGACAGCCCAATTTGGTGGCCTCAAATGGTGAGCGTCGTCATTTAAAAGCCAACACTTCATTCACCTAATGTCTGCACGCTTAAAACAATTACTTCACTGACATCAGTTGCATTAATTCATCATTGATAATGCAATTGTCATCACTGTCCGATGCAAGGCTAGGATTATGAAAATCTTGCTGATGCATTTCACCTATTGCAAACGTCAATGCCCATTTTGAAAGGACATTTGCCACCTCGTTTCCTTGCCTTAGTGTGTGGGAAACTTTAAATTTTTCATAATGTGGTAGTTCATTTTGAATGACCTTGATAATTTTTTTGTAGATGCCATGCTTGAAATGATCCTGCTATAACAACCTTTACCACCACCACAGAATCACCTTAAATGTAAACATTTCACTCATAATTTTCTACCTATTATAATGGCTTTTAATGCAACCACAACTTCTACTATATTGTTAGTCCCATCGTGGATTTTTTTCGCTTCCAAACTCAAGATATTCCCACCACAGTCCCGAGTAACACATCCTACTCCCGATGGTCCTGGGTTTCCTTTTGAAGCCTCGTCAAAATTATTTTTTTATCTACCCTTCTTCAGGTTTACACCATTTGATCACATCTTTATCATTATATGCCGGATACACCCAGCTAAGCTCATTAACGAGCATCATAACACTTGTTTTTAATACAAGGTTGACTTAGTAAATAATTAATTATGCCTTGGTCTTGGGCGTGAACACACATAATATAAACAATATCCTTCATTAATAATTTTGACCCCCACTTTATTATAAAGTCAATTTATAAGTTTAAATTATAACTTAAATAATTAAACATCATCAAAGGCCATTAAAAATTAACATCTTATTAAATACTCATTATTTTGATGAGCCATCTGAACCAAAGAGTCAACCACTGCATCCACTACGCATCCATCTGCCTTACTAAAAATAGTAAGGGTCCCTCTCTAACATCCACAAACTTACTATAAATAGTAAGTCCCTCAAAATGGAACCAGAAACCTCTAAAATTAATGCCTCAGAACAAATGAAGGATCTGGTGAGATAAACCCTTACAACAGCCACCTAAAGAGCTTGAAAACTCCCAAACTGGACCCTATAATCCACCATACTAGCCTACGAGGGTCAAATAATAGGCTAATCCCTCGAACTCTAATGCTCACGAAAATAGGGACATTACATTTGTCTCTAATGTTTTTTTGTACAATCATCATATTTCCTTGGTGTGATTTGTCTCATATGTGGTTTTAGATACATCATAACACATCATAAGAATAAAAATAGGTAGTTCTGGCTCTAGCCAATTGAAGTATAATCTCAAATTTTCAGTCTAGGGGTGATCTCACAATAGTGTGTCCCACTTTTTGGGACGAAGGATTTCAGACTTGCTCCAAAAAAAAAAAACTGA
>MU225910.1:946617-978541 GCA_018584345.1 Thuja plicata
ACACTTTGCAGCAATGTGACCAACCTCATTGCATGAAAAACAAATCAATGGTATCTTTCCTCTGTATTTTCCTTTTGTGGCTCTTCTTGCAAGTAATGCTTCAATGATGTCAAGATCTTCATCATCATATTCATCATCACTGTCACTTTCAATCTGCTTCCCTTTTGAGTATCTATCCTTCTTACCAAGGTTTAATTTACCTTTGAATGCAGACTCAAGATTGCTAGATCTAGGAGAGTAATTATCAAAGTTGTCTAGCTCAAAAGTTGTAAGCCTTCCCGCTAATGTATCCAGATTTATATCATTATTGCACCTCATCTCTTGAATAGCTGAAACTCTAATAGCATAGATAGGAAGTAAAGTTATTAGTACCTTGTTGACCACTTATGTAACTTCAATTATTCCACCTGCAACTCTGATGGCACTCAAAATCTTCTTGATTCTTTCATTGTATCTTGTAATGTCTTCTCCTTCTTTCATTTTCATATGGTCAAATTTTCCTCTTAGACTTTCTTCTTTGGCTCTCTTTACATTTGCATCTCCTCCATGAATGTCCTATAATTTCTTCCACATATCATAGGCTATAGGGCAGTCCTCGACTTCATTAAATTCTGAGTAGCTGAGTGAAGAAGCTATATCAATCATCATTATATTATGAAGCTTCTATTCCATCATCTGTTCCACAGTCATAGTCCCTATTGGTTCCACATATTTTCTTTCCAAAAATTGCAAACCAGCATCTTCGATAGTAGATAGATGTAGCTTCATCATCTCTTGCCATGCTAGGAAGTTGTCTTTGTTTAGCTTTGGGATCTCCCTTCTGTAAGATGTCTCATATCTTTAGCTTAGGTCTTGAAACCTTCTCTGAAAGCACTTGAAGATCTGATACCAATTATTGGAAATGAGATAAGTAACTGAGAGGGGAGGGGTGAATCAGTTACTCCAAAACAAATCCTTTGTCCCTTCGATGTCTTAAATACTTTAACACTGTTACTCGGTTAATTAGGATATTCTTTTGCAACTCAGGTGTCAGAGCAATCTTTAATATCCAATACAATTATACTTTAGTGATTAAGTGTAGAAACATAAAGCATAAAATAAATAACATATACATAGGTGACACCAAGATTTAACGTGGAAACCCAATATGGGAAAAACCACCAATGTAACTAGTTACTATTTTTCACTCTTCTGAAGTGATCCCTGTTAGGAGCCAACCCTGTTAAAGGTTGCAGTAACACACTATTAGGTGTGATACTGTGAAAGGATTTAATCACCCTATGAGGATTGGCATTGTTAGAGGTCTTCAACACTTCAACATAGAAATTCTACCTTGTGAGAGGATTTACAAAAAGACTGTTAAGTCTACTCTGTTAAGAGATTTTAGATCACTGCTACAATTGTTAGAGAGTAACAATGAATTGACCTGTATGTGTAAGCAGTTGTCTTTGCTGATTCAGATCTCTGTTCTAATTATGACTGGATCCTTGCTGATCAGATGTTCTATTGCAGCTCCAAGTAATCTTTACTCAATCAAAATCCTATCTGATTTCACCTTCACTCTTCATATCATAGAATTCCACACTTCTTCTTTTTACACTTGCACTTCCACCTTACACACATTTAATCCAAACTTGACCTTTCATATATATGGTAAGCCCTATCAAGTCGGCTTGAATACACTTCTAAATAATTTATCACAATTTAGTTGGCCTCATATAACCAATTAATTATAGAATATAAATCACTGTTAGTCGGCTCCCACTGAATGCCCGACCATGACTGAAATGCCTGAGTGACTTGGTCAACACTAAAACAACTCATTCTATTCACCAAATGTGCTCAGTCTGAATGTACAAATTTGTGTGACATCACTACATAAGTGTAAATACATGTGTAACATCAATGACAATACACAATTGAATAATTGTCTTCAACACTCAGTGAATCGACTGAACCTATTGAAACTACAACAACTTTATCTGTATGATTACCCTTATCAAATAGCTTTTGAATTTTGACATGTTGAGAATATTTCACATGAGCCAAGCCCCCATTAGTTATCTCTTTGAAAATAGTGTCCCCTTTTTACAAGTGAAGCGAACCCATTGAACCTTGTTGAACCAGCTTCAACTTATTGAACCTTGTTGAACCAACTTTAACCACTTAAACATGTTGAACCCATTTGAACCACTTGAACCCATTTGAACCTTTGAACCAAAAATAGGTGTGATGGTTCAAATTCAATATTTTTCAACTTTCTAACCTAAACCTTTGAACCATGATTCTGAACTTTTAAACTTTTTGAACTAGCTAAGCTTTTGAAGTGGTTTAAATTCTTTCAAATACCACTTCTTATAAACATCATCTTCACAAAATTTTATGAGAGAAATCATTAAGGAAGGTCGCAAATTTCAATTTTGATGGTCATAAATAGGGAAAGAACTTAATTTCAAAAATTTTAATTTGAGGGACCATAAGTGGGCCAACACCTATGTGTCTGTTGAACCTCATGTTTCTTGTTTCCAATAGTAGAGGAATAAATATCAACCTCTATGTCTTCTTGATGCATCTCTTGGATTTTTTTTTCTTGTTGCTCCATATTATGTGAACTCTCAACACTTGAGCTTGTGCTTTTACTAGTAACTATACTCGAGCTTTGTTGCCCTTGATTCAATACTATTACTAGTAATTGTACTCAATCTTTGCTACCTTATGTGGAACCCTATTTTGTATGTATACTATTATAATTCATACCTCTTCCTATAAGTAGAGGGGCATGTCCTGGTCATGTAGCATAGCCCTTGTTGCCTCTGATATAGAACGATCCTTCCTCTCAACAATCCCATTCTGTTGAGGGTTGTAAGGAACAGTCCACTCTCTCTTGATTCCTTCCCTAGTACAAAACTCCTTGAATGATTTACCTTTATACTCGCCTCCATTTTCTAACTGAAGGAAATTTATCTTCTTACTTTTTGAATTCTTCATAAGAGCCTTGAACCCTTGGAAGCGAGGGAAAATCTCATCCTTGGTCTTCAAGAAGTATTTCCAAGTCTTTCTGGAGAAATAATCAATAAAAGTAACAAAGTACTTGTATCATCTGAGAGACTTCATCAAAATTGGTCCACATATATCTAAATTTACTAGATCAAGAACACACTGGGATCTGGTGTCACTCCTTGGAAAAGATGCTTTCACAAACGTCTGCAACACACATCCCTTACATACATTGCCATGCTATATGCTCACCTCTGGAACAACTTCCACTGTCTCTCAAAATAATTTAAGTGATCCATGATGTATATGTCCCATCCTCCTATGTCATAACTCTTCTTGAAATCTAGGATTACTACTACTCATTAGCGCCTTAGGAGTATCAAGCTGCAGCATATAAAGTCAACAACTCCTAACACCAATAGCTATGGGTGATTTCCAATCCTTATGCTTGATCAACACATACACCCCTCTAAAGAGTACATTGTACCCTTTGTCCTGAAGGAAAGATACAAAAATCATATTCATACCCAAGCTTGACACATGCAACACATCATGAAGAGAAATTGGCTTTCAATTATTCATCTAAAACTCAACATTCCCTTTCCCAACTGAATTGAGTTTGGACATGTTCCCCATAGAAATCTGGATTCTGGTATCCTCCTCCTTATGACTGGAGAAGTATTCTCTAACTCATGTCATATGAAATGATGCCTCACTATCTATATACCAAACACTTAGTGAGGTTGAGCTAACCATACAAGATATGAGTGTAAACTCATCCTCCATTCTACTAGAGAGCTCATTTGCACTTGCTAAAGCTGCCACCTGGTTCTTTCCTTTTCTTTCGTTCTTCTTCCTTTGTGGGAAATCACTGACATAATGGCCAAACTCATGACAACCATAACATTTGATCATTAACAAATCTATCTTCTTCTCACTTTGTGGATTTGATCCTTTCCTAGACCCCTTTTTTGCTTTCCCTTTTCCCGCTAGGGAAACATTTTCCTGTTCCACCTGACTTTTCTGACTCTTATTATTGGTTCCATTGATAAGGCTTAGTCTAAGCTCCTCCTGAATGAAGTCACTCCATAGTTGATCCCAACTGGGTAAGGTGTCTCATTCATTAATAACTTGAACAAATACATCCCACTACTTAGTAAATCCATTTAGGGTTATTCTTACTACCTTGTCATCATCTGGTTTATCTCCAACAACTGCTAACTCATCCTTGACAAGTCTAAGCCTGGTGAGGTAACTTGTAACATCTTCTCACTTGTTCATCTGGGTATTCCTCAACTTTTCTATGAGAATCAACTTCAAGTTAGTGATAGCATTTTGGTACAGATTCAGAATGGCATCCCACATCTTCTTCATTGTATCTAACTTAGCAATTTAAAGAACTATATGGTTGGCACCATCAAATATTAGCCTCCTCACATTGGCATCATCCTTTCTATATGGTAAGAGTTGTGTTAGATCTAAAGGTACAAATAAAACACTGGTCATATATTTGTTGATGCCATTTTCTTCTAGAAATAAAGAAATTTTGGCTTTCCAGACACAAAAATTTGAGGCTCCATCCAATCTATCATTTTCTCTCAACTCAGTTGAGGCCATCTCAAAGGATAAAACAAATAATAATTCTAAAGAGGTCAAGCTAGGTTTTATAAACCCTCATTTTTCTTTCCTTTACCTAGGGTAAACCTTTTCTACCCTCAACTTAGCTCTGATACCATGTGAAAATTCTATTGCAGTTACTAATTATTAATCTCATATCTTAAACAAATTATTTAACTGTCAAAACTTAGTTCATGATAAATATTAAATAATAACATAACTGCAACTTCACAAATAAAAATTATAGATGCAAAATATGTAACATAATGAACACAATATTTTTGGACAAATTGTCCCTGGAAAAACCCTGGAGAAAAAACCAGTAATTTAGATGAGGAACTTATATTAAACTTCAGCAAATCAAGAGATACATAAAATTGCTTTCCTGTTACTGGAAGAGCTCCGACAATCTCCCAATTTCTCATGTTGAGATTCCACTACTGTTGTCTCCCACACTATTACTGCAAACTGATTTTCTAACACTACAAATGCTTCTCAATTGTATGTTCTCCAAATGCCCTATGAACCCCTTTTATACTACTCTCATTGGAAAACCAACAATTGAGATTTGTTCTCAATCAACGACTGCAATAAATAACAACTTAACAATCAATAACAAATCGGTTGTAAGGTGTCCCTAAAAGGAAAAAAGAATTAAATAAATAATTGTCCCTACTCTAACAAATTTGTTTAGAAAAAAATTATTTACTAATTCCTGGGTATGGATGAACATTTGTCCAAGCTACCCAAAACTAACATATTTGACCCCTCAAAACTTGGGATGTTTCCAAGTTTTAATTCAATATTGATCCATTCTCTTAAGTTTGATGCCTTTACATTCAATCTGGCTTGGAGTTTCTTTTCATAATTTTCCTCGTGGCACCCTTGTTGTACATTTCAATAACATTATCTATTGGATTTTCTTCTCACACTTTGCCTCTTATGCACCCCTATTGTACATTTCAATAATATTATCTTTTTTTTTACAATGGATGATATTAAAAAATGTTACTTTGATCTCCAATACAATAGGCATGTACTAAGAGGGTTCAATATCATAAGCATTCTTCAACTATTTTATGTAACCATTGAATACCTATAGAATTTGTTTAAGTTGAATTCATGTCACCCATACCTCACTATCTTGAGATTCGACCGTGATATCTTCTTTTGGTAAAGCATGCTCCTTTATTTCTATCATGCTAGAGTAGAGATAAACTTGTTTTTGAGTGGGTCGTGGGTTTTACTTATTTCTTGATCACCTCAAGATGAGTTGGAAAAGTTATGATTTAAAGAAATGATCATCCTTTATGTCTTTGTAGTACTACTTACTCAACTTTTGTTGTGATAGGTCATAGAAGTTGACTCTTATATCCATCATCCATCTTAGTTTTGGTATTGTGATGTTTAGGAAGCACATGACTACTGATCTAACATGTATTTCCTTGAGAATTCATGCACCTTAAATTAGTTTATTTTTTTATATTCCTAAACTGATCCATTGATCTATGTACATGGTCTTATAGATTTGGGAGTCAATTTACTAACACACAAATAGTGCATTAAGCTCACATAAGCCTACAACTACAACATGCACAAGCCAATACATATTTATAAATTAAACAATCTTTTACTTCATTTCCTTGTTCACAATATCAAAAGAAAATTAAGTCATAAATCATTGCCTATATGATAAGAAGTCAAGGCTATACAGTTCACTAGGGATAACTTTAAGAAACCCCCCCTCAAAAAAAGATATAAAATCTTGATGAATCTTTCATTTTCTTGAAAAAAAAAATCTATTGGCGAATCTCTAATTTTTTAATTTTTTTTTATACTTGTTAGCGATTATTTTTAATCACATTTTATTTGTAAAAAATATTAGTGAATCTAAAACAATAGCAAGAAATGATTAATCACCATGGAAAATACTTCCATTTAAAAAAAAAATATTCTTAAAGAAAATTACTCGGCTACATGTGGAAATCTTTGAGGGGTTTAAGGGATAGACTCTATAATATTTAGTTGCTACCATTTATCAAAATGTAATCTAATAACCCTCATTATATTATGTGAGAGAAATGTAAAAATATTTTTTAATTCTAATGACACCCAAAATTTCTTCAAGACCATTGATTTCTATTGAGATCAACAATCCAAAGGATATTTCAACCCCCATAAGCATTACAAATTAAATAGTAACACTTTTACCTAATGGAATATAATGAGGATCACCAGATTAAATTTTTAAATCAATAATGACAACTAAATATTGAGGATACAACCCTACAATAACTAATAAATATGATATATTATTGGCGAATTAATTTAGATTTATACAATAAATTATAAAATTTGGGCAAATTGAATCTAATCATATATTGAATATTGTGGCGAATCTTTGAGTTCAAATTTTTGATAAAATAAATTATTTGGCGATTTAAATATTTCTGAAACAAAATTTTGTAAAAATGTGGCGATTTAGGTTTCTTTAAATCTTGAATATTAGCCAAATTTTGATTATAAAATTTCAAAAATTAGCCAATTGGCAAATGATGGGGAGATCTACTTCACAAGATCTTTTTTTCTCTTCTCAAGGCCCTTCCTATGACCTTACTAGGGTACTCATTTCTACCCTACGTAGAGGACACTCCTATGGTTCCTCTACTCCAACTAGATCTCTCCAACAACTTCAAACACTCTTCAACTCTTCACAAGTCCACTATGCATCCTTAGGTTCAATCAAGGCACCTATACTCCCAAGTAGTTCCAACCAATGGAACCAGGTATTTTACCTATTTTCACTTCACTTTCAATCAATCTTGAACCATTCCACTAGGTTCTTTCAAATATTTCCCATCGAGTTCATAAGTTACTAGTTTTTAGGCCTTGTAGCCTTTTTTAGCCCAATTAGGCCTCCTAAAACTTTTAATCTTGGAATTTCTCAAAACTTTTCTTAACAACCCTCCAAAAAAACTTTGGATTCCTTCTAAATTCTTCCTCGGCTCCAAGATTTATTAAGTTTTGGTTCCTCAAAGTGTCCATACATAGGACTTTCAACAAACCCCTATTTTCAAGGGTTTCTAGGGCATGTAGATGAGTCTATCTTCTTTTGTCTCACTATGTGCACTGATGGAATCCTCTGCACTCCTCCTTGCATACACATGACCATGTCACATTCCCCTATACTCTTCCACTTGATATTGGCACAAACCAATCCATTAAACAAGGCTTATTTCCTCTACAACTGTGCAAACTCCTAGATGGATACCTCTGTACTCACCTTGGGCCTACTTGTATAAATATCTACCCTGCATAAAATGAACCCAAAAGCCATATTTACACTATAAACAGGGTTCCCTTCTTGATTCCAAGTGGCCATGGATATCCAACCCTTTGAATTCAAGAAGGATCCATATTTACATTGCTACCACTGTTCAGGACAGTGAACCAGAGAAAATAAAAGAAATTACAATAAGCTAAAGAAATGTACAAACTTCTCAAAACAATTCCACACATATTTTATATTCACAAAACAATACAACCTCTATGCATAATATTATACCATTCAATCCATTTAGGTGTGGATGATGGCTAAAATCTTGTCTCTATGTTACAAAACAGTGCTTCTACCAAGTCAGTCTGTATAATATGACAACCAACCCCACATTTAGGGTTTGTTTAGTCTTATATAGTTTATCCCCATGTGCTCAGACCCTAAGGTCAGGATTTGGACCAATTTAAAGCTAAATGCAACATTTTAGGAAATGTTGTCATGACAACTTTGCAAAGTTGTCATGAGCAACATTTGCAATTTTTCTTTGCTACTACTCTAATTTGCACAACTCAATCCAAAATCACTCTATTGGATCCCAAATCACTCAGAAACAATAAAAACACATCTATCACTCCATTTTGGGGTTTTGGTCAATGTTTGACCAACTTTGACTTGTTTAAGACTTGAGCAAACTGTGAGACTAGAACCTATTGGACCAAACCAAAAACATGACCCCAAAGAAACCTACTTATAAGAACACATCACACAAAGCTTGGGACTTTATTTTTAGTCCTTATTTCCCTGGTGGTTGGCTAGAACCACCTACAAGCCAAATTTGTAAAGCGTCTTAACTAGGACCCTTAGGTGCTCCTGCACCATTCTCCCCCTGCAACAAGAAAGTTAAGGTACCTGAGGTGTGATGAGCTCCAGACTGATGCTGTGATTTTTGAAATCACCCTCAGCTATCCAAGTAGCCTCTGATTCAGGTTGATGCTTCGATTTGACTAGATGCTCCATGTAGATCTTGTGTCTAGTCTTCTTCTTCACTCTAGAATCTAGGACCTTCTCTTCTTGAGGCTTAATCTAATCAGGGACATTGAGTTCTACCACATCCTTAGTCATCTCTATATAGTACTCTTTCTCATCTATCTCTGGACCTTTGTACTTAGTCAAATCATTCACACTGAAGATAAGAGAAATTGATAGCTCCTTGGATAGATCTAACTTGTAATAATTAAGACCATACTTGGCTAATACCTTACATGGGCCAACTCTCCTCGTCTAGAGATTTCTAGGAATGCCCTTATGTAGTCTGGCTTTGTTAAGGTACACCATCACTAGGTCTCCTACTTCAAATTTCAAGTCTCTTCTCCCTTCATCCACCTTAACCTTAAGCTTATGATTGGCCTCCATTAATGTTCTATTCACCTGCTCGTGGACCTCTCTCATTGAATGAGAAAATTCATATGCATGTCCACTGATCCCTTCATAACCTTTTAAGTCCCTAAGTTCAAAAATACCCATTGGATGTAATCCATACACAACTTCAAATGGACTCTTACCTGTAGTACTATTTGTACTATCATTATAAGCAAACTTTGCTTGAGGGATGATTTGTTCCCATCCTTTCCCATGCTCCTTAGTTATAAATCTTAATAAATTGCCAAGAACTCTATTTATTACTCATGTTTGTCCATCCATTTGAGGATGATATGCAAAGCTATGTGCCAAGTTGCTTCCCAATCTCTTCCGAAGTGTTTTCCAGAAGTGCCCCATAAACTTCACATCCCTATCTGACGTAATAATGGTTGGAAAAATATGTATATTTACTATGTCCTTAAATAAAAGATGAGCAAGGTGACTAGCATCATGAGTTGTCCTACAAGGGATAAAATGACTCATTTTACTGAATCTGTCTACTACCACAAACACACTATCCAAACCAGCTTGTGTTCTAGGTAACCCTACTATAAAATCCATGCTTATGCATTCCCAATTCATATTAGGTGTGGGTAATGGTTGATAGATCCCTGCATTTGAAGATTTTCCCTTGGATTTTTGACATATCCCACACTATTTTACATATCTGCTTACATCCTTCTGCATTTTAGGTCAATGATAAAATCTCTCCACTAGATCTAGGGTCTTATTTAACCCAAAGTGTCCATTCAAACTACCATTATGCTTCTCTTGGATGAGTTTTTCCCTCATGGATCCCCTTGGAACACACAATTTTTTACCCTTAAATAGTAAACCATTATGCAATGTATATTAAGCAAACTTACTATGAAAACGGTTATTAAAATCCATGCATACCTTATGAATCTCTTATAAATTTTCATCTCCTACATATAGATCTTTGAATCCTTCAACACCTATGCTCTGCAACTGGATTTCTTGGACAATGAGCATTCTCCTGCTAAGTGCATCTGCAACTTTGTTGTTTAACCCCTTCTTGTGTTTGATTGTGAAGGTGTATGATTGCATAAATTCCATCCTCTTTATGTGTCTCAAATTGAGCTTCTCTTGTGTATTGATGTAGCTTAGATATTGGTTGTCTATGTATACAAAAAAATCCTTAGGCAATAGATAGTACCTCCACTTCTTAAGAGCTTGGACCAATGCATAAAACTCTAGATCATAGGATGAATACCTTAGTTTTGCATCATTCAATATTTCACTAAAGAAGGCCACTAGTCTTCCTTCTTGGCTTAGGACTACACCCACTACTATGTTTCTAGCATCACATTCTACAATGAACAATTTGTCAAAACTTGGGAGAACTAGAATGGGTTGTGTAGCCACTTCCTTCTTCAATCTTTAAAATCCTTCATTGGCTTCCTTGGTCCATATGAACTTGGTATTGACTCCACCCTTTATGGTATATGGGAAAGGTGCACAAATCTCACTAAACCTCCTCACAAACTTCCTGTAAAATTGAGCCAAACCATGGAAGCTTCTCACTTCTGTCCCTATTTTTGGAGTAGGCCAACTTAGGATTGCTTCTACCTTGCTCTTATCCATTTTTTGATCCCCTTAAGAGACTACAAACCCTAGATAAATAAGTTCTCATTTCACGAAATCACTCTTTTCAAGATTAATGGTCAACTTCTCCTCTTGGAGTTTCTTCAACACAATTTATAGGTGTTTCATGTGCTCCTCTTTTGTCTTACTAAATACAAGGATATCATCTAGGTATACTACTACAAACAAACCTATGTAATCTTTTAGGACTTCATTCATTACCCTCATAAATACACTAGGTGTATTTGTAAGCCCAAATGGCATTACTAACCACTCATAGAGCCCCTCTATGGTTTTAAAGGCAGATTTCCTCTCATCCCCCGCTTTCATCCTAATCTGATAATATCCACTCTTAAGGTCTATTTTTCAAAATTACTTAGCATCCCCAAGACAATCCATCAAGTCTTCTATTCTAGGGATAGGAAATCTATACCTAATTGTTATCCTATTTATTGCCCTAGAATTAATACACATCCTCCACTTACCTCCCTTTTTAGGAGCCAAAACCACTAGAACAACACATGGGTTGATGCTCTTTCTGATTAGTCCTTTGTCCAAAAGCTCTTGGACTTGCCTTTTAATCTCCTTGTTTTGTTTTGGTTTCATCTTGTAATCAACTTTGTTAGGCAATGATACCCCTGGCACAAAATCAATCTGATGACTGATTGCTCTTTGTGGAGGTAGTGTGGCTGGTGTCCCATCACATATAATATCTTTGAACTGATCCAACAATTATTTGACTTCTTTAGACATAGGTGTCTGTTTGGGTGTCTCTTCCTCCTTTGGTTTCACCAAGATGGCATAACCAACTCCTTCTTCCTTTTTCATGTCTTGTAAAAATTAATTTCCACCCATTAAGAGTGTATTGGTGTCCATCCTCTCCACTGTATCTTCCTCTATCAAGGACTGTATCTTATAAGTGACTCCATTCTTCTTGAATGAGTACTTATTCTCCTTTCCATGGTGGACTGCTTCTCTATCATACTGCCATGGTCTTCCAAACAACAAATGGAAAGCATCCAATGGTAGCACATCACAAAGTATCTTGTCTTGATACTTCCGTATGGTGAAATCAACCCATACTTGTTCATTAACCAATATGTTTTTCCCCTTGTTCAACCAAATTACTTTGTAGGGCCAATCATGGGATATCTTATTCAATTTCAACTTCTTCACTAGCTCCTCTAAGATCACATTATATGTAGACCCTGATTCAATGGTAACTCTACGCACCTTGCCAATAATTTTACACTTCACCCTAAAGAGTGATCTCATTTGTTTGTGTTCTTCCTTGTTAGGTTCTTTGATATAAATTGTCCTAAGCATTAGGTTCTCTCCCTTCTCTGAATCAAGACTTATCTCAAAATGTTTAGTATTGTCTTCTTCTTGCACATATGCAATTTTATTTTCTCCTTGTGAATATGGTGGCTTATCCAGACACCTATAGGCAGGGTGAGCCAATTGTCCACAATTATAAAACTTCATTGAAGGAAAATATGAGCTTCTTCCAAAATCCCCATATCTACCTCTTCCACCACTCTGAAAATTCCTTCCTCTTCCATAGCTTCCTCTATTTCTTGACTCATTTGTTTGTTCAATGAGCTTGGAGTCTCCGTTACCTCTAGTTTCATTGATTCTACCACTAGAACCTCCTCTATGTCCTCCTCTAGAGTCTCTACCTCTTCCTCTACCCCTAGAGATTTATTCTTGCTTCTTCTTAAGTTTTTCCTCCACCTTAAGGGCCATTTGGAGACAAAATTGGATAGTAGTTAGGGTAAAGAGGCTTAGTTCCTCTTGAATGTTCCACCTAAGTCCATTTAGGAACCTATGTACTTTGATGATTTCCATCTCTTGTACTTTGGATCTAAGGCATAATTTTTTTAAGTCTCAGTGTAGACATCCATATCTAAGTCCCTTTGTCTGAGGTTCTGTCTCTTTTTATGTAGTTGGATGTCATAATCCTCTGGTAGGTAATTTTATTTTACCTTAGCCAACATAGCCTTCCAATTGACTATTGGATTCTTCCCTTCTCTCTCTCTCTTTCTTCTTGTAGAAACTTCCACCAAGTTAGTGCTTGCCCTCTCAACCTAGACTTGACTATCTTCACCTTTTGTTCTTTTTTAATCCCATCATATTCAAAGTGATTCTTCATGCCTTCAGTCCATTCCATCACCAATTCTACATCCATTCATCCATATAACACATGGATACCTTCTATTTCTTTTCCACTTAGTGCTTTAAGGGCTTTGAGGAAAGGTTCCTCAAGTAAAGGAGGGTCTAGTTCTGGTTCTACATCCTCTTCAATCTTAGTCTTTCCTCTGTCTTTATCCTCTTCTAACTATTCTTTTACTTTTCTTGTAGTCTCTGCAACTTCTTCCAATTTTTGTTTCGTATCCTCCATAGCTTCTTCTAGGATTATATTATTTTCTTGATGTTCTGATGCCAACTCTGCATTTATCACCAATTGATTCACTCACCTCTAACATGCACGCTCACTTCCCAAGCCTTTCAATGGATCTGATACCACTTTGATGGGGAGATCTACTTCATAAGAGATTTATTTCTATTCTCAAGGCCCTTCCTATGACCTTACTAGGGTAAAATATTCTACCCTACTCAGAGGACACTCCTATGGTTCCTCTACTCCAACTAGATTTCTCCAATAATTTCAAACACTCTTCAACTCTTCACAAGTCCACTGTGCATCCTTAGGTTCAATCAAGGCACCTATGATCCCAAACTATTCCAACCAATGAACTATGTGTTTTACCTATTTCCCCTTCACTTTCAATCAATCTTGAACCATTCTACTAGGTTCTTTCAAAGATTTCCCATTCGAGTTCATAAGTTACTAGTTTTTAGGCCTTGTAGCCTTTTTAGCCCAATTAGACCTCCTAAAACTTGTAATCTTGGAATTTATCCAAACATTTCTTAACAACCCTCCAAACCAACTTTGGATTCCTTCTAAATTATTCCTAGTCTCCAATATTTCTTAGGTTTTGGTTCCTCCAAGTGTCCGTACATAGGACTTTCAACAAACCCTATTTTCAAGGTTTTCTAGGGCATGTAGACCAGTCTATCTTCTTTTGTCTCACTATGTGCACTTATGGAATCCTCTGCACTCCTCCTTGCATACACATGACCATGTCACATGGCCCTACACTCTTCCACTCAATATTGGCACAAACCAATCCATTAAACAAGGCTTCTTGCTTCTGCAACTGTGCAAACTTCTAGTCGGATACCTTTGTACTTGCCTAGGGCCTGCTTGTATAAATATATACCCTACATAAAATGAACCCAAAATCCATATTTACACTATACACAGGGTTCCCTTCTTTATTCCAAGTTTCCATAGAGATCCAACCATGAGAATTCAAGAAGGAGCCATATTTACATTGCTACCACTGTTCAGGACAACGAACAAGAGAAAATAAAAGAAATTACAATAAGCTAAAGAAATGTACAAACTTCTCAAAAAAACTCCACAAAAATTTTATATTCACAAAACACTACAACCTTCATGCATAACAATAGACCATTCAATCCATTTAGGTGTGGATGATGGCTAAAATCTTGTTTTTATGTTACAAAACAGTGCTTCTACCAAGTTAGTCTGTACAATCTGACAACCAACCCCACATTTAGGGTTTTTTTAGTCTTATATAGTTTATACCCACATTCTTAGACCCTAAGTTCAGTATTTGGACCCATTTAAAGCTAAATGCAACATTTTAGGAAATGTTGTCATGACAACTTTACAAAGTTGCAAAGTTGTCATGAGCAACTTTTGCAATTTTGCTTTACTACTACTATAACTTGCACAACTCGATCCAAAATCACTCTATTAGATCCCAAATCACTCAAAAAGAAAAAAACACACCTGTCACTCCATTTTGGGGTCTTGGTCAATGTTTGACCAACTTTGACTCTTCTAGGACTCAAGCAAACAATGAGACTAGAACCTATTGGACCAAACCAAAAACATGACCCTAAAGACACCTACTTACAAGAACACACCACACAAAGCTTGGGACTTTATTTCTAGTCATTATTTCCCTGGTGGTTGGCTAGAACCACCTACAAGCCAAAATTGTAAAGGATCTTAACTAGGACCCTTAGGTGCTCTTACACCAGCGAATATATTAGCTACTAAAAAATTAATTGACATTCACATGATGTTTCAAGTTGACATATCAATAATTCATCCATTCCTATTATGTATGGAGAATACTAGAGTTTCCAACTTAAAAAAGGTCCATACAAAGAAAGAACTTGCTATATCACATTCATCATGTTTAAACAAGTAATATGTAATGTCCCCAATTGGGACCTTACCTAATTTTCCCTAAAATTCCCAATTAGGGTTTGGATTGTTCTTGGGAATGGAAATTTTAACTAAGTCTCTGTAATGTTCCCAATTGTTAACATTCATCACTATGCATTTATATCAAATTAAGGAACATTCAATGATTCTTAATATACACTTGAGCCCTAATTCCTTACTTCACTCCTAATCACCAACCTTAAGAAGGATGGTAGATTTATTGTGCCAAGGGTGCATGAAATAGTATACAAGTGGGATCTCTCAAGGATCTTACTCATCTTGGGACCTATCCATCATGTGATCAAATTTACTCTACTTCTCCCTTTACAAACTCCCTATCCACTGAACAATATTAGTGAGTCATTAAGGAATTAGCTAAGTATATATTAGTATTTTTTTATATTACAAATATATAAATAAACATATATAACATAACTAATATATAGTTTGGTTTCATTCTTACACACACACACACACACACCAACTTGTTTTTTTGGCAAATTTCCATGGGATAGCGTCCATTTTATTAAAACAAAAAAAAGGTTCATATACAAGGATTGTGCATCAAGTAGCTACAACCAACTCTTGGAGCCCGTCGATCACATCAAGAACTCCAAAGAAGGAATGCTAAAAAACCAACAATATTCACAACCATTACCGGTTCAATTCCTTAATAAAAAACATTGATTCAATCTGAGCAAGACAAAAATGTAGTAAATGAAACATGCTATAGTAAATTTGTACACATGGACAAGAAA
This sequence comes from Thuja plicata, assembly GCA_018584345.1. NCBI lineage: Eukaryota > Viridiplantae > Streptophyta > Pinopsida > Cupressales > Cupressaceae > Thuja > Thuja plicata. The sequence continues at coordinate 962,618 of MU225910.1, forward strand.
AATCCCACCCAGGGGCCCCACCACAGCTTCGAGTCACAGACTAGGCTAGAAGGAAGACATAGCTAGGCATATGGATACTGTGAAATCAGCCAGTCAAGACAATAAAGCACTGCCATGGATTATTGTTATTCCATAGGAAACCAAGCACCATTTGCAACATTAAAAATGCCTTCCCATCCTTAGAAAATTTGAGTCTAGTTAGTAACATTGTTGAAAGTTTGTTTCTTGCACAAGAACTAGATCGCATGATAAAATGTCATTAACTCTTTATCATATGCTTCTTGTTAGGGTAGAATAAGCCCCTAATTGATGAGGATTCATAGGGTATGCATATGATATATATAAGTTATTATCTTAGTATTTTTTTAATGTTTTAATCCTATGTCAATGTCAAAAATAAAAGTGAAAAGTGAAAAGTGAAAAGTAATATGTTAGTTCCTAGTTGTTAGGAGGTTAGCATATATTAGTATATTGTTATTTTATTTTTTATTTGGTTAGTATTGTTCATCTCATATTGAGATATGGAATAACATATTATATATGCTTTATTTTCCATCTCATGTTGAGATCTGGAAAATATCTCCATATCCTTTATTTTAGGCATATTAGTGCCTATAAATTTGTAGCCTTCTCTTCACAAAGGCATATTGGAGAATAATGAAATTTTTTAGCTTTATTTTGTAGAGAATATTGTCTTTGTTTGGAATTTTTTCTATGACTGTAGAGATTTTATTTCATTGGAATTGAATCTCTGTTTTGCTAGTCAATTTCTTCCTTATTCCATATCAGTTGGTATAAGAGCAATTTTTTATCCTTGGGTTTGAATTTGGCATTTCAAATCTATTTTATTAAGAATAAAAATTTAGAATTGAAGCTATCGACAAAAGAAGATGGGTTTTGAACTTTTTTCAATCATTTGTGGAGAATTATTCATCTAGGAGCAATTGGAAGTGCGTGCTTGAAAAAGTAAGCACTCTTTTTTCAATTTTTGATACAACTGCTTTACAAACCCGTGTTGTTATTTCATTAACAACATTTTATATATGAATTATTTTCTTGATTGGTTTGTATGAATAGAAGAATCTTCTTGAGAGGTTTTCAAAACATTTCATGAATCTGAATTTCGTTATGTTTTGACAAAGTTATGGCCATTATAAAATTGTTCTTGCAGGTGCTAATTTCAAACACCCATATAGTTTTGTAGGTGGGTTTGAGTGAAAAAATATGGTATTTGGTGCAAAAATGTGGTATTTCTCCTTTTTCATGGTATTTTTAAGAAAAAAATTAAAGAATTTATATTCTTTATTTATTAAAACTTATGTATAATGCTCCCAAATGTTTCAAAAAAATAAATTGTATTATGTTTGTTGGGAGAGTATTAATTGTAGGTTGTGATCTTTTGACATTTTAATTACATATTTTTTCAAATTGTGTTTGGAGGAGTTCCAACCATCTCTTGAATGAGATTTCACTCAAAAATTTAAAGGATTCCTTGATTTTATTATTTTTGTCAAACCCAAGTCTAGTAGAGTGTTGAACTTCATTATTGGTTTATTTTTATTGTTGAGATATGTAGAGCACTTCACTGGCTTTAGCTCGCAATAATATGGCCACCAATTTGGTTGAGCAAGTTGTTGAACTTGTTAGTGTGATAAATGCATTGATTGATATTTCAATTCAACAACTTCCTGATCCTGAAAACTACTGCCCCTCAGCCAAATCTGAAGTAAAAATCTATGATGGATCTCGAGATCCTAATGTGCTCCATAGTTGGTTCCTTGACATGGAGACTTGGTTCTCCTATAATGGGATTGTAGATGAAGATAAGGTTCCTTTTGAAAAATTAAATGTCTCTGGTGTTGCTAAGGTTTTGTTCATTGAACGACAATATGATCAAAACCCTATCACCCCTTGGAATCATCTAGCCACAACCTTAAAAGATACATTTTATTCTTCAAACTATTAGCAATATTTTCACATCAATTTGCTTCACTCGCGACAAGGGAGGTAGATGTTTGTGTAGGATTATATCTACCAGTTTAATCTACTAAGAATACTCCTCCGCATGCAAGAACCAACTGTTGCTCTAATCCTCAAGTTCAAGAGTGGTTTACAAGAACATTTATTTAGGGAGTTTAAATATACTACCCCAGAAACACTTGATGCTCCATTCAACCAAGCACAATTGGTAGAAGAAAATCTCATCGCCCAATCTCGTGCATCTCAGCCTTCATTTTGTATAGGTCCTCCAAAAGGTTCAAGTTTTCAACCATAACAAAATATTTCCAAAGATAAAAATTCTTCTCCTTCCTCTTCTTTTTAATCTCCTTCTAATACTAAGAAATATAATTTTTGTACTTATTGTAAAAAGAAGGGACATGAAAAGTCTAAGTGTTTTAAGTTGAAGAAGAAAAAATTGTTTGTATAGTCTCACGATGATGAAAGTAAAAATATTCCCATCAAGACTTCTAGAGATGATAGGAGTTATGATGATTTAGAAGGTAGACTCAATAGGGTCACCTTAATGAATTATCATTTTAGCTTAGGGGTACGTGACAATTTTTTTGTAACCCATGCTCACCTGACACACATTTTTTATGTGGATTGTATCATTGATAATGGCTCGCAAAAAAATTTGATTGTGAAGTCCATTGTCAAAAAAATTCATTTGTCGATGGGTCCACATTCTCATCCATATTCACTTGGATGGAAGGATAATGATTCATCCTCCCAGATCTTACACACTTGCACTGTGTATTTTTCATTTGGTCTCAAATTCATTGATAAGGTCACATGTGATGTGACCACCATGGATTGTTGTGGTTTGTTTCTTGGAAAACTCTATTAGTATGATAGGAAAGCTCACTATGATGCCTTTAATAACACATATAAACTACAACAAGATAATAATACATACCTAATAAAATGTACTAAGAGCATTGCAAATCTAGTACTTAGTTGTAGGAAGGCAAGAAAAGCTATCAATCAAGCAAAAGAGCTTGCCTTAATTTTCATAAGGCCACAATCTGACAATTCTAAGGAAAATTTCATTCTTTCTAAACCACATGGTAGTTTTGAAAAATTTTTGCAAGAATATTCACATGTATTTCAAGAGACTAAGATACTTCCCCCAGAATGAGAAATCAATCACTCTACTGATATTGTCCCTATTGCGTCTCTTCCTAATGCCCATTGTATTTAAAATCAATTCTTCAAAGTGATGAGATAAAAAGACAAATTCAAGATTTATTGTCTAAAGGTTTCATTAAACCAAGTAAATCCCCTTGTGCTTCACCAATTTTATTGGTGCTCAAGAAATATGGCACTTGGCATCTTTGTATTTATTTTAGGGCATTAAATAAGATCACCATAAAAAATTGATATCCACTTCCCCACATTGATGACCTTTTGGATCAACTTCAAGGTGCCAAATTATTCTATAAGATTGATCTTAAAAGTGGGTATCATCATATCAAAGTTCAAACAGGGGACACATGGAAGACAACTTTCAAGACCAAGATGGGTCTTTTTGAGTGGCTTGCAATGCCATTTGGTCTTACTAATTTTATTACCACATTCATGTGATTAATGAATGAGGTATTTCATGATTGTTGGATAGATTTTTTATCATCTATTTAGATGATATTCTCATATTTTCTAATACTTGGAAAGCCCATCTTCAACATTTTGTACATTTTTTTCACATGCTTTAGCGAAACAATTTTTATGCCAACTTTTCTAAGTGTTCTTTTTATAATTCATCCATCTCCTATATGGGATATGTCATTGATGCATATGGTGTTCAAGTAGATCCTACCAAAGTGGAAGTTATTCGTAAATGGCCTACTCCTTCAAATATTACTGAATTAAGGAGTTTTCTTGGTCTTTCCAACTTCTACCGCAATTTCATTCTACATTTCCATACCATTGCACGAATTGACAAATATAAATGTTGCATTCAAGTGGACATAAATTAACTCGTACACTTTCAATACCCTAAAAGATAAATTGTGTTCAACACACATTCTTGTTCTACTAGATCTCTTACAACCTTTTGAGATTGAGACAAATGCTTCACAGTATGCACTTTGAGTTGTTCTAAAGCAAAATGGTCAGCTTGTAGCTTATCATTCAAAAAAAAATTATGTTTCCAAGAGGAACTACTACACATATGATAAGGAATTTTATGCATTGGTTCAAGCCATCAAATATTGGAGGAGGCATTATCTTTGGGAAAAGAAACAATTATTCACACTGATCACTTGCCTCTACAATTTCTTCAATCTTAGAATAAAATTGAAGAGACAAGGCATATGAAGTGGACCTCATATTTACAACAATTTCACTTGGTCCTCAAGTATAAGAATGGGAGCACTAACTATGCGTGTGAAATGTGACCTCTAAACTACACAAACACTTCAATAGATCATCATGTGATTAATCTAAACATGATTTGACTACAGGAAATGAAGACTAATCTAAATTAATCTATTGCCTTCTAATAGGCAAGAGTATGATTTTTCTCTCAGATCATCACAAACCCAATGACTTGATGTTGTCTAAATGAAGGATTTGTAACTAGGATTGATCTATTAATGCAAATGCAAGAAGCTTTACCAAAATTGTTAATGTTATAGCTTCGGTCAGATATATAATGTACATACTAAGTTGATATAATAATAATAATATTATATTGTTAATATAATATTATCGATTAAATTAACTTTATTTGTTATATATATGAGATATTATATTTATATATATATAATTAAATGTTATTAAATTAACCAAAACTTAGTATTATACTGTCGACGATTTTATGCATAGCCGTGTGTGGTGATGATCATATATATCGAATGGTATTAGTAACACATAGTAATATATGTGTTACAATACTTGGTAAGTATCATAACACATATATTACTATGTGTTACGAACTGCAGTGCATCAAAAATTATATGGAACCATATTATCATATAAAATGGTATTACCATATGTGCTACAATAGCTATCATATGAAACTGTATTACCATATGTGTTACGATAGTTATAATATGAAACGGTTTGAATGAGAAGAATGTATCATGTAGAGACATGTCTATACATGAGACATGTTAATATGTTTATATGCATTTCAGATCTGTACTTGAAGACACAGAAATAAATAACAGTGATCTCTCAAGTGTAGATTTATATATTGAATAAAAGTAATAATACACTAGTCTTATATACATAAGACTCATAGTTTATTATATCACATCTGATCATGATTTTTAACATGGTGTCAGAGAAAGCATAAAATAAAAAATATCCAGATCAGATTTGTAAAAGACTTCACACATACATTCAAGAATACTACATTCAAAATGGTGAATGGAATGAGATTAGAAGATCAAATTGAAGGTGCATTGAATTATATGGCATGGAAATTGTGAATAATGCTCACACTAAAAGAGCGTGAACTAATAGACATAGTGGAAAAATCTGAGCCTGAACAAAATAGAAAAGATGAACTAACTAAATGGGATAAGGACAACACCAAAGAAATAAAATTGTTGGTAGATGGAGTTAAATATCATATAGTGCCTATAATCATAAAATTGGAAACCGCATATCAGATGTTTAAAGCACTAAAAGATATGTATGAAATTAATAACAAAAACATAACACTTACACTTAAGAGTCAACTTCATCAAGTAAAGATGAAACAAGGAGAGACCATCACCTCCTACTTCATGAGGACTATAGATTTAAGAAACCAACTATCCACAATTGGTCACTCTATTGATAGTAAGGAATTAACAATGATCGCACTTAATGGAATTCCCATTACATGGGAATTTTTCATTCAAGGAGTAAGTGCTTGAACCAAAATTCCTAAATATGACCGATTAAAATTAGACTGCATTCAAGAAGAGTCTTGATTATCAATCAGAGGGATAAATAGAAGTGCTCCAAAAGAAGTATCTCAACTACTTATTACAAAATCACACAAAAAGAAAAATAATCCCTACTTCAAAAGGAAAAGAGGAAATGATTCATATAAGAAATCAACATTCAAACATAGAGATCTATCAAAGGTACAATGTTACAGATGTGACAAATTTGGTCATCTTTCTCATATGTGTCCTCAAAGAAAGAAAGAAAGAACAAGCCACATTTTCTCAAGTTAATGATGCAAAGGAAAATACGGATCCAGAGAAGCTTTTTTTTCCTCCACCTTATCAAGCCAAGTTTCAAACAATCGTAACACTTGGGTTGTTGATAGTGGGACCTCTAGAAATATCAATAGATTCAAAGAGAATCTAGACTCTATAGAAGGATGTTCTAAACATGAAGTTACAATTGGAGATGATATCGATTATCCAGTAATGGGTATCGAGACTTGCACCATATGTCTTGAATCTGGGATATCTCTATAACTTACTAGTGTTCTATTTGTACCTAGCATAAAAAGAAACTTAGTTTCCATTTCAACACTAGAAGACAAGGGACATAGAATCACCTTCATGGATGAGAAGATATTAGCTTGGACAAAGAACTCAAATATAAATAATGCTCACACTATTGGAGTTAGAGATGGACCCTCTACAAATTATGTGCCCGTTCTCATCAAGACCTTACTCATAAAAAAAATGAAAGAGAGTTATGGAATAGGAGACTATGGCACTATCATTTTTGAGGTTTAACTTCCTTAGATAAAATGGTTACAGGACTACTTAAACTAATATTTGAACACACAAGAGCTTACATAAAGGGTGTGCATTAGGAAAGAATATTAAAAACACCTTTCATCATAGTGAAAATAAAACCAAGGATGTTTTAGAACTTATTCACTCCAATTTATGTGGCCCTATGTCTATTCCCTTCATTGGAGGTTATTTGTATTACATTATTTTTTTAGATGACTACTCTAGGAAGACCTGGATATTTTTCTAAAATATAAATACTAAGAAGAAATTCTTATGAAATTCAAAGAATTTAAGACTCTAGTAGAAAAATTATCAGGTAAGAGTATTAAAATATTAAGAACATACAATGGTAAATAATATAATTCAGAGATATTTCAAAGTTTTTGTAAACATATTGGGGTCAAGAGGGATTTGATGGTTCTATACAACCCACAACAAAATGGGGTTGCGGAGAAAAAGAATAGAACTATCGTAAAATCTGTAAATGCAATGATGCATGACCAAAACTTAGAAACTTGTCTTTGGGTTGAAGCCTCTAACACGGATTTATATGTTCAAAACAGGTGTCCTGACTCTCATCTTGAAAATAAAACTCCTGAAGAAGTATTTACTGGTAATAAACCTAATATAAGTCACTTGAGAACTTTTGGGTGTCCTGTTTACATTCACATTCCTAATGAGAAAAGAACTAAGTTAGAACCTTCAGGGAAGAAAGGAATTTTTTTTGGACATAGTGAAAATCCCAAAGCCTACAGAATCTACATTCCATGACAAAGGAATATTGATTTAAGTATAGATGTAATATCTAAAGAGAACGCTGCACTCAAAAGATCCAAGGAAGACTATAATGACTCTCTAGAAGATCCTTCTACTGCGATTTAGAGGGAGAATCAAGAAGTTGAAGATTATGAACCTTTAGATGTTACTAATGAATATGAAGTAGGAAAGAAAAGACCTATTTTTACTAGAAAGGTTATTGAAGAAGGTGAGAAATATACTGCTCCAAATGGGACTACCAGGAAAATAAAAGACCTTGTAAATTCTCTAGTTATGTTGCACTTATGAGTAAACTTCTAAATTCAGAACCCTTAAATCTAAAAGAAGCACTTCAACATCAAACTTGGAAGGATGCCATGACAGAAGATTATAAATATATTTTACAAAATGATGTTTGGGATATTGTACCTAGACCCATAAACAAATAAATTGTGTCCTCCAAGTGGTTATTCAAAATTAAACATGCAGTGGATGGAAGTATTGATAAATACAAAGAAAGATTTGTTGCAAGAGGATTCTCCCAAAAGGAAGGCATTGACTATGAAGATACATTTGCTCCAGTTGCAAGATATACCTCTGTGAGAATAGTTTTTTCCATTGCTACTGCCAAGGGTTGGAAAATTCACCAAGTGGATATAAAGACTGCCTTTATGAATGGTGATATTGAGGAAGAAGTATATCTAGATCAACCAGAAGGATTCATAATCCACAATCAACAAACTCATTTATGCAAACTAAATAAGGCACTATATGGGCTTAAGCAAGCACCTTTAGCATGGTATGAAAGGATAGATGATTATCTATCTAAACTTAACTTCTCTAAAAATGATGCAGACCCAAACCTCTATTTTAAAGTGGAAAAAGGAGATATGTTGATTTTGGTTCGTTATGTAAATGACTTACTAATTACAGGAGAAGATCATCTAGTTACTAAATGTAAATAAGATCTTGCAGATAAATTTGAGATGAAATACATAGGGTTACTACATTACTTCCTAGGCCTAGAAGTTTAGCAACATGCTAATGAGATTCTTCTAAACCAAGGAAAATATACTTTAGACATTCTAAAGAGATTCACAATGATGGATTGCAAGCCTTTGTTCACCCCCATGGAAATAAATCTACTCAAACTAAAAGAAGTAGCATCAAGTTCAGAACTTACAGATCCTACTCTCTACAGGAAAATTATTGGGTCTCTAATGTACTTAGTGGATACCAGACCAGACATTTGTTATGTAGTTAATGCACTTAGTCAATTCATGTGTGATATCAAACAAATTCACATGGTAGCAGCTAAGCACATACTAAGGTATCTTCAAGGTACAATAAATCTTGGATTAAGGTACAAAGATGTAGATTTACAACTACATAGTTTCATTGATTCAGATTGGGCCGGAAGTAAAGTGGATCAGAAAAGTACCTCTGGGTGTTGTTTTAGTCTGAATACTGCAATGATATCCTGGTTTAGTAGGAAAAAATCCTCAGTTTCTCAAAGTTCCACAGAAGCACAGTACATTGTTGCATCTATGGGAGCATGAGAAGAAGTTTGGTTGAGGAAACTTATTTTTGGTTTGTTTGGAGAAACACTAAATCCTACTATTATCCATTGTGATAATCAGAGTTGTATAAAGCTCTCCTTAAATCCAGTATTTCACAATAGCTCCACACACATTGAAATACCTTATCACTATATTCAAGATATAGTGGAAAAGAATGTTATTGAGTTGAATTATATCAGTACAGAGGAACAATCAGCTGACATTCTTACCAAACCTCTAGAAAAATAAAGGTAGAACACTTTAGAGGTAAACTTGGTATGATTGTAATCCCTTAGAACCTATCTCAATAAAATTTTATTATTGTATTAATAAAGCATTCTTTGTTATGAGAGTTATTTCATAACCATGTGTTCTTTGTGTATATCATAAGGAAGTGATGACTCCCATATGATTTTCACTTAATGTTGTAGAAGTTGTTATAAGGTGATGATCTTATAATAAGTTATCTATTGTAATTAAATGTCATGAGAATGATATTTAAATTATGATAGTTTATATCCTATAAATCAATATGAACTAGAAGGTATTATTTAATTACTTACAAGTCATATTGTATGGGTATATTATGTCTATATGATAAGTATCATATATGTGATACTAGTGCACATATCATACAAGACATCTTGAGTATTTGGTGAATATCATGGACTTGATATTTGAAGACCATTACTTTGAGTACTTGGTGAGTATCATGGATTTGATACTTGAAGACCATTACTCATAATAATCATTTTGAGCAACTGGTGAATATCTTGTGAGTTGATATTTGAAGACCATTGCTCTGAGTACTTGGTGAGTATCATGGACTTGATACTTGAAGACCATTACTCATTATATCAGTAAAATGATATAAAAATTTAAAATTATTATTTATACTCACTTATTACATTGAGGTAATATATTTATCCTCCCTAGCTAAGAGGGAGTGTTAATGTTATAGCTTCGGTCAGATCTATAATCTATATACTAAGTTGCTATAATAATATTATTATATTGTTAATATAATATAATATAATATTATCAGTTAAATTAACTTTAATTGTTAGTTATATATATATATATATATATATATATATATATATATATGTAATTAAATCAACTGAAACTTAGTATTATATTGTTGACGGTTTTATGCATAGTCGTGTGTGTTGATGATCATATATATAGAATGGTATTTGTAACACATAGTAATATATGTGTTATGATACTTGGTAAGTATCGTAGCAATATATTACTATGTGTTATGAACTGCAATGCATCAAAAATTATATGGAACCGTATTATCATATGAAATGGTATTACCATATGTGTTATGATAGCTATCATATGAAACCGTATTACCATATGTGTTAGGATAGTTATAATATGATATGGTTAGAATGAGAAGCATGTATCATGTAGAGACATGAATCTACTATGTAGATACATGTCTATACACGAGACATGTTAATACATTTTTATGCATTTCAGATCTGCACTTGAAGACACTGAAATAAATAATAGTGATCTCTCAAGTGCAAATTTATATATTGAATAAAAGTAATAATACACTAGTCTTATATACGTGAGACTCATATTTTATTTTATCACATATGATCACGAAGTTTAACAAAAATGATTAACTTAATTCATTTTAAGAGCCCAAAAAGAAAGATTCCTAGATTATGGATTGGTATTCTTTGAAAACAAGTAAATGCGCAAACACTAAATTCTTGAAAATGATCAACTGATAAACAAAATTACTATAATAACTCTACTCAAAAGTTTGGATCCTTTGTGAATAAAATGGGTCTCTCTTTTATAGAAAACCTCTCTCGAATCGACGATCGAGATTGAAAGTTGAAAAACAAATAAGATTGAATTTAAAGAAGCACAATCCACGTGCACGAAAGATCATTGGTTAAGAGAGTCAGTTAACTAAATTGACTAATCAGTCATTTGGGAAACTTCCAAAATCATTTTTCAGTTAACTGGTTTGTTTCCAAAATGAGAAACAGAAAAGAATTAGTTAAGTGAACAAGACAAATTTGTTTCTATTTTGATGTTCAATCAACTGAAATGACAACACAAAAATTCCCTTTTAAATATTTAAATGATTTTAAATGCATTTTAACATAACTCTATAAATTTAAATTCCTTTTTGTAGTTAATTGGAAATTAACTATTAATATAATCAACATATTGAGATATTAACTAAATAAATAACATAAGGTTTATTTTCCAATGTTTTTTTATTTTAGGAATTAATTAAGTGTGATGATAGATTGGGACCTAAGTTTTAGGTTAGATCAGGCTAAATATGTTGAATTTCCTTTAGGGTTAGGACTTAGGATGATCAAGATTAGAGTTTTCTTGATGAGAGATCGAGATTGGGGGTCTAGGGTTTTGATGGCCATTTTTAGGTCATTACATTTGCCCCCCTTTGAATTAATTTGTGATCAACACATTGATTCAGAGACCTGTTAGCGGTGAGAGGAAGAATAGTTTGATTTGAAGTGGTGAAACCATTCTTTTGAAGAAGACCAACTTTGGGCTTGATTGGACTAAGATCGATCAAAAGATATAAAATAGAATTCTCAGTTCGATTTGAAATGATGAAAATGAACATCTGTCTGGAACTCTTAAGCCTTTTGACTGGTTTGAACGAATAACCAGTTTGATTTGAAGTGATGAAACTGATTACCGTTTGTTATGCCCTACATAACCGTCCCTACATTTTGTTGGCAAAATATTGGCTCCCCCTTTTTTCTTTTGTTCTTCCTTGGTTTCTTTTGTTTCCTTTTGTTTTCCCTGACCTTTGCCTCCGCGGGGCCAGTGTGGTGTTCCTTTTTGGTCTTCCTTGCTTCGGGGCCCGGTCCTAGAGTGTTTTGTTTGTGCCATCTAGATTTCTGGACTCTGTGATTCTTTGCCATTATTCCCTCTTTAGTTAGAGGGTGTGATTACGAAGGATCCCCGGGCCCAGAGTCTGGAGGTTTTCCTTTCTCGGGATTTGCGGAAAGAAGCGATATATTTTTACCCTAGGGGTATAAATAGAGTTTCACTAGTCATTGTTACATTCACCGTGAACAAATTACCCCAGAGTGATTCAAAGCGATTAGAGTGATTTCAACAACAGTTAAGTGTGATTTGTTCCCAAAATGCTTAAACAGTGCCTAATAGTGACTGAAAGTTGTGTGTTCGTGGTGATTCAAAGTCGTTAATTTGTAGAGCACCACCTATGCTCCTCCTCCCACGTTTCCTAGTGTTAAGGTAGGCCCTTCTGGTTCCTCCTCTTTTCTTTCTGGTTTTGTTTTGGGTTTCTTTCCTTTTGCTTTGTGTCTTTGTTTTCCGTTCTGTTGGTGGGATGGTTTTTCCAGAGGGTTGTCTGCCCTCTGTGAAGTTGTAAACAATGTAATGCTTGTACATTTTCTTTAGATTTTGTAAATTTTCATCAGTTTGTAAGTAGCTGTAAGTAAGTTCATTTTTGGGTCGGTCTGTAAGTTGTTCTTTGGTCTTCTGTACATAAGTGTTTGTAGTCTATGTGCATGTAAATTTTGTGCATTTATTTATATTCCCCATGTCTAGTGGCGAGCTCACCGTGCCCTTCTACGTGTGATTAAATGTAGAGCTCACCCACCTGGTGCCTATGAATTTGAACTCGGCACCTTGCCTGGTTGAGTTTGCAGGCTTTCTCTCTCCCCCGTCATTTTTTCTTTAATGATAGGTTTATTTTCCCATGTGCAAGTATTCAAAACCGGCCCAAGTGGCATTCATTCCTTTGCATATTAGGATAGTTGTCACCTTTTATTCCATTACTCCCTTCATTGCACAACCACGTGACACCCCATGTAATCCTAGTATGGCTAATTACCAGTCATGTTAATAACGGTAGTTTTCTAGACTCTGGGTCCCATGTTCCCCTTTGACCTTCACTTCATCTTCGCATGACCCAGAATCCCCAAAATCCCTGACCATTGATCAAATTCTAAACAAGTCATTCTGTTTAATATATTTTTGGGCTTTGATACAAACTAACACCTTTCTAGGAACATATGTGAGTTGGTGATGAAATATTTGGGAACCAGAATTCTATTGTGTTTTATCCATATTCACGGTTGTCCAGTCTTGCAGGTTTCCAATAAATTCATAGATCCATCATGTCTGAAGCATCTTCTCCTCTCGAGAGTCTGGAACTCCCTACCACTTCAACCAGGGCAGCTTCCAAGACCAAGGCCGAGAAGGCCTTAGAAAATCTTCCAATGACCGTAAAATATTTGAAGGAAGGAACTATTATGGGATCTAAAGTAGATTCCAAGCTACAGATGATCACCGACACAAGTGTCAGAGCATGGGCCAAATTGCAGGCCTTGGTAAAAATGATGTTTATTCAGTGCAAGGATAGAGATCAAATGGCACTAAATGTGGCAGCCTCCATAATCCTCAAAGCCGCTTGCTTCCCCTGCTCATTGCAAGCTCTGAAGCTTATTCTTACATTGGTAGAACACTACAACATAGCTGTCTCGGTTGTCATGCTTACCTCTTCCCTCGGGCTACCCAACGCCCTTAATGTCCCTAGATGTTGCAACATTCACTTTGGGACTAGGGATCCCCCAGTTCTCCAATTCTACTATTATCACCCAAGCCTTAGCACTAAAAGAGTTCAAAAATATTCCGCAGATGGCCCAACAATACCTCAACACCAACTGGCTCAAGACCCCGAGGAAAGATTATAGAAAGATGAAGTTGGAGATCCCCCACACAAAATTCAAGGAAAGCATACAAATGGGGATCATCTCCTTGTACAGGGTCTTTAGAGAATCTCATGCACAAGAATTTTTGGCATGGATGTATTACTTCCTATTCAAAATCACCTATGTCAGACAAACTTTTGATTGGGCAACTATTATTGCCAATCATGTGGACTCCCAACTTGTCAAGGTCACCTAGACCTCAAAGTTCCACATGACTTCATATGTTCTGTGGGCACTGGTGCAACAACAACCCATAACCTTGGGTTTACTCACTGTTGGTGTCCTCAGGACTGGCCTAGGCCAGAATGCTCCATGGGACCATTTCCCACAAATTCAATGGGAAGCCAGTTTCCCCATTTTTTGCAGAGTAAATGATGCCTTCATTTACTATAACATTCTTACACCCACTTGGGATGCTGATTACTGGCTTTCAAACAAGGCTATGACTTTGGTTAGTTCTTATGGCCATTACTTCATCCAATTTAACCAACATTCTTACATTCAGGTGATCATATTCTCCAGAAAACCCTACCTATTGCCCAAGCATTATGGGGATAGGATTATTCTTTTGGAGTATTACAGGCAGATCCTAGAGCTCCACACTCTTTTTGGCCTCAAGAAGGTCACCAATATTCCTTTCCCAATCACCTGCAGGAGCTACACTTGCTGCCTTACAGTGGTGAAAGAAGCCGATAACAAATTAAAATGTTTGAGGCTAGTAGAATTTTACTTGGTGTGGAAGAACTTTCTATTAGAATACTTCAGGGATAACTGAGAGGGGGGGTGAATCAGTTATCAGCAACTTTAAATCTTTATCTTAAACTTATTAATCCAGATTGATACAAATTAAATGCACATACAGATAACACATTACACAACACATCAATTTGGTTATGGGGAAACCAAATGGTAAAAACCCCGGTGAGAATTAGTACCCACAAAGAACTATAATATTTATAGTGATCCCTCTTAAAAGATCTTCCAACCCTGTTAGGAGCTGTACATTACAATGCAGTAGTATAGTGACCTAGTTAAGGGTCGGACCCTATTAGGAGTCTTTTACAATAACCCTGTTAGGGGTGGTGGACTCACTATCCAAGGACTCACTGTCCAAGTGGTGAAGGCTACAACCTTCTGGTTATTTGATACACACTGTATCAATAAGGTGAACTGTTATTTGTGACACTGCTTGTCTGATCAGTTCCTTTTATGCACTGATGCTTTAACCTCTTGTAAAGCACTACAAAAATCTTCTTTGTGTTCTGAAAGCTTCTACTTCAATATCTATATTATCAACATATGATAAATATAGCTTTGCTGCTTTAACACTCTGCTATGCTTTTTTAATCTCTGGCTTTCGCAACTCTTCTTATTACAAATGACCTTCTATAAGTACATACACCAATTATGAGATCATGGGACCTGTAGGACAACTCTTCTTAACATCCTTGTCGGCTCTACTAAGTGCGCAAGCATAATTACAACCGTACAAGTACTAACTGAATAAACGTGTCGCTTCACTAAGTCAGCTTCATCAATTTAACCATAACTTTGTAATATTCTTGAAATATGTTTGGCACATTTAGATTAATATCAATAACTCATAACTCATCATGAATATACACATGCATATCGTGAAGATAGGCACAACTCGATCAACACGTTACATACGTTGGCCTTAAACCGTTATTCCTCTAGAACTGTAACCGTCAATAACAGAATTAAATATCTTTACTGAAACTTCATACCTGGGTCTGGATGTCTGAACATAGCATAGTAAACATGTCAAAAAAATGTATCTATCCACACTGGTATTCATTTCATCATATGGATAAGTACATATAGAAGTACTACTGTGTATTATATGTTGTCATCAATGACAAACATACAATCAATCAAATGTTCAGAATCAAATCTCCAACAATATCCCCCTTTGGCATTGATGGCAACATATGACAAAAAAAAACTTATGTTGATGGTATCTTCTTTATTTTACAATCTTCTCAATATCCTCATCAAAGATTCATCTACACTACTGTAGTTACATAGACTGTGTATACTCCCCCAGAGTATAAGCTCCTTGTATGTGTTCCTTGTTTAGCTCTTTGTTTGTGTTCCTTGTTTTTAGTACATACTCCCCCATTGACATCAATGGAAAAGGGTGCC
>MU225910.1:982385-1008119 GCA_018584345.1 Thuja plicata
GTATTTCTTCTTCCATGTCTTCCTGCGTGCATTCTTTGCTTGAACATCTCCTTCAAACATGTCTTCTAAATACTTCCATATGGTATATGCTTTGTCAATCTTCTTGATTTTAGAAAATTCACTATCAGATAAGGCGTTGATTAGGGCTTCTTTGGCAATTACATTATTGGTAAATGTTTCCTTTTGTCTATTGGTAGCATCCTCCTTTGCAAGGTATTTTAGAGATGGAATTACAACCTCTTGTGTAGCAATTTCAAAGAGCTCAAAGCCAACACATTGTAGATGTGTTATCATTTTTTTCTTCTAATCCAGATAGTTCTCTCCATCAAATTTAGGGCTCTCTTTTTTGAAGTATGCCATCTGATCTACCTTAAGCTGTTAGGCTTTCTCTCCAAGGCACTTGGCTCTGATACCAATTGTTATAATACTTCAGGGATAACTAAGAGGGGGGGTGAATCAGTTATCAGCAACTTTAAATCTTTATCTTAAACTTATTAATCCAGATTGATACAAAGTAAATGCACATACAGATAACACATTACACAACACATCAATTTGGTTACGGGGAAACCAAATGGTAAAAACCCCAGTGGGAATTAGTACCCACAAAGAACTATACTGTTTATAGTGATCCCTATTAAAAGATCTTCCAACCCTGTTAGGAGTTGTACATTACAATGCAGTAGTATAGTGACCTGGTTAAGGGTTGGACCTTGTTAGGAGTCTTTTACAATAACCCTATTAGGGGTGGTGGACTCATTGTCCAAGGACTCACTGTCCAAGTGGTGAAGGCTACAACCTTCTGGTTATTTGATACACACTGTATCAATAAGGTGAACTATTGTTTGTGACACTGCTTGTCTGATCAGTTCCTAATATGCGTTGATGATTTAACCTCTTGTAAAGCACTACAAAAATCTTCTCTGTGTTCTGAAAGCTTCTACTTCAATATCTATATTATCAACATATGATAAATATAGCTCTGCTGCTTTAACACTCTGCTCTGCTTTTCTAATCTCTAGATTTCGCAACTCTTCTTATTACAAATGACTTTCTATAAGTACATACACCAAGTATGAGATCATGGGACTTGTAGGAAAACTCTTCTTAACATCCTTTTCAGCTCTACTAAGTGTGCAAGCATAATTACAACTATGCAAGTACTAACTGAATAGACGCGTTGCTTCACTAATTCGGCTTCATCAATTTAACCATAACTTTGTAATATTCTTGAAATATGTTTGGCGCGTTTAGATTAATATCAACAACTCATAACTCATCATGAATATACACACACATATCCTGAAGATAGGTGCAACTCGATCAACATGTTACATACGACGGCCTTAAACTGTTATTCCTCTAGAACTATAACTGTCAATAACATAATTACATATCTTTACTAAAACTTCATATCTGGGTCTGCGTGTATGAACATAGCATAGTAAACATGTCAACAACATGTATCTATCCACGCTGGTCTTCATGTCATCATATGGATAAGTACATATAGAAGTACTATTGTGTATTATATGTTGTCATCAATGACAAACATACAATCAATCAATTGTTCAGAATCAAATCTCCAACACTTTCATCTGTTGGATAAGATAGCTTTGGCATTGCCCTGGGTGTCAGACTCCTACGAGCCTCACATGGAGGGTTTTTGGGTAGACTACCAGGATGATTTTGAAGTTTGGAATTGGCACTTTGTCAGAATGACATAAGGTATGATGAAGTTCCTTAAGCTTCAGACCTTTCCTAAGGACTTTTCAGATATCGAGTCCACAGAAGACCTGCAGTACAAGGCTCAGGGAGTGGAAAAGATGACTCTCCCTCTGATGGATTGGGACACCCTAAAAATCCCAATAATTGAGGACATCACCAATGATGTGATTGAATGCATTCATGGGTATTTTTTGAAGGTATATCCAAAGAGCACCCGCAAAATTGGCCCATTTTTGTAGGAATCTGCTCACAGCTACGGAACCTCTAGGCAAGGCGGGGACAAAGGAAAAAAGAAAAATTGATACCCTGGCCTGGGTCCCATCTACAGTTTTAGTTCCCATTATGGAATAGTTTCACCTTCAAATAGAGGTGTCCCATCAGATGAAGGAATTGCTAAGCACCCGACTTGGCCTCCCAATTACTCTGGTAAGGTCTCCCCTCCCTTCTAGCACCCCTTCACTTGCAAAACTTATGGTCATGGCAGCGAGGATGGGAGTGGATGATGAAAGTGTGGCCATTTTGGATGTCAAACCCCCACTGGTGACAAGGAGAAAGAAGCAAAGAACAAATATCCCTCTGCCAAGGGTAGATACAGATCTTGGGATGCCAGACATCCCCCAAGTGGAAGTTATCCCAGACTCCCCTGAACTAGAGAATCCCCCGGAGACCTCCCCTCCACACGATGATTTCGGCGACATCTTTGGGACTAATGAACTTGTAAATTTATAGGGAGAGATAGGAAAAGAAATGGAGGAGATCATTGCGCAGGAAGTGGAAACAATCCCCAATAAAGGGGATATACGAGAGAAGGAAGTTGCCGCAGAACAAGAAGTCTAGGAAAAAAAGGAATAAGAGAAAGAATAGGTAGACATCCCTGATGGTCAAGAGATATTAGTCCCATGGATCGAGATAGGAGAAAGGAGGCAATTGCAAAATGAGCATCTGGCTTCAGTTGAGGAAATGAGACCTTTGAGAGTAACTATAACCTCAGCTGCCATGCTCCAGATGCCTCTGCCCACCAAGGGTAGTTCTTTGCCCCATGTGGTAACATTTTGCAAGGTGATCCATGTAATACTATAGTTGGATCTAGTTTAGACACCTTCACCACCTCTATAAGATGGGCCAACGGAGGAGAACATCTTGGTAGAGGATGTTAGAGAACAGCAGCAATAATAGTAGAATGAGGGGGAGAACCCTAGAGATATGGATGTTTATCACATTGATGCTACTAAAGAAGGGAACACTGAGACAATGAATATTGGTACCACTAAGGTGGATGGTGCAGGTGATCTCGCAAATAAAGAGAAAGAGTCTAAAGAGACTATAGATGTCAAGAATGAACAACAGAACCTCAAAGAAGACCCAAATGATCGGGCCCTAGTAGCAAGACCACCCCCGCCACCAAAATGGTTGGTGGAGTAAAAAAAGAAAAAGGCCCCAACAGAGGAAAAAGCCCATCTCTCCTTGGCTAAGATGATGGCCTAGAGTCAAGGCATTCCCAAGCCAAAGAAGGCATAGACTCTCCATTCCATTCAAACTGGTCTGGGTGGAGATACAGTCACGGTCATTGTGACACCTCCCCCAAACAAAGAGGAAGTAGCGGTAAGTGCTACAAAATATATAGTTATAGAGGTACCTCTGGGGAAGAGGGACAAGCAGGGTGAATTGGACCTGCTAAAAGAGGCTAGCCAAGAAATTGAGGCCTGATACGATAAACAAGCCCATCGACTGAAAGAGGAAAAGGAAACGAATGTAATTCTCGACAGTCTTCTAACAGAGCTAGCTCAACCATTAACTAAAATTCCTTCGGAAGCTTCTACATCCAAAACACCACTCCCATTGGGTGACATTGACGCACTGAGGAACATGAAGAAGAAAGCACATGCAGTGAATGATTGGGTAGCCAAGCAGGTAGGAAATGTCTGGCATTTATTAACAACAACACTCCCAGACCTACATATGGATAATAACATCTTTCATTAGGATAAAGGTGTCATTTCTGTATGGGAGGGACAAACCAAACAGTATGAAACATGGATGAACGAGTTACAAGAACTCGTGAATCTCAGGGAGGAACCTGTTGTGGAGATGGGTATTTTGGAGGAGGAGTATTTTGATTTTATCTAGGTTGAACACTCTAGACTTGATCTCAAATTGGTGTGGCCCTAAAAGACAAAGTCCCAGAAGTGGAATATTCTTTGAATTTATATAAGGCTTTTGTCACAAGGGTTTCGGGAGTTGATCCCTTCAAAATAGATATGTGTACTCTAGTGGACTATGTTGTGGGGAAGTTTATTGAATTGATGGAGTAACGGTACCAGTCCCTGGGAGATTTTGATGGAGCAAAAATGTCACACTTATCCTGCATGATGCTCCGGGCCCATGATGCAGCAAAGATGGCCGCAGAATTTAAGGGAAATGCCCTAGATATACGTGAGCAATTGGAGGTAGCCAAGTTCTGTCAGGCGTGCATCAAGGACATTGACAAAGGGGGAATTCCCTAGCTTTTAGAAGCATTCCAAGCATACAAATCATAGGAAGGTTCTTCAATCTCCAGAGATTTTCACCAGAGGGGTACAATTTTGTAGATTCATTATTCTTTGAGCATAAGCTCCTAGACTCCATAATTACAGATCTGAAGTTTTGTATTCTTTCACAGTGACCTGCGTCTAGGTTCCCCGAAACCGACCAGTCATTATCAAGTGGTTAATAAGGGCATAGAAGGTAGGTGATTCTGATAAGGCATGTTAAATGGAGGGTTGGATCTGACAGATGATTCTCTTGAGGTGTCACTCCTACATTAATTTCCTGATGTGCATCGAAGATAGTGAGCCGCAATCTGCATTTATGAGGCATGTAGCCTCGAATACTGGGAAGATCATATTTCCTATGTAAATTCCCCGACACTCTTCCACATGCCAATTCTTCTAGCTTTCTCTTCTTGTCTTCTTCCTCTGTCTTGTCAGACCTCTACTCTTTTCGAGGTGATTGTAAGTGGTGCAGGTAGTACCGGCCACCGAATAATGGATTTTATATGTTGATTGTACATTTAGATTAGGTTATTTTTTAGGTCAAAGCATGTGTATAAATAAGAAGTCCAACCTCATAACAAGGGTTAGAAAAATTGATGATTTTGTAGTCCAGCAAGTAATAGAAGATAGCTTTTCATTTCTAGTTGTTTCAGGAGCTCAATGCTCAATAGTTCTTGATAGTTTAGAATGCTCCCTTGGAGCCATGGATGTATACACCAGTGATGCTAGAAAACTTTAAGTTAATGAAGAAGGAGGAACACCTTATGACTACTTGTTATGTGTTGTTCTAATTTGGGAGTTCACAAACATCTTTTGTGTTATATATTTCTAATGTCCTTTGCTCTAATTTTTTGTTTAGATTAATGATCTCATTTCCTCTTTCTATTGAATATGTATGAATCATTGGTTCTGTATGTATTCAGTATTTAGTATAGTTGTTACATTGGAGCATTGTTGATATTTGAAATATGTTGCATGCCTATAAGTATAAGTAACAAACTCTAACTTTGGTCCATCTTTTGCAATTTATTTTGTAAACATAACATGCTTGCAGGAAACCTTGACCCGTTACTGAAATCCCCAAAGAAGATGAATAAAACCAGCTATTTCTCGAACATATTGTCACCTGCCCAACTTAGCTTCCCTGCACCATCGAGACCTGAAAACTAGGTGCTTGAAGGATTGGAGAATTCATTCTCCGGAGAACCTTTACAAGCGTAGTTGGCCAGTACCCCGGTACCTGGTGAAAACTTATCACTGTTGGCAGAACCGGTCACAAAGTACCGTCAAAAGAAACTAGTTCTAGAAGGAGGGCATGAGCTCATCTCCCTCAGAAGAATTCTATTTTACACCACCTAAGGGTTCCCCAAGCAGTAGTTTTAAGAATCATACTTTCTGTGGATTAGGGTCATCTTCGCCCTTAAGTTTTGATAGAATCCTGCGATCAGCCCCAAATCCAGGAGAGTTTGTAGAACTTGGACCTCCTATCTGAAAGAGTAGGACCCAACAAACCAAACAACCAACCAACTTTATCTATGGATTCTCTACACACCAGTATACCCAACTTCCTAAGATAATCATGGGGACAAACAGTCAACACAGCCAAAATCAAATAGCCCCAATGGAAAATTCCCTTGGTAACACCGGGTCCCCAATGGAACAGTTCCCCGGTGCCACTTATGATCTTCCTCTACATTTGGAGAAGATCAGCCCCAAGTATGAGAATCTAGGCCCACAAACCATAGAAGAACATCTCCAGGCCTATAAGGATGCCATGAACCGACACCGGATACAACATTAGGATGTTGTAACCCAAATATTCCCTCTATCCTTAGGACATAATGAGTTAAACTGGTAGCTCAACTTGCCATCCAAATCTATCAATAGTTGGCAGGATGTGGAAGATGCCTTCCTAGAGGCCTTCCACATTCACGTGAACCCGATGTGGTCCCACATCTAGTTTATCTCTATTAGAAAGGAACTGAATGAATCCCTCACCACATTTAACCATCAATTCCAACGTGCTTTGAAGTGGTGCACAGGCCCCTTCATCCCACCCACTGACATGACCATCTAGACATACCTGAATGCTCTGGACCCCATTATTTCCACTCTCCTTTGGATAACCACCACCGCTAATGACCAGGATACTCTGGTGAAGGTTTACAACCTAGCCTTGGAGGTGTCCCACGGTTTGATAAAAGCTCCCGGTAGGATTGGATAGAGCCTACCCTTCAATATGATACCTGATGGAACTCCTTATGCCAAGGGATACAACCCCAATCCAGTAATGGATGCTCCAATGATGGCCATGGGCCCACTGCTAATAGACCAGCAGGCCCGATACATGTATCCATCACAAGCCCAGACAATACCAGGTCTAGAATATGTTCCCTGGAACTAGCCACAGTGGATGCAACAACCCTTGACACAACCCTCTAGAGTACCTTTCTTCCAGTCATCCGCGGCTGGAGGATTGTCATCCTCAACTCCAGGAGCTGTTGTCACTTTCCTCGTGAACCCGCCACAACAACTTTCACATTGTGACACAACTACCCAGCTATACTCTGAGGTTGAATCCCTCCGATGATTGGTGTCCTAATTAATGACAAAAATGGGATAGCTAAAGGTGGGGCCTTCTGTGCCTCACAATTCCAATCCCTAGAGAGGGAATATATTCTCTGGACAACAAAATACCAACTCTAGAAGTCAGAACTACAACAACGGGCCTCGGCCCAATAAAAAACAATAGACCAATAACATGAATATCAAAGGTCCTCCTCTGAACTAAAATACCACTTAGGGTGGTGCTAGACCCATTCATTCTGCACAACTTGTAGAATTCCACCCCCTGACCACGTTGTGTAGATTGCATGACACCGGCTCTCATTCTGAGGTGAACTGTGCCACACTGAAGAAGATCATCATGATCTCCCAGTCGGACAGACAATAATTGATCAATCCTACTCCCCTAGAACCATCCACATTAGAGCCTCCTCACATGGCCTTTACGTGTGAGACCATCTTCTTCTAGACAGACAAAGAGGATGAAAAAGAGCCTGAATTGTAGGGGTTCTTTGATGAATCTATTCCGCCCTTTGAGGCCAATGCTTTTACTAGCTCATAGACTCCTTACAACACTTAGAGTTAGGCTAGAAAAGGGTCAGCTTACATGCTAATGCCTCCCAAGAATACCCCCCCAAGACAACACAACTGATCGCTCTTTCCCTCTGAAAGGACCTAGCTCTAACCAAGCCATAGATCCGACCAGGGGAAGTCAACTTTACCTGGGGGGAATTTTGACATCACTAAGGTGTTAGAGAACACCACTAGCTCCATGACTCTGATGGAGGTTTTTCTAAATTGTCCTGAGTAGAAGAAGTCCCATCTGAAGCTCTTGGGAAATCTAAAAGTCATCATTCATCCACCAAAGACTATCACATTTGATGATGCCAACTCGATCATCTTCCAGGGAAACATAGAGGATCCTCCCTTCCTACTAGGCTTGAACATTCAAGGGAAGAACCTATACAACATCCTGGTAAATTTTAGTGCTTCAGGAAACATCATGCCCTTATCCATATGTCAGAAGCTTAGACTCACTCCCACTCCATCCAAAGGTGCAGTAGTCCAATTGGACAAAACTGCTGTGAAAATGGTGGGTGAGCTGAAAAATGTCCAGATTTAGCTCATTCAAGACCCTCGAATATCAAGCATAATAGACATCCAAGTGGTGGACATCCCTAAAACCTGTGGGATGTTATTAAGTCAAAATTGGTCTAAGGCCCTTAATGAGTATTTCTCCACGAACTTCTCCCACATGTGGCTCCGCTGGAAGGGGAAATCAAACCAAATCTGGGTGGAGAGTGAACCCAGAATGAAACAGGCCCTCACCGAAGTCAAGAGGGTAAATGAAGTCCTTTTCTCTGAATCCTCCCCCAGGGTGTACCAACCACTAGAGATCCTAACATTTGATTTTACTCCTGGGGAGGATCCCATAGTCTCTTAGAGAATTCAGGACCTAGAAGAGAAACTGAAGGGTGAGGTAAACTCACAAGGTAACATGATGACTCTGACCACTCTCTTGTCTAGCACTTGGTGCCAGGTGCATTACCAGAAACACTCTAAACTAGAGTGTGGGCCTTGTATTTCCGTTGCTACCTGCCACATCAACGGCCTCTGGGAGAAAGAACATAAATTCGGTTCACCTGGACCAAGTAATCCATCTAACGGTACACCTGAGGTGTCGGTTGTCTAGGAATCTAAACCTGAGGCTTCTCTAGAGAAAAACCTCACCCATGTACCATTAGAACCAGAGGAATCACCTCCTGACTCTCCCAAAATTAGTCCAAACACCACTTTGCCTTCCCAGCCCTAGAAAACAAACATTAATTTATGGAACCTGAAGTTTGACGGATCCCGATCTAAACAAGGCTGCGGGGCTAGAGTAGAACTGATCAACCTATAGGGGAAATCCTTCCTCATGTCCTACAAGTTGCAATTTAACTACACCAATAATGTCACAGAGTATGAGGCTTTGGTCCTTGGACTCCTATTTGCATTGAGAAAAGGGATCACCCACCTTTGGGCAATGGGTGATTCAGAGTTGATTGTAAAGCAGGTCTGGAGCCAATACACATGTCATGACAAAAGGATGGCTGCATACTTCAATCAGGCATGGAGCCTCATTGAATACTTTGATTCTTTTGGCATCAATCTTATTCCTCAAAAATGTAGCTATGTTCTGGATGCCCTTAACGTGTCTACCAGCACCCTCGAGCCGATGACTGGTTCCTAGCTCTAGAAGTTTTCTATTGAAATGGTCCCCACCCCATCCATCCCAACTAATATCACCCACTTTCAAGTTTTTGAGGATGACCAACATATTCTAGCCTTCATGTCTAACGTTGGATTCTTCGAGGACTAGATAGTGGAATAAATTGACCATGACGATACCAGGCAGGGTGAAGAAGATGATGGGATCATCGACCTACCCACCAACACCATCCCTAAGGGGATGGTAGCTCTTGAACACATCTTTGATTCAAACCCCCAAGGCCAAGATAAGGTATCATCCTCCTCTAAAGGAGGAACATTCAAAAAAATCAACATCGGTAAGGCCGATGAAGAAAAATTTATGCACATTGGTACCTCCTGCTCCCCGGAGGAGAAGGAGAAGATTCTTGTGGTTTTTCGAGAATACATTGACATTATTGTGTGGGGATATGAGGATCTAAAAACCTATGACACATCCATCATGACCCATACCATCCCACTAAAACCAGATGCCAAGCCCTTCCGAAAAAAGCAGAGGCCGATAAACCCATTGATTGAACCTCTAATTCATCAGGAGGTTCAAAAAGTGCTATCAGCCTGGATTATCTTTCCTATCCAGCACACAACATGGGTTGCCAACCTCGTCCCTTCTACAAAAGAAGAATGGTGAGATCCACTTGTGTGTGGATTTTTTCAATTTAAACAACGCCTCCAAGAAGGACAATCACCCTCTCCCCTCGTTGGATGAGGTATTACAAATTGTCAATGGTTCTCAAATGATGTCCTTCTTGGATGGGTTCTTCAGATATAACCAAGTTATGGTTAAGTTTGAAGATAGAGATAAAATGGCATTTATCACCAAGTGGGGAACATTTTCATATCAGAGAATTCCCTTTGGCCTCATCAACATGGGCGCCACATTTCAAAAGGCTATGGACATTGCGTTCGAGGGCTTGGTCAACAAATGCATATTCATCTATATGGATGATTTACCAGTCTTTTCCTGAGATCGGCGTGATCATTCCACCCACCTCGCCCAGATTTGTGAGAGATGTCACCGGTATGGTATCTCCCTCAACCCCAAGAAATGCATATTTAGGGTCCCTAAAGGGAAGCTGCTTAGGCATATAGTCTCTCTAAAGAAAATATCCATTGACACTAAGAGAGTTGAGGCACTGCTAAATTTACAAATGCCCGACAGTAAAAAGGAAATGAGATCTTTCTTCAGAAAGATAAATTTTTTCCAACAGTTCATAACTGGATTCGCTGAGATAGTCAAACCACTCAATGACATGATGAAGAAAGATACCAAGATTGAGTGGATCCCCGAAGTGAAGCGAGCATTTTCCCAGATTAAGCAAACCATAGTGGAGGCACCAGCCTTGGCATGTTTGGACTATTCCCTCCCATTCTACATATACTCCTTTGCTTCCTCGCATTCAGCAGTAGCAGTCCTAACCCAGAAGGTTGAGGGGGAAGAACAACCCACTTCTTTCATGAGATCCCCCTTAAAAAATGCTAAATTTTAATATACGCCTTTGGAAAAGTAGGCTTTTTTTGTAGTCCTGGCCATGAAGAAATTCTGACATTATATTCTCTGGAGCAAAGTGCATGCTATCATTCTGGACCAAGATGTTAAATCTTTACTATTGCAGACTAAACTGGGTGAATGCCAGGGAAATGGATGGCCATCCTCCAAGAGTATGATCTAGAGATGCAACCAATGAAGATAGTCCAAGGCTAGGGACTATGTAGAGCGATGGTAGAAGTAACTCCAAGCATTGAATGCCAAACTTATATTGTGGAGTCCATCACTCAAGACCCATGGTATACCAACCTGGTATACCTATTACTTAATAATAGATGCCCAGAGGGGCTTCTCCCAGAAAATCATTGCACCCTACGACTGTAAAGCACACATTTCATGGTAAAAAATGGAACGCTTTTTTGTAGGAATTTCAAAGGGATTTACCTCCGGTGCATAGATAGGGACTAAGCTACCAAAATGATAGAAGAATTCCATAGGCATTTTGGAACTAGGCATGGCTCAACTGATGCCACTGCCCACTAGATTCTCTGGGCTGGATACTACTGGCCCTTCATCTTCAAAGACGTCTACACTCATGTGAGGAAGTGCCACACTTGCCAAATCACAGCCCATTGTGAGTGAAACTTAGTCATGCCTTTGCAGCTGATTTTTGAAGTTTGACCCTTTACCCAATGGGCGTTCAATTTTATTAGGGAAATAAACCCCAACTCATCCACCAACCATCAGTATATCTTGAGTGCAACCGATTACTGCACCCGGTGGTCCAAGGCAATTCCATGCAAGAACAACATGGCGAATGTAGTTATCAAATTCCTGGAAGAAAACATAGTCACCAGATTCAAAATGCCCTTTGCTATAGTGTGTGACAATGGTATGATGTTTTCTTTGGCACAGTTACTAGAATGGACCTATGAGAGAAACATCACCTTCAAGTTCTCCAGTAACTACTACTCACAGGGTAATGGTGTGGCTAAGTCTACCAATAAAAAACCTGTTGGAGGTGATCAAACATTTGTTTGAACAGAACCCCCAGGACTGGCACCAAAAGATCAGGTTCACTCTTTGGGCAGACCGTATTAGGATCAAGGAAGCCCTAGGGAATTCCCCATTTCATCTAGTTTATGGCCAGAATCCTGTGTTCTCTATCAAATTACAAATCCCAGTTTTACAGTTTAACAAACGAGACAACATTATGGAGGTTCAGCTCTTGAACCTGGTAAGAATGGAGGAACAAAGGGATGCGACACTGGAACATTTTGTGTGTCATCAAGCAGTCGTCAAGAGATGGTTTGACCAGAGAACCCAATACAAAGCCTTTCGGGTTTCATACCTAGTCCTTCTGTGGGACATGGCCCGAGAGAGGAAAGGAAAGCATACCAAATTTCAAAGGCTCTGGCTCAGACCATATCTAATTTCTAAGATCTATGGGGCTAATAATTATCACCTCAGTACCATGACCAGAGAAGTCGTCCCATTTCCTGTCAATGGGAAGTTCCTCAAACACTACTTTGAATGAGGCAGGGGGTAAGTTTGCCCGAAGTCGTATTATATGTAAAGGTTTTACCGCTTGTAAATATCATTTCTCGGTGCTCCTTGGGAGTACCTTATCCTTGTAAATAGCTTTTGGAAGTCTTTTGGGGCTGCTTTCTTTATTTTTTCTTTTGTTTTTGCTTTCTTTTGCTTTGCACATCTTGTTCTTTGGGTTCTCGGTATATTGTCCTCTTCTTGTAGACAGGTATACTTTGCATGACATCTATTCCCTGGAATGGTGCCTTATGCATTTTAGTTAGTCCAGAATCTATTGTTAGCATGGTGGAATTTATCCGCACTTCAAATTTTTTTTGTACATATGGTAAAAGGTTACGGGTAATCTTCATCAGATTCATATCTTGAGAGTCTTGACATCAGTTAACAGAAAATCCAAGAAGCAAGTAATCGTATGGACCTTGAGAACATATCAGTTGCACTAATTATTGGCAAAGTCTAAAAATCATAAAAATATCCTAGGTCTAGAATGTCTCTCCTATTCAGTAAATTAAAACGGATGGCAAGGTGAAAGAAGTACCACCGTAAAAATTAGCTAAGCTTAAGGTTAACGGCGAAAGAAGTACCGCCTTCCCCATCTTCGAAAGAAAAGAAAAGAAATAAAACTAAAGAATAGAGAATTTTGGTATCTTGGGATCGTGCAAGATGTAATGATTTTGGTTCAATGTATTCAATGCCTCCTCTCCATTTCTCCCGGAAGTCATCGTCTTGATTTTCTTTCAAAGCACACACCTCACAACTAACAAAAGATCTAAGGATTGAATCAATGATGAGTCATATTTTCCCAGACACCTCACACCTTGCAAGAAGAATGCTCTAGGTAAAGGTGAGTTCTGGTTTCGCTAACCAAAGATACTGTATTTCTCAAATGAGCTAAGGCATTCATCGCAGCGAGTCACCATTTTTTATGCCCTGCATACCCATCCCTACATTTTGTTGGAAAAATGTTGGGTCCCTCTTTTTTCTTTTGTTCTTCCTTGGTTTCTTTTGTTTCCTTTTATTTTCCCTGGCCTTTGCCTCTGCGCGGCTGCTGTGGTGTTCCTTTTTGGTCTTCCTTGCTCCAGGGCCCAGTCCTGGAGTGTTTTTTTTGTGCCAGCCAGATTTATGGACTCCAGGATTCTTCACCATTATTCCCTCTTTAGTTAGAGGGTCTGATTACAAAGAATCCCCGAGCCCAAAGTCTGAAGGTTTTCCTTTCTCAGGATTTGCAAAAAGAAGCGGTATGTTTTTACCCTAGGGGTATAAATAGAGTTTCACCAGTTATTATTACATTCACGATGAACAAATTACCCTAGAGTGATTCAAAGTGATTAGAGTAATTTCAACAATAGATAAGTGTGATTTCTTCCCAAAAAGCTTAAACCGTGCGTGACATTGACTGGAACTTGTGTGTTTGTTGTAATTCAAAGTCGTTCATTTGCAAAGCACCCCCCATGCTCCTCCTCCCGTGTTTCCTGGTGTTAAGGTAGGCCCTTCTGGTTCCTCCTCTTTGCTTTATGGTTTTGTTTTGGGTTTATTTCCTTTTTCTTTTTGTCTCTATTTTTCACTCCGTTGGCAGGATGGCTCTGCCAGAGGGTTGTCTGCCCTCTGTACAGTTATAAACAATGTAATGCTTGTACATTTTTTGTAGATTTTGTAAATTGTCATCAGTTTGTAAGTAGATTTAAGTAAGTTCATTTCTAGGTCGATCTGTAAGTTGTTCTTTGGCCTTCTGTACATAAGTGTTTGT
This sequence comes from Thuja plicata, assembly GCA_018584345.1. Classification (NCBI taxonomy): domain Eukaryota; kingdom Viridiplantae; phylum Streptophyta; class Pinopsida; order Cupressales; family Cupressaceae; genus Thuja; species Thuja plicata. The sequence continues at coordinate 996,244 of MU225910.1, forward strand.
AGTTTGTGTGCATGTAAATTCTATGCATTTCTGTATATTCCCCCTATTTGGTGGTAAGCTCACCGTGCCCTTCTGCATGTGATTAAATGTTGAGCTTTCCTGGTACCTGTGAATTTGAACTTGGAACCTTCCCTAGTCGAGTTTGTAGGCTTTATCTCTCCTTTGTCATTTCTACTTTAATGATGGTTTTATTTCCCTACGTGTGAGTATTCAAAACAACCCCAAGTGGCATTCATTCCCTTGCGTGTTAGTACAGTTGTCACCTTTAATTCCATTACTCCCTTTATTGCACAACCACGTGACACCCCATGTCAGCCTAGTACGGCTAATTACCGGTCATGTCAATAACGGTTAGTTTTCTGGACTCCTGGTCCCATGTTCCCCTTCTACCTTTACTTCATTCATCGCATGAGCCAAAATTCCTGAAACCCCTGGGCATTGATCAAATTCCAAACAAGTCATTTTGTTTAATATATTTTTGGGGTTTGATGCAAACTAACACCTTTCTAGGAATAGATGTGAGGTGGTGATGAAATCTTTGGGACCCAAAATTCTATTATGTTTTATTCATATTCACGGTTGTTCGGTCTTGCAGGTTGCCGATAAATTCATAGATTCATCATTCCTGAAGCATCTTCTCCTCCCAGGAGTCCAGAACTCCCTACCACTTCAACCAGGGCAACTGCCATGACCAAGGCTGAGAAGGCCTTAGAAAAGCTTCCACTGACCGCAAATTATTTGAAGGAAGGAACTATTTTGGGATCTAAAGTAGATTCCAAGCTATAGATGATCACCGACACAAGTATCAGAGCATCGACCGAATTGTAGGCCTTGGTAAAAATGATGTTTATTCAACACAAGTTCGGAGATCAAATAGCACTAAATGTGGAAGCCTTTGGAATCTTCAAAGTTGCCTGCTTCCCCTGCTCAGTGCAAGCTCTAGAGCTTATTCTTACATTGGCGAGACACTAGCACACAGCCGTCTAGTTTGTCATGCTTACTGCTCCTCTTCCCTCGAGCTACCCAACACCCTTAATGTCCCTGGATGCTACAACATTTTCTTTGGGACTAGGGATCCCCTAGTTCTCTAATTCTACTATTATCACCCAGGCCTTAGAACTTAAAGAGTTTGAAAATGTTTTGTAGATGGCCCAACAATACCTCAACACCTACTGGCTCAAGACCTCGAGGAAAGATTATAGAAATATGAAGTTGGAGATCCCTCGTGCAGAATTCAAGGAAAGCATACAAATGGGGATCATCTCCTTGTGCAGGATCTTCATAGAATCTCATGCCTGGGAATTTTTGCATGGATGTACTACTTCTTGTTTGGCATCACCTCCATCGGACAAAATTTTGATTGGGAAACTATTATTTCCAATCATGTGGACTCCCAGCTTGTCAAGGTCACCCAGACCTTGAATTTCCACATGACTTCATATGTTCTGCGAGCACTGGCGCAACAACGATCCATAACCCGAGGTTTACTCACTGTCAACGTCCTTGGGACCGGCCTGGGCCAGAATGCTCCATGGGACCATTTCTCACAAATTTAATGGGAAGCCAGTTTCCCAAGTTTTTGTAGAGTAAACGACGCCTTCATTTACTATAACATTCTTACACCCACTCAAGATGTCAGTTACTGACTTTCAAAGGAGGCAATGACTCTGGTCAGTTCTTATGTCCATTACTTCATCCAGTTTCAACAACATTATTACATTCAGGTGACTGGATTCTCCAAAAAACCACACCTATTGCCCAAGAATTATGGGGATAGGATTATTCTTTTGAAGTATTACAGGTAGATCCTAGAACTCCACACTCTTTTTGGCCTCAATAAGGTCAACAACATTCCTTTCCCAATCACCTGTGGGAACTACACTCGTAGCCTTGTAGTAGTGAAAGAAGTCGATAATGAATTAAAATGTCTGGGGCTAACAGAATTTTACTTTGTGTGGAAGAACTTTGATCCAATCGATAAGATAGTTTTGGCATTGCCCCAGGTGTCAGACCCCTACAAGCCTCACATGGAGGATTTTTGGATAGACTGCCAAGATGATTTTGAAGTCTGGAATCAGCACTTTTTTAGAATGACACAAGGTATGATGAAGTGCATTAAGCTTCAAACCTTTCCAAAGGACTTTTTCAAATACCGGGTCCATAGAAGACCCGTAGTACAAGGCTCAAGGAGTGGATAAGATGGCTCTCCCTCCGATGGATTGGGACACCCTAGAAAGCCCAATAATTGAGGACATCACCAATGATGTGATTGAATGCAATCATGCATATTTTTTGAAGGTATGTCCAAAGAGAACCAACAGAATTGGCCCATTTTTGTAGGGATCCACTTCCAGATTCAGAACCTCCGGGCAAGGAGGGGACAAAGGAAAAAGAAAAATTGATACCCCAGCCCGGTCCCATCTACAGTTTTAGCTCCCATTATGGAATAGGTGCACCTTTATCTGGTGACACCCATCAAATGAAGGAAGTGTTAAGCACCTGACTTGGCCTCCCAATTACTCCGGCAAGGTCTCCCCTCCCTTCTGGCTCCCCTTCACTTGTATAACTTATGGTCCAGGCAGCGGGGATGGGAGTGGATGATGAAATTGCAGCTGGTGACAAGGAGAAAGAAGAAAAGAAAAAATATCCCTCCACTAAGGGTAGATACAGATCTCTAGATGCCAGACATCCCCTAGGTGGAAGTTATCCCAGATTCCTCTGAACTAGAGAATCCCCCAAAGACCTCCCCTCCACACGATGATTTTGATGACATCTTTGGGACTGATGAACTTGTAAATTTATAGGGAGAGATAGGAAAAGTGGTGGAGGAGATCGCCACACCGAAAGTGGAAAAAATCCCCAATAAAGGGGAGATAGCAGAGAAGGAAGGGTTCATGGAACAAGAAGTCCAAGTAGAAAAGGAAAAATAGAAAGAAGAGGTGGACATCCTTGATGGTCAAGAGATATCGATCTCGAGGACCAAGATAGGAGAAAAGAGGCATGTGCAAAATGAGCAATCAGCTTTGGCTAAGGGAACTAGACCTTCGAGAGTAACCGTAACCTAAGCCACCATGCTCTAGACACCTCCGCCCACCCAAGGTAGTTCTTCACCCTAGGTGGTAAAATTTGGCAAAGTGATCCCTATAACACTACAGTCTGATCTAGTTCGAACACCTTCACCACCTCCAAAAGATGGGAAAACGGAGAAGAAAATCTCGGTAGAGGATGCCAAAGAACAGTAGTAAGAACAGCAGAATGAGGGGGAGAACCCCGGAGATATGGATGTTTATCCCACCGATGCTACTAAATATAGGAACACTGAGGCAACATATATTGGTACCACTAAGGTGGATGGTGCAGGTGATCCCAGTAACAAAGAGAAAGAGTTTGAAGAGACTATAAATCTTGGGGATGAACAAAAGAATCCCAGAGAAGACCCAAACAATCAAGCTCTAGCAGTAAGACCACCCCCACCACAACAATGGTTGGTGGAGTTGAAAAATAGAAAGGCCCTAGCAACAGCAAAATCCCATCTCTCCCTAGCCGAGATGATGGCCCAGAGTCAAGGCATGCCCAAGACAAAGAAGGCCAGAACTCTCCATTCCATTCAGACTAGTCCGGTCAGAGATACAGTCATGGTCATTGCGACACCTCACCCAAATAAAGAGGAAGAAATGGTAAGTGTTGCATAATATACAGTTACAGAGGTACCTCTAGGGAAGAGGGACAAGAAGGGTGAATTAGACCTGCTAAAAGAGGCTAGCCAGGAAAATGAGGACTGATACAATAAACAAGCCCAGAGACTGAAAGAGAAAAAGGAAAAGAATTTAAATCTCATCGGGCTTCTAATAGAGCTAGCACAACCATTAACTATAATTCCTCTGAAAGATTCTACATCCGGAACATCACTCCCACAGGGTGACAATGACCCGCTGAGGAACATGAACAAGAAAGCGCATGCAGTGAATGATTGGGTAGTCGAGTAGGTAGGAAATGTCTAACATTTCTTAACAACAACACTCTCAGACCTGCATATGGCTGGTAACATCTTGCACCAGGTTAAAGGTGCCATTTCTCTATGGGAGGGAGAAACCAAATAGTATGAAACATGGATGAGCGAGTTAGGAGAACTCATAAATCTCGGGGAGGAACCCATCATAGAGATGGGTATTTTGGGGGAGGAGTGTTTTGATTTTATCCAGGTCCAACACTCTAGACTTGATCTCAAAATGGAGATTAGAAAGCAACTGGTAGCAGCCCTGAAAGACAAAGTCCTGGAAGTGGAATATTCTTTGAATTTATATAAGGATTTTTTCATAAGGGTTTCAAGATTCGATCCCTTTAGTATAGATATGTGTACTCCAGTAGACTATGATGTGGAGAAGTTTGATGAATTGATGGAGTCATAGTACCAGTCCCCGGGAGATTTTGACAGAGAAAAAATGTCATGCTTATCCCACATGATGCTTCGGGCCCATAATGCAGTAAAGATGGTTGCAAAATTTAAGGGAAACACCCTAGATATGGGTGAGCAATTGGAGGCAACCAAGTTCCGTTAGGCATGCATCAAGGATATCAACAAAGAGGGAATTCCCTAGCTTTTAAAAGCATTCAAAACATACAAGGCACAGTAAGGTTCTTTGGTCTTCAGAGATTTTCACCAGAGGGGTACAATTTTGTAGATTCGTTATTCTTTGAGCGTAAGCTCCCAGACTCTAGAATTACGGATCCAAATTTTTGTATTCTTTCATAGTGACCCACATCCAGGTTCCACGGAGCCGACCAGTCATTTTCAAGCAGTTAATAAGGGGTTAGCATGTAGGTGATCCTGATAAGGCATTTCAAATGGAGGGATGAATTTGAAAATTTATTCTTCTAAGGAACCGCTCCCATATTAACTTCCTGGTGTGCATCGAAGATAGTGAGCCGCAATCTAAATTTATGAGGCATGTAGCCTCGAATATCAGGAAGTTCAGGTTTCCTCTATAAATACCTTGGCACTCTTCCCCATGTCGATTCTTCTAGCTTTCTCTTCTTTTCTTCTTCCTTTGTCTTGTCGGAACTCTACTCTTTTCGAGGTGATTTTAAGTGGTGCAGGTAGTATTGGCCACCGGATAATGTATTTTATATGTTGAGTGTACAGTTAGATTAGGTTAGTTTTTAGGTCAAATCATGTGTATAAATAAGAAGTTCGACCTCATAACAAGGGTCGGCAAAATTGATGATTTTACAGTCCAAAAAGTAATAGAAGATAGTTTTTCATTTCTAGTTGTTTCAGGAGGTCAATACTCAGTAGTTCTTGATAGTTTAGAATGCTCCCTTGGAGCCATGGATGTATGCACTAGTGATGCTAGAACACTTTAAGTTAATGAAGGAGGAACACCTTGTGGCTACTTGTTATGTGTTGTTCTAATTTCGGAGTTCACAAACATCTTTTGTGCTATATGTTTCTAATGTCTTTTGCTCTAATGTCTTGTTTAGATTAATGATCTCATTTCCTCTTGCTATTGAATATCTATGAATCGATGGTTCTATATGTATTCAGGTATTTAGTATAGTTCTTACATTGGAGTATTGTTGATATTTGAAATATGTTGCATGACTATAAGTAGAAGTAACAAACTCTAACTCTAGTCCATCTTTTGCAATTTATTTGGTAAAAATAACGTGCTTGCAGGAAACCTTGACCCGTTACTGAAATCCCCAAAGAAGATGAGTAAAACCAGCTATCCCCCCGAACAAACAGTCACCTGCCCAACTTAGCTTCCCCACACTGTCGATACCCGACAACCAGGTGCTTGAAGGCTCAGTGAATTCATTCTCTGGAGAACCTTTACAGGCATAGTTGGTTGGTACCCCAGTACCCGGTGACAACTTATCAATATTGGCAGAACCAGTCACAAAGTCCCATCAACACCGTCAAGAGATTTAACTGGAAAAAATTGACTTGATTTGAAATGATGAAGCCAATTTGATCAATGTGTTTGGTTTCAAGAATGAATGACTCTTATAAGACTGATCTTATCTGATTTCAAGTGTATCCATTACTATATAAGACAATTGATTGGGTTGCCTTTTATTATAGATAATCTCAACTTTATTTTTATGTGGTGAAGTTGACATGCCCCAAGCAATGGGGTCTTTCGAGATGATGTGATCAATGAATTATTGATGTTGTGATTCTGCCCCCTCGAGTGCAAAATTGAAATATGGCTAGGTGTCCTAGTGATCAGAAGAAAATCAAGTGATTAAACTATTAGAATAACTGAGAGGGGGGGTGAATCAGTGGCCTCAAGAATATTCCAATAAATCAACCCAAAAACTTAGTACTACAATATTAAGCCTCTAGTTATCTTCAGTCCTACAATATGAATGCCTTCAAATAATCTTAACAAATAACTACTACTCAGAGTTCATTGTTAAACCTTATTCTTATTGTTTACTAATTAGCAGTCTTTCATTTACCGAAATACAGTAAATTTCTTAGTGTATATCGATCAATCCAGATTAGTTATGTATAATGAAAAACACTAAAGTAATGACTCAAAAACACATTGACACATGGATTTTTAACATGGAAACCCTGTTAAGGGAAAAACCATTTGGGACCGATAACCCAAAATTTTCACTCTTCTGAAGTGAGCTCGGTGAAGAGCCAACCCTATTAAAAGTTACAAACACACTGTTAGGTGTGACCTTGTTAGAGGATTTAAATAGAATAGTTTGTCACTTGATATCTGGCATCTCTATGCTACCTTCTATGACCAAACCCAGTATAGTTTGTCAAATGGTATCTGGCATCTCATGCTATCTTCATGACCAAACTTTTTGATACTCCTTGGGATGTATCTCAATATAGAAAAGATTGTTAAGTCCTTCTCGGTTAAGATACTTTCTGATCCAATGGTTAAATTGAAATAGTAAATGATTTGTTCACATATACAACTATACTTTGAAGATTTTCAGATCTATTGTAAGCTCATTATACCTTTCTAATCAATATGTCTTTTCAATACCTTTGCTCCACTTCTTTCTGTTCGGTGATGTTGTGCTTCTTTGTTGATTGGTGTCCGTAGAAATATAGCTTTGTTCTTCAACTTTATTGATCAGGACTGTATGAAGTTATTCTTCATCAGTTTTTCTTCAGCATCCTCTTCTCTATTCACTCCCCTAATTCATAATGAATTAGATTGTCTCTTTATAGACATGATATCACCATTTCTAAGTTCTTTAATTTCTTGTTCTTGGCGTGATCCACAATTCTAGCCAATCTTGCTTTAAAGATTTTACTCTTATTTTATCTCGTAGATATCTTCTTTCCAACTATAATAAAACTTCTTTAAAACTCTCTCTTATCTCTGGCTTCAAAATTGTTGATGAAAACAATATTAACAACCAGTTAACTTCTTCTTTAGCTCTTGCCAGCTAATTATTTTTTCATTTCTGAACTTCAGGTCCTTTCAGTATTTTAACCCTTTGTTAACTTTGGTCAACACTTTAGTTCTCCTCGGGCATCTTTGTCGGGGTTGTCTATCTGTAGGGCATCACTGTGAAGTTTTTCTCATTGGTAATGCTTGTCGGGTTTCTTTCTCGGGTATCAGTGTGACTTTACTTTTGGGTTTCTCTGTCCATTTGTGTTTGTAGTCACTTAGTGAATGTTGATCTTTTATGCATTATTGAAAGCATAATCTTTATCTTTCTGATTCTCTGAAGTCTTTGACACTTTGTATATAACCAATCAGATTATATCAAGTTGACATCAATGACAATACAATCCATTAACTGATTTAATGTACTGCATTATCTTTCTACACTTTGGTGATCAACTTAAAATCTTCAAACATTCAATCATTTATGGTTCATCATAAATTGATGCAGGAAGAAGTTGATTTGATTTGGAAGAGGTTGCAAGCATTTAGGACCCAATCTGCACTTTTTGTGAGGTCATATTGACCAAGTTTGAGCAAAATTTTGGTAGGGTTGACCAATTTTGACCAAAACTATGACACATGGATTCCTTGGAAGAAAAACATGAGATATTTTCATTGTATCAGAGTCCAAAAGGACTAATTGCGCAAGCGGTCAACTCTAGTTTGACTAAAAAAGTCAACTGTCAAATTTGACAAACTAAAATGATCTCAGATTTTGATTTTGATCCTGAAAATGGAATCAAGTTGGTCGAATTAGCTAGGGGTGCAATTTTCATGTCAATCAGATCAATTTGAAAATTAGATCAAAAACCTATATAAAGGCCAAAAGGGTCAATTTTGAATTCATTTCAACCTTTCAGGTTTAAAAACCTTCTTCTAAGAAAAATGGTGGTCCTCATCAATACTCAATGAGTTCACAACCGACCTGTACCTATCGAGCAGTGGTAAATGATCATCAAACCTCTCATTCAATTCTAGTTTTGTGAATTTTCATTGGATTTTGCATGTTTGCCACGTTATTTAATTTTAAAAGCTTAGTTTTATTGGAGTTGATGAAAACTATCAACCCACAGCTCCCAAGAATCACCTGCATGCAAAAACCTATCACAGAAAGAGAGAATCCAAAGGTTATGGAGGTCATAAATAATAGATCTGTGGAAGAGGAGACATCATGAACAAACAAAGGAGAAAACCATCAATTCAATATCATCCTCAAAATAATGAATTACCCATAAAGAGATGTCAACCAAAAGTGTTGAATGAATAACTCAATGATCCAATAGGTGAATAGAAAATACATAGAGATTAAACCTTATAAAGGTGATTGAAACCCTAAAGGGGTGAAGAAACCTAGGTTGCATGATAATAATTAATAAAAGAATTAATTAAATAGGGCCCAAATTTCAACTTTGTCCAAATTGGACGTGTCTTATATGAAAATGGGGGTTTTGGTGCATTCCAAACATGATTGTGAGGTCGGTTTGTGTCCAAGTGCTCCAAAAAATATCTCCCCCCCAAATCCACACAATTTTGTAATAGAAAACCTCTCAAAAAGCCAGATCTGAAGAGCAAGATAAAAAAAAACTCTCATGAAGAGAACAAGGGAATGAAAGGGTGGAACTCTGATACCATATTGGAGTTGATGAAAAATATCAACCCACAGCTCCAAGGAATCACCTGCATGCAAACACCTATCATAGAAAGAGAGAAGCCAAAGGCTATGGAGGCCAGAAATAACAGATTTGTGAAAGAGGAGACATCACAAACAAACAAAGGAGAAAACTCTCAATGCAATATAATCCTCAAAATAATAAATTACCCACAAAGAGATGTCAACCAAAAGTGTTGAATGAATAACTCAATGATCCAATAAGTGAATAGAAAATACAAAGAGCTCAAACCTTAGAAAGGTGATTAAAACCTTAAAGGGGTGAAGAAACCTAGGTTGCAAGATAATAATTAATAAAAAATTAATTATTAGATGCGTAAAGTTTAGCTTAAGTGAAATGGAGATAATAAGTTACTTAATAATTAAATGATTTAATTAATAAGTAGAAACACTTTATTACTCTAACAAGTATCTCGTACGAGTCCTAGGGAGGGCTCATACGAGGAAGTGCTTCCCTGTAGAAATTTGTATTAGGCCATTAGATTACCCATATCCCCTCTTACCCGAAGCTCGTACAAGCACATTTAAGCAAGACACTTTTCTCATATGAGAAACACTAGGTGCTTATATCAGATAGTTTACTCACGTGGCTATATGTGAATGCTCGTATAAGACTTGATACCAGTTCTTTACTCGTATTGAAAACAACACCTATTTTTTAGCCTTGAGACATCATTTTTTTAATTTTCTCGTTGTTGATCTAGCATCTTTAGCATGTTGTACATCATTTTATCTCCTCATTTGGTCACTTTGACAAGCATATTGATGCTTCATTGTTTGTTTCCTGCATGTGCAACTTATTCATATCCATTTCAACATTACATACCCACTGACGATGCACTTGGTGGAGGGATTGGATGACGAGCAAAGGGCTGTCATAGCACAGTGCAATTTTGGGTGGTTGATGGGGATCCCTGAGATTAGGGTAATCCATGGACTTCTCACAACATTGGTAGAGAGGTTTCACAGTGAGCATAACACTTTTCACATGTCCACTAGAGAGATTACCATCACACCAGGATGTATACCACATCCTTCATATTCCATTCTGAGGTCACTCAGTGTAGTATGAGAGTACCCAACGTCCAGGGATGTTAGCACTATGTAGGATATTTGGAAACATGGATATTTTAGAGAGATGGGTGTCATGGGACACCATGATAGCCAGGTATGACGATGAGTGTCCATTGGCGTGTGTGATGGCGGGATTCATTGGTTGTATCCTTATGCTAGATAGGGGTCAATAGGGGTTCCAGTATGGTTGGGGATTGATTTTGGAGGAGCTAATAGATAGGATAGTGAAGCTTGGGTGGGGTTCATGCCTATTGGCATATTTATATCATGAGTTCCATGAGATTGTCTATCGCGAGGCTAAGAGCCTCGTAACAAGAGTTTTAGTTCTATAGGTTTGGGCATGGGAGTACATTCCTATTTGTAGGCCACTGGTTGATGAAGCCCGCCAAAAGGGGCATCCTTTAAAATATAGTTATGCAAGTTTCATTACTCATACCCATTTGGGGAAGACAAATTATTGGAATCGATAGTTTGATGACCTGATTGTGGTCACATGGGGACCATACAGAGGCACATAGGCATGCGGTGACTGGCAGTCATAGATTCGCGACATGTTTATTACTTGTACATTAATTGGATGTAGCCCAGTAGTCATAGAGTGGTTTGTAGTATCAAGGATGCACATGCAGCTTGAGAAGCCACAGGTAGTGCCTATAGAGCTCACAACATAAGCTCGGTTTGCTAATGAGACACGAAAAGGATGGGGGTCTCGATTGGTGTATGCTACATCAGTACAAGATCTGCATGGATTAGGTTAGGCACCTTGGGATTATCTAGAGGTGATAGCATATGCAGGGGTGATGCTAGAGTACAAGGACTACATTGCACATCATCCATTCTGTCGATTCACTGATCCAGTCACCCCGACCCCACAGATAGATGAGGTAGGACCTGCCCCAACAGACATACTAGTAGTAGAGGACTGACTGACAGGAAGAGATCCTGGTGCTAGCTCAAGAAAAGTAGCACCAGTATTAGGACAACGACATAGAGGAGAGGGAGGTATTTTTTATGTAGTGGGAGGACAAGATGCTCCCATTTTTTATGAGGCTTTCTGAAATGTTAGGTAGCTGCAAGATAGTTAGGCCGAGAAGGGTGATTAAACTGAGCCAACCAAGGGAGAGGGTTAGAGGTAGAGGACACCACAAGATGTCATCCATTCCCTCAGGGAGAGATTAAGGACTAAACAAACACAACTGACAGTTGTGCAGGCTCAGATTACAGAGTTGGAGCACCGATCATTGACCCTCACTCGGGAGCACGATGGGTATTAGCACGCAATGACCTATCAAAGTAGTTAGAAAACTTACTCTTATGCTTCATATTGTACTATAGTGCCTTTAGATCAACATGTTCCATCTTATACAACTTTTTATGCGAGAACTAAGGGTGCACAAGTTCTGAGACTAGAGGAGATGACTCCTCCTCCACCACCACCACATGTTTGAGGTGATGAGGAGGATGTTGTAGAGAGTTAGGATAATATATTGATTCTTTATTTTAACATCTCCATTTTGAGTTGTTGATCTGTTACCTTTTGATATTTATCGATCTTGTACCCATTTTTGGCCTTATAGACGATGACTTGCTATGATAATTTTGTATACCTCAAGATTTTGATGTACCCCTAATATATGTGTCTGTGTGTGTGTATGTATATATATATATATATATATATATATATATATATATATGTATGTATG
>MU225910.1:1008169-1019531 GCA_018584345.1 Thuja plicata
GTGTATGTATATATATATATATATATATATATATATATATATATATGTATGTATGTATGTATATATATACACATACATATATATATACATACATACATATATATATATATATACATACATACACACACACACACACATATATATATAGATATAGATATATATATATACATACATACATATATATATATATACACATACATACATACACACACACACACACACACACATATATATATATATATATATATATATATATATATATATGTATGTATACATATATATATATATATATATATACATATATATGTACACACACACACACATATATATATATATATATGTATATATGTAAACTTATATATATACATACATATATATACATATACATATATATATACATATAAATATGTGTGTGTGTACATATATATGTATATATGTGTACACACACACACACATATATACAGAGACATATGATTCAATCTCATTGTACTTGTGTTGGTTGTTTCTATGAGATGTTTGATGTCCTTATGATGTTCCTTATGGATGCATTTCTTTTCACGATTATGTATGCTTGTCCTGCTTTATGGATGATTATGCAGATGTATATGCAATGAGTATTTGATTTATGGATATGATACTATTTATGATGATGCAATTGTTATGCAATGTTTTTTATTTGCTTTTCTGATGCATATATGTGTGGATGCAACTTAATGAAGAAATGAATATGAAATGTGAAATGGGTCTATATGATGTGAAATGGATATGAAATGTCATGGATATGATATGCAATGCTGCTAACATCTCTTGTATGAAATTTTTGTTGACAACACAGGTACTCGATCATGTCTCCATCGATGCATAGCTAGACCACTTGGCAGAAGGAAGATTGATTGATTTGAGCTTCAAATCCCACATTGGAGAGAGAGAGAGAGAGAGAGATTATGTTGATTTAACACCATGCAGATACAAATGCAAGACTAACATGAATACAACCTAGGACTTGTCACTGGGTTTGAGCTTGAAAATTTTCATCATCAAGCGTTTGGGACATCGAAGTTGATACAACCCTTACTAGTGCCACTGTGACTATAAGGATATGAGTATGAACTTCTTTGGATAAAATGTAGGAAACTAATGTAAGCATCAAGGAAAACAAAAGCCAAGATGACCTAAACATTTTTTCCAGTTGATGTTGCAATGGTACACCAGTATTGAGGCATACAAAGTTGAGATAACCATGAGTGTGATCTTGCATAAATAAAAAAATTAATAACATTCAAGGAGATAATTCTGACCTCACCTTGGCATGCAAGTAAATGGAGTCAAGGTATGTGAGACTTTTCCACCCTTATGTGGGAGCTCTTATCATAGAAACTGATTTTATTTGACATTGCAGGGTCATCATGACCACACAAACAAGCAGTAATCAAAGAAAAGATTAGCAAAAATCATTGATAACAGACAACATCCAAAGAGAAGTTCAATATATCTACAACAATTTTTCTGAGCATTTCGCATTTATTTGTGTAGGGTGTTAAGAAACACCATCGTGCTTGTGAGTGCATCGTGCTTGATTTTTATTGATCTAGTGTTAAGGTTTATGTCATGTTATCTGATGTGTGTTGAGAAACACAAATGTATCCAAATAGGTAGTGTTAAGAAACATTATTTATTAGGGTGTTGAGAAATATCAGTGTGTTAGTAATGAATTGTCCTTCAGAAATGATGAAGAAACTGAATATGGGTTGGTTCATCAATAATAAATGTGGAACCCTTACCCCTAGTAACAAACTCTAATTAAAGATGACTGAATTAACTCATACTTCTAGGAAAAAGCTGATTTGATTGCCCCCAAACTATGACTCTGGATCGGTTTCAACCCAGGAGGGTTCTTAGAAGAACCAAAGTGTCATGAAAGTGACTAGAATCTATGTACAAAATAAAACAAAGGGGAGTCAAGACGAGCATTGATAGATGGGGTGCTAATTATAAGTGATGTATTTAGGACTAAGCCTAAGATTTATGATTTTTGAATTTCATATTTTAATATTTTTTATCACTAATTCTCAAGAAAGATCACATTTATCTACCCCCAATGTCTAGAAATGTGTGGGACATTACAGATGGATTAGAAAGCTGATGGATGAGGAAAATAGACAATGATGGATGGAGAGAGTGAATGCAACCCTTAAGGGAAGTCTCCTCAAGATTACCCTAGCTAAGGAAAAAGATAGCAATGTAGGCTCATGGAGCGGTGCTGGATAACATAAAGGATAATGACCTGATGTCATGAAAAGCATGTGGTCCAAAGGAATGGACATGTCAAGATTTTTTGAGAAACAATTTTGTATTTTTCGTTCTTCATTTTGATCAAGACCAAGGGGTAAATCAGATAGGATAGTGATGGGATAGCACAATCGGGATAAGGAAAGATGCAGGTATAAGTGAATGTTTTCGGATTAGTGCAAAGGATTCTTATGGATAGTGAGTATTGACTTGGGATAAGAAAGATCACAATAGGGTACCATGGATGAGATCAAGTGAATAAGTTGATTGAAAGGATAACATATATCATGGTACATGATGCTCATGGATATGTCTGACCTTGTCCATATATGAATACAAATAGGATAGATGCATTATGGAGGATATAATGGATAGGGCGGCATGGATGGAACTTGCCTGTAAGAGAGAGTGCAAGAGGAAGAAACTACACATGACACTTTTTTGCCTATTTTTAATCATGGTACTTGTCCAAGGCACCACAAGAAGTGGTTTTCACCATGGTGGAATGTTATTATTGATAAAAAAAATAGGCAACACCGAGTAAATAGATCTCATCTCTCCAAATGTATTGACACCGTCCGCTGCCAATGAAAGCCTGAGATTATGAGGTTCTTCTTTAAAGTGTGGCCACTTTTCCTCTATGTCCATAAATTTTGAACCATCCATAGGCATTCGAATAATTTCATCTTGACTTCTATTGCATGCATGGTAATCCATAAAATGTGCCAAGCTAGTGCACCTAAATAATCGTTGCATACATGGAATAATGGGAATATAACGAAGAACCTTGTGAGACACCTTTTTTGTTATTTGATCTATTTGATATCTACTCGTATGACATTCAGGACATTCTTTTGCAAATTCATGTTGTTTATGATATATAATATGATAATTGGGACAAGCATCTATTGCTTGATACTCCATTCCAATATTTTCATAATGGCAGATAATTCTCAGTATGACCGAGGTAGAATATTTGATGGTGGTAACAAAAACTCACCTATCAATCTACAACAAAAAATACAATTTGTTAATATAAATAATATTAATGGTACATGATTCACTCTTTATTGACTATAATGACATATATGACATATCTTAACATACATGAGATTGTTATGTTGGATAAACCATTCATAACCTTCAAGTTCACCAATAATAATACAACAGAGAGAAGAGTTGTTTGGGAGCCTTTGTAAAGGGACTCATATGCCTTCTCAAGTAGAGGTAAATCATGAACAACTTCAAGGTTATCTTGATCATCATGATCAGCTGCGCCAGTACTAAATGTGTCATGGATCAATGTATTTGTATCATCATCTTCAATTGTGTTTTTCTAGGGCATGATCATGATCTTTCATGGGATCATTATCTTTAGCTTTGATATTCACACCTCCATGTTCCTCCACTTCTAAAACCATATTCTATGGGTTGTGGTGTTCCATATCATGTGCCCTGGGGTGCTCAACCTATATAAAAATGATCAACATAAATAAACCATGATCACGATCTCATCATCAAGTGATTTCTTATGTGTATAAATTGTTAAAATGATATAATGAACAACTTACCGATGGGTGATAATCATGTGCCCCTTCAATGTGGCCATGGTCCCTATTGGTGTTTTCTCTTTCTACCATTGATTCTAAAAGATCACTAACTTCTACTATGATTGTTAAGGAACACAATGAAATCAATCACTACTTCATCCACAACTGGGACAAGAAAATGCTAACAATAACAAGGTCAATTGACCTTCTACACTTCAAAATCCATGAAATTTAGGCGGGTGTACATTTACTTCATCTACTTGTTCAAAAAACTCTTATACAATTTCCTTAGTGGATGACCACATGGATATAATAGATAAACTTCAATAATTTATCTAACAGACAAAACATGTGACAATTTTATATTTTCACTTTGTTTCACCATAATTTCCATGAATCACCTATGACCAGTGCCTAATCCACTTGGGTTACATAGTCAAATCAAAGCATGAAATATTTGATATTACATTCCATTAATTTCTCAATCACATAATTCAAGGAGAATATGCCTTACATATGAATTATTTCTTTCTATGGATGAATATTATCAAATTCATAACGAAATACAAACTCTCATAGTAAATTATCTCTACATTTTAATTCTTTCCTTGAAAGACAAAAAAAGATAAGAAACTCATTTCTAAAATCTCAAAGAGATAAATTCAGAAAAATCCTTAATTTAGATTCAATTCATAAAGAGTTTGCTTGATACAAAGACGTACCACCAAGCACTAATTTCTAATTTACTCTCACACATTGTACATGCTTTCTTAGAGAATGCATAGCTTCAAAATGTATCACACTATCTTTAACACACGATGACTTACCACCTCATCAGAAAAAAGGTAACTATAAGCACAGTCAACCACCCTTGACCTCTATGTGGCAGGCCCTAAATGACTTTTGGAACCATCTATTTACCACCTCATCCATGCTGGACCCACCAGCCCTACTATAGACCCAGGATGCGTGGCAACATCTTGTTATCTCATGCTTTATATCTCCCCTGTACCTTTCTCTGCGGGATCATGAAGACCATTGGATTTGATTTATTTTTAACTCCTCTCTACCTCACATTCCTTCCCTTCCTTGCCACGCATCACCATCTCGCAATCCCATGAATTTTAGCTCTACACTTCCATCTGATTACAGGATCATGAGGTCTGTCATTAGTCTTGTCCAAGCCCGCCTTTTCATTTTCTTCATCTCCTCTGCTCGGACACACATCACAACATCGCTATCCTGCGCTTCTACTCATTCCTAGTCAACTTCTTTGTGGGATCACAGGAAGCTATCATCTATCCACCTTGGCCCCACTACATGCCTTTCCACCTATGCCACATGGCACCAACTAATTCATCGTGACATCTTCCACATCACCTATCCACTTGGTTAGTCCTACCACATGTCCTACCATCATGATCCTGGGTTGTTTCTTTTTCCTAGTCATTCAGATTGTAGGGTCATAAAGACTTAACACCTATCATCCTCGACCTCATTATCTTCTTCATTGCCTATGGCACATGGCATCACCTATTTTGCTACCACCTTTTCCATAACACCTATCCACTCAACATGCCTTTCCACATGTCACACTGTCATGATCTCAGAACCTTTCATTGTCCTAGTCAATATCTTCACGAGATTGCAAGAGCCTGACACCTAGCACCTTGCATACTTATTAATCTCACTTCTTGACAGGCACACAATGCCACACGTCGTCACCTTGCTATCCCGTAGACTTTCTCACTCCTCATCATTTCCTTCATGAGATATAAAAAACATGCCACCTGTCTTCTGATCTAACCTTTCTGGATCACTGCTTGAATGTTCCCCACTATCGCACGTCACCACCTCGCTATCCTATGCACTTTCTCTTTCATCATCATCTTCTTTACGGGATAGTGATGTCATGCAACCTATCAACCTTCATCCGACCACGGGCCCACCAAAATTTTGTCTACTAACCGTCAGCTGACGGCCCGCTCCTTCAAGCCATCTACCAAAAAGTGCATGCCTTTTGACACTTAACTATTTCACATTGGGAGTTAAAAATAATTAATAACTACCCAACATAGCCAATGTGGGATATGCCCTTAAGGCATTATTTCTTAAAACAAAGGCGCAAATAGGGCGCCATGGATTCTAATCATTTGGTTCACCTTAGACATGCATGGAGGGGCCTTGGATGGCTTAAATGACACCTTCCCTTCCTTTTCAGATCCTTCACATGAAAATAAAATCAAAAGAACTCTCTGTAACTTTGGTTTTCTGCAGCCTGCATTGGATGATACACCCTACAAAAAGCACTAAAATTTCATGTATGCGGCTAAAAAATGGATAAACGAGCTAAAGGAAAAGATAAGAAGATACTTATAAGGTGTCTATTCATGAAATACATAAGGTGTTCAATCATTTTCTTACAAAACCTAAGTACTACCAAATAGGTTCAGTAGGGTATTTTCATGACTTAGGAAAATTTCAACATGGTAATCACAAAACTTTGATAGTGCTAACAGTGGCTCTAATTGGGGATTGTTGAAAGTCAATTCAACTTAAGAAACCAATAATTATCTGAAGAAGCAGACCAAACCTAAAACACACAATAGAAAAAAAAAAAACCACATATATATATACAAACTACTGTGCATGGATTATGAGTTGTTATCTTTATGCAAAGAAATGCTTTAGGAATTGTCCATGCATTGGCAGTTCTTGAATTTCACCATACATGCTCCATAATAAATATCAATGCATGCCATTCCACTCAAAATTTGTATAAGATCCCAACCATGGTGATTCAAACTTCCCATGTTTACCTTTATCTTGAACCATTGCATTCCACACAAGCACCATATCAATGACCTGAAACTTTCTATCAGTGAATGTTTTATCAAATAAATACTTTATTTGTTGTTGCAGCTTGATATTGGTCTTTTGAGCTTCATTTATTTTTTCATCCAATTCCATAAGATTCATAATCATATCTTCCATTGGTTCAGAGATATCAATTTCCTCCTCCTGCATGAATTTATATTCAGGTAGTAAATTGTTCAAAGGAAACCTGGTCTGTGCTCCATAGACTGACTTAAATGGGGAAACTCCAATTGTTTTCTTCACTATCACCCTATCAGGCCATAATTCTAACTTAATCTTTGAGTCCCAAGATTTTTTATTCTTCTCCAATGTCCTCTTAATGATCTTCATTAAGATTTTATTACTAGACTTAGCTTTTCCATTTCCTTGAGGATGGTAGGGAGAAGAATAATTAATAGTTATCCTATATTTAGCACATAAATCTTTGAATTCCTCTGACCTAAAACACATAGCATTATCCATAAACAATTTTATAGGAACACCAAACCTTCTAAGGATTTTATCCATCAAAAAATTCATAACCACCTTACTTGTAGCTTGTTTGGTTGGTATAGCCTCAATCCATTTTGTGAAATAATTTGTATCCACCAAAATCCATCTATGACCCTGTTACACTAGCTTTATTTTTCTGTCGCCGATGTTATTTCTATTTGTTTCTCCTCTTTGTTATGAATTTTTAGTTTTTGAACTTTGTTTTGAACTTTCAAAAGTTCAAATTCTCATGTTCAAATTTGGCTTGCGCATCTAGCGTTGTCACGGCTTCATTTTGGCTAGCTTTCCTTTAGGTGGTTTTCCTCAATTTGAACTTTCAAAGTTCAAATTATACAAGTGCAAGTGGAAGATGAGTCTTTGTTATCAATTTAAGAAGTCATCGTGTCTTTTGTCAAGTCTGTCACTTTCAATTTGAACTTTCAAAGTTCCATTTCAAAAGTTCAAATCTAGAGATTTTCATTTCGAATCCGCGGCGGATTTCATAATAAATAAAGGTAATGATGGTACAGATAGAGAATAAGATGGAACATTTCAAATTTTAATCAATTGTACCTTATTTTTGGGAGAGTTAATCATTATTGTGTAAAAACAAAGGGTGTGAAATGACAGTTAATTAATGAGATGTCAGAATAGTGTCACTTCAACATTTAGTTCACGCGGATGAAATGAAAGTTTATGTGTGTCGCGAATCCAGGAAGATCTTTTGCCTTTATAAATGAAGGTTACATTTCTTTTTCTCATTCATCCTTGACTTATTTCATCATCACGGAGCCAAAGAGACAAAGGATGTAATTTCAAGGTCGCAGCACTGACATTTTCATGAATTTTGGTGAGTCGTCAAACTCTAAAATTCTACCTTAAGCAGTATGTTGAAGAATAGAAAGTTTTCAAGTTTCTTCTCAAAATCCTTGTCTTCTTGTTCTGGAATTTTAATTGTTAAATAAGATGAATTATAATAGGTCATCATTTCCTAAGTTTAAGTCCTCGTCTAGTCTAGTTAGTTTTCTTCCAGAGTTGGAAGACACAACCCTTTTGAATGTGACTATTGAGGAAGTTGTTAGAAGATTGGGAAATCCATGGAAAGGTTGTATAGAAGAGAAAACCAGCTAGATTGGTTTGATTGAAGCCACCACTTTTCCAACTGTAATCCCATGCCTGGAGATAGTTATGGAATGTATGAATCACTATGATGCAAATGAGAAGTGCATTTGCACTAATTCTGGCAAAGTTTTAGTAAGAATTGATAGGGAAATAGTGATGTATGCCATGGGAATTCTAGATAAGGAAGAATATGAAGCATGGACTATTGGTACAACTTATTCATTCTTTGCAGAGAAGAAGAAATAGTATAAAAATGTAATTGTAAAGGCCTGGTTGCTAGGTACTAAGAGAGGTGGCTCCTGTCTTCCAAAACCTCTTACCTGCAAGCATCTTATCCCTGAGATAAAAGATTTGGTTATTCTGTTAAACAGAGTTAAGGGGAATCAACATACTTTTCACTGGTGAGATTGGATGTTCTTTTATATACAATTGATAAAAAAGGAGAGAAATTCTTAGACTAGGGTGAACTCATTGCTAAGAAGTTACATGAAGGGTTAGCCAACTTCATTGGTATGAGAGGTTTCTACATGTCTTCTTTCACGTTTTATATTCTAGAAAGTTCTAGAAAATTGCCTAGGTTGCCTCATGAACCCTTAACACCTGGAATTAAAATTTATGATTACTATCCCTTGTTGCAGATAAAGAGATGTTCAGAGAATTTTTCCAGAGTGAATGATGTATTTTTGGGTCATTTGGTTTTTGAATTACGTGGGAGCTTACAGAAAAGGTTGTCTGATGAAGGAAAACAACTAATTCAAACCTATGGCAGTTTCTTTATTCAATTTCCCAGGTTTACCTACATCGGGGTAGGTGGATTCAAGGGTGAGCCTTTTAGGTTGCCTAGATATGAGCTAGATCATCTGGTACTCACAGAGGTTTGTAGACAATTGGCCATTATAAATAAAAGCTTGAAAGGAGAGAAACCTTCAAGAATTACTTTTCCTATGGAATTAGGACATTACTTTTGTAAGTTTGTCTTAGATTCCCTCAATTTAGTAGCAGAGGTTAAAAGATTTAAGATAAAAATGTATATTGTACGCCCAAAATTTGATAGTAAGGGTTTTGCTAGGTCTTACCTGGGCATGAAAAAAGGCTTCACTCACATAGATCAATTGGATGACTATTGGGAAGATTGTGAGGACAAATTTGAGGTACATAGGAGATTATGGTCCCACCTCACTTTGGGGCGAATTGTAGGAATGAAACTTCGTATGAGAATTAAAGGAGTTAAAGAGCATGAAAATGAAGAAGTGTTGGATTCTGAATACAACATCAAAGTACAAAATGAACCCCTTGCAAAAATAGATTAGAATAGGCAAGAGGGGGACAATATTCAACACAGGACATTTAATGTGATCAGAAGGACAGAAAAATGGTTAAGGGAGAAAAGATTGGGAAAGTTAAAGATGTTTGAGACAATAGCTCATATACAAAACCAAGATACTTTGTTTCCCAAAAATGAAGCATCTTCTCCTAATCTCTGTTGAGCTTGATATTGAAGGTATGGTTGATTTAGAGGTCAACTAAACAAAGAAGGCTTCCTCAGCAGCAAAATATCTCACTCCAGTGAGGACTACATGTTCCAGAAGCAAGAGGCTAAAGATGGTTGCAATCAACCTTGAAGTTGTAGAATTGGATTCTGTTGAGGAAGAACAAACCCCAATGGAGGATCATACTCTAGATGTGATGAATTTGGATAACATTGAAGGGGATGGAGAAATTAGCAAAGAACGGGGCACCAATGACACTCTATTTGTTGATTTGACTATGTTATAGACTCCTCCTGCTAAAGATTCAACAAATACACAAGCATGGCTCTGATCCTCTATCAGAAAAAAAGAGGAGTATTATACCCATTTCTCTGCCTGATAATGACATGGTGAGAAAAATTTTAGGCAAAGAGGTAAAGATTAAAAATCCCAAGACTAAGGCAATGATAGAAACAAATGCTAAGACTGGACGCTGGTTTGCAGAAATTGTCATTCCTAAGAATGAGAAGAATTTAGATGAAGTAATAGCTGATGATTTCAAGGTCGAAATGGTTGACCTGGGAGTGGTGACTTGTGCATAAAATGTTAAACATATGGAATCCTCCACAAATAAAATTGTAACAAGGGCTTGGAAAGATGAGAAAGACAAGCAGGAAATGAAATTAGCAATCTCCCAAATGGCTGAATACATTTATTCTATTCATCATCCAGATCATGTCTTAACAACACATACCTCATTGGCTTTTGATCTAAAATCTCTAGATAATCAACAGATGAAGGAACAAATTTTGCATAACAAGTCAATTTTTGAAGTATATTCCAGCTGGTTAGATTCAGTGATTAATCGTGGAAGCAAATACATAGATGATCTCAGTCAAGCCTATGAAGATGTTGTTGCTGCTAAGGATAGTCTGAATGCAGAGGTGATCAAATGGGATAAATAAAAGAATCAATGGATGGTAGTGATGGCCCAAATGACAGAGGTCAAGAAATATGGGATAATAAAATTTATGTCTGAGAGGCCAATTGCAGGATTTGATGATGAAATCCTCTTTGTTTCGCAGGATCATTTGGACTGGAGGAACTCTGTTATAAAATAGGATGTTGAGGAATCTTCTAAACTGGTGAAAGAACTCATTGCCTTAACATGCATAATGAATAATGACCTCAGATTCATAAAAGTGCAGTTATTCAAGGAGGATGGTAAAACTTTATAGAAGTTGGAGGAAATGAACCAGGCTTTTAAGGACAGAGTTAATGTGGTAAAAGAAATAAAAATGGTTACACCCAAGGAATTCTCCTATGTTGCCGAAATGGAATCTATGATGATTGTTGTTGGAAATATAGATGGATTAACTGAGAGGGGAGGGGTGAATCAGTTACCACAAAAATAAATCCACAAGTCCCTTAGATGTCTACAATATATACTGCAGTTGCTCGGTAGATTAACTTATCATTGTTCATTAAACATTCACAGTTATTGACATGCATAAATCAAATAGCATAAACACAAGTAACACTAGATATAACGTGGAAACCCAATTTGGGAAAACCACCAATGCA
>MU225910.1:1044461-1085657 GCA_018584345.1 Thuja plicata
ACAAATTAATCAAAATGATCCTGATAGAACTGTTATTGAACATGACAATGGATTTCCAATGATTAATACAAGGTGGTTTGAGCCAGTTGGGGATGAGCCCTATGTTCTTCCAAGCCAATGTGAGCAGATATTTTACTCAGAGGTTCCACATAAATTAGGTTGGTCATTTGCTGTTAGACATGATCCAAGAGGAAGGCCGATGAGGTATAATGCGATGGAAGAAGAATATTGTGAACAACTAGAAGATGATGTAGATGATGATCACGAACAACAGTTAGTCGATGATGTTCCTGATACAAATTTTCTTGAAGAAGATGACGATGATGATGATGATGATGATGATGATGATGATGATGACAACGATAATGATGGTGGTGGTGATGATGTCGACGACAATGATGATCATGGTGATGAGTTTGATGAAGAAGAAGATGAATGACATGAATGAAATGTACAGTTACATGATCACTACTTAATCTATTTAATATTGATTTCTTGATAGAAATGTGTAGTTATGCAATCAATGCTTAATATAATTAATTCATGATGTACCTTTTAATGTTTTTAATTCATATGGGATACTTATGGTTTTTAATGTACTTACTATGTATTTTTGAGTATATGTATCATGAATTTTTTAGCTAACATAAGATAATTGAGTTACATATGTAGGTACCGAACCCCTTTCACGAGCATCCCACACAGTCTCATGAATCGACAGGTATAAGTCAATACACCCTATAGAGATTAATGTATTTCACAATTTACAAAATATCTCACATTACTTGCTATCTCTCTCATTTGATGGAGTGCAGGTAGCAGCAAATAGGTATTTGTCAGATGTGTCTTCCTTGAGTGAAGGAAACATAGGAATGGAAGAAGAAAGTGAGTCATGTAGTGATAAGGCCAAATTATTTCCTTTGTTTTGTATAATTTTAATACTTTGTTATAGTTTTTGTCAAAACATTTGAGAGCCTAACCAGTCCAAACTTGTGATAAAGTCCAGATATAACTGATAAACTATGGGTAGATGTTTGTGACATATTTTGCTAATATTATACATATAGTGCAGTGTTTCATAAAACCATCAGAATCTATGTTCTAATATCTGGATATTTAATTTGATTAAGCTTGTTGCATGAATATTTCCACATCATAACTAACTTGACAGGAGAGAAAGCGGCTGGAGAGTGGTCGACAACATTCAAGGAGGACTGTTGAGGACTAGCTACGGCGGAGTGATCATTATAGCACCAGGAAATATGGCTGCTACAATGGAGCCATTATTCTAGGATGTGGGGATGTAGTGTGCCTATATTCCCTTTGTACTTTACTATGTTGAACTGTTCGCCCGAGCTTTATTACCCACACCGCGGGCTGTTGCATTTCCATCTTCTTCTCCGACATGTTTTCAGCAAGATAGTTTCTTTTCTATTTTTGTAATAAGTGTTCGATCCTCTATATATAGGGATTGGACTGATAGTTTGAGGTTAGATAGAAAGGAGAGAGACATAATTTTTTGGAAGAAAATTGTTATACAAAAATCTATTTCAAGTTCCATGTATTGTTTCTATGTAAGGATTTTTTGAAATGCAATGAAGTAGTTCTTGGTTTACATTCTGTGTTAATAGTTTAGCAGAAACTGACCAAGGGGGCCCACTTGGGAGGTGGAAGGTTAGAATAGAATAGATTTCATTTCCAGTATTTTAGATAGAAGTTACAATTTCTTCCTGTAGCATTGTACCTTATGAATGTTCCTGCAGCATCTGCAAGAATAGTTATAACGGATGTTCTAGGTTGAAATCATAGGTTTCAGCAGAGTTGAAATTTATAGCATTCATTTCAGTAAGGAGATAAATGTATTCTTTCCCTGCAGCCCTAGTGTAGTTTTATTTTATGCATTTTTACCTTCCAGCAGCATAAGTAGAATGACTCCTTAAGGAACCTAGTGCACATATCATGCCGACCATTTTAAGTATACATCCCTAGGTTGACAAGTTAAATGCCCCTCATAACGGGAGAATTAGTCCTTAGATTGAATGAACCATTCCTAAGAAATGCCTTGAGCATGATTATCACACACCTATTGTGAGGCGGTTCATTTTTGGCGCCGCTGCTGGGGATGGTGTCAAGCTAGGAACATTTTTGAGTCATTTGTTATTCCTAGTTAGTTTTTTTTTATTTGTATTTCTAAAAATTGCTTCACAAGCGTGAAGAACTCAATTGCATGCATTGAAGAGAAAGGCGACGAGATGAATATGGCAGATTTCTCCCAGCAGAGTCTGCTAATTTGAACAAGGAATTTGAAGAAGTTGAGTTACCCTTTGAAGACGCAAGCCCTGCGTCCTGCAGCATCTTCCTCTAGAGCAGAACCATTTGATGTAAGCGGCTTCTGACCTTTTGCAAAAATCTTGGCCATCTTTCTAGATAATTCTGGCCTAAATCCACCTAACGTTAACAATCCAGTAGCTAATGCTCCTTTCCAGCAGCAACCCCATAATCAAATACCTCCAGTAATGTCACATCCTACTTTCCCATTTCCTCTCCCAAGCCTTATAAACAATGCTAATCTCAAGAATATACCCACAGCTGCTCTTCCAAAGTTTTATGGTCTTATTACTGAGGATCCTAACACTTTCTTGTTTGAGTTTGACATACTCTATCAAAGCTTCGACTATAATACCTATGCCCATAAGCTCAAGTTGTTTCCTGCAACACTGAAAGAGTCAGTCTTACGATGGTTCATGGGCTTAGAAGCCAATGCAGTAGGTACCTAGGATGAGATGCAGACATTGTTTCTACAGAAATATAAAGATTATTGCAAAGGCAGTGACCCAAAAGGAGATGATATCTTTAGGATGTCTCAAAAGGAAGACAAAACATTGGAGGACTATGTTTCACATTTTTTGTACACAATGCAAAAGAATCCCCAGCATGTACTGGCAGAGGATTCACAAAAACTAGTCTTCTTGAGGGGGGTAAATGACAACTGTCTGGAGGCATTAGACTTGATGGATAGTGGAGACATATCCCAATCCTCTTGGGATGACTTCAAGAAAATTTGTCAAAACTACTCAAGGTCAACTGTGAAGAAAGATAGAGGATACCGACCCACAGTCACAAAAGGGATTAGTTCAGGCATTTTAAAGCTGGAGATATCTAATTTGCTTGCAAATTTCAAGAAAGATATTATAAATGATGTAGCTACACATCTTGACACAATGACTGCCAAGAAGAAGCATGCAGAAGCTAAATCACAATTGGTTGAGTACTATCCACACTGCCACAAATAGAAGAAAGACTGCGGATGTAAGCTGGTAGCAAACCTGAAAAATCAACATTTGCCAACTAACTACATGAAGATAGAAGGGGACAATGATCAAGTGTTCTTCATTTCTCAACGTCAACCATGGGCTTCACGACAAGGTATGCCACAAGATCCTCTATAGTTTTCAAATTTTAACAATAATCAGTGGAAAAACCAAAATTATCATAACACTTCTCAGTACTCTCAACCTCAGTGGCCAAACCAGCAAAATAATCAGTGGAAAAACCAGCAGAATAACCAATGCCAAAACTAGCAGAATAACCAATGGCAAAACCAGTAGAATAACCAATTGCCAAACTAGCAAAATAACCAATGGCAAAACCCGCAAAATAATCAGTGGCAAAATCAGCAAAATAATCAGTGGCCTAATCAGTAGAATCAATGGCAACCACCGCAAGAAAATTGGCAGCAAACTAATCAATGGAGGGGGCCTCCATAGTGGCCTAACCAAAATTTTGGCTCTCCACAATTACCACCTCTAGTGAAACCACTTGCAATAATGCCACCTCCTGCAGCAGCAAATGCTAATCCAAATCCAACCCAATTGCCTACTCAACCACAGCCAAATCCAAACAACAAACAACATCAGCAACAAACGTACACTACTAACACTTAGTAGTGTCCTACTTATTCATTAGAGACAGTTGATATCCATTTGAGGTCCGGCACCATAGTGCCTACACCTGAATATCCTATTATCATGAAAGTTGTAGACACTCCTGCAACACTACTTCCAGGAGCCACACTGCCAAATAATAGCCAGCCAACTGATATACCCAGTAGAACTACTGTCCACACTTCAAATCCACCCTTTCCACATAGGATAAACAAAGAAAAACCTATACGCCAAGAGGAAGAAACATTTGATATTATTGAGCAGCTAAAAAATATGAATATTCAAATTCCTCTGTTCCAAGCTATCAAAGATATACCTCTTTATGGAAAGGCTATTAAGGAAGCATGCCTTAAAAAGCTAGGATGGAAGAAGAAAGACCCTCAAATAGTACATGTTGTAGGGAAATTAGCAAATATCATGTTAGGAAAGGTGGTAATACCAAAGTATTCAGATCCTGGCAGTCCAGTAGTCGACCTGATAATAAATGGACAGACTGTGAAAAATGCTCTAGTTGATTTAGGAGCAGCAATAAATGTGATGACTAAAGATACAATGCATAGGCTAAGCATAGAAGGCTTAAGAACAATAGCCACAGTGTTACAACTTGTTGATAGTTCAACTATTACTCCAGAGGGCCTCATAGAAGATGTGATAGTAACCTTAGATTCATGGGAGTATCCTGCTGATTTTCTCATCCTACCACCTAAAGTAAATTTTGTTGGCTATCATGTAATCTTATGAAGACCTTGGTTAGCCACCACTGATGCCAAAATTAATTGCAGATTAGGCAATATGACAATTTCAAATGGTCAAGCCATAAGAAAGCTAGCCCTATATCCTCCTGCCCAACCCCAGCCAGACTTGGGAGAACCTATTTGGTCAGACTTAGGAGACGAGGAGGAAGAGCTGAATTCAGTAGCCCAGCTCATTATGTTGCATAGGCAATATTTTCTAAAGATGCAAGAGGAATATGATGTGATACAGAGCATTCTAACCAATGAATGTATTGTGGCTAAAGATGTTTAGAAAGTTCTATTTTACAGCTATGTACTTATGAGGATTGTATGTCTCCAGCAAACCCTGAAATGATTGATTAATTACTGGAAAGTGAAATAGTTAGAAGTCCAATTCCCAAAGTGTTAATGGTAGAGCTGACAACAATAGTGGAACTGTCCTCTGGACATAACCTGCATGTAAATAACAAGCTGTCCCAATCATAGTTGGCATTGTTAACTAAGCTCCCCAGTTAGCATGAAAAAGCCTTTGCATGGGATTATAGAGATATGGAGGGACTCAATCCAAAACTCTGCACCCACAGAATCTACATCAGTGATAGAAGCTTGCCACTTCGTCAACTACAAAGGAGAATAAATCAAGCACTAAGAGAAATAGTTAAAACTGAGTTGCAGAAGCTATTGGATGCTCGATTTATCTATCCAATCTCTAAAAGCGAGTGGGTATCACCATTGGTAATTGTACCTAAGAAAGGAGGTAAGTGGAAGATATGTGTGGATTACAGAGAATTAAATAATGCTACAAAGAAGGACCACTTCCAATTACCTTTTATTGACCAGGTCTTGGATAATTTGGCTGGAAAGAAATATTTTTCCTTTCTGGATGGATACAGTGGTTACAATTAGATAAGCATTGCCCCCGAAGATCAGGAAAAGACCACGTTCACATGTCCTTGGGGCACATATGCCTATTCAGTATTACCATTTGGATTATGCAATGCCCCTGCTACCTTTCAGAGAGCTATGATCAGCATCTTTGCTGATATATCCCATGATTGCATGGAAATTTACATGGATGACTTCACTACATTCAGTGTCACATTTGAGGAAGCTTTGAAGAACTTTGAGAAAGTGCTAATCAGATGCAAGGAACATAACTTGTCTCTCAACAGTGAAAAGTGCTTTCTGATGATGCAGGAAGGAGTGGTGTTGGGACATTTTATCTCCAAAAGCTAGAATCCAGGTAGACCCTGCGAAGATAGAGGTAATTCTCACACTCCCTATTCCTACTAAGCAAAAAGAAGTCAGATCTTTCCTAGGTCACGCTGGTTATTATAGGATGTTTATCTAGAACTTTAATCAAATAGCTATTCCTCTATACAACTTACTTACCAAAGAAGCTGAATTTGCTTGGACAAAAGAATGTGATGAGTTATTCCTGCAGCTCAAGTCACTTTTGACAACTGCACCAATACTTAGGGGTCCTGACTGGACTTTGCCATTTCACATTCATACAGATGCTTTAGACTATGTTGTAGGTGATGTCTTAGGACAAAAGACTAAAAACCTTAAAAATGCAATCTATTATATCATTAAGAGTCTACATGGACCAGAGTTAAACTATACAGTGACTGAGAAAGAATTGCTAGCGATAGTTTATGCTCTAAATAAATTCTACCATTATGTGACTGGTTATCCTATCTATGTTCATACTGACCATGCAGAAATTAATTATCTCATGAACAAACCTGCCATCACATGTAGGTTAGCAAGATGGCTTCTTCTTTTGTAGGAATTTGATATAACAATCATTGACAAGCCAAGAAAAACAAACGTGGTAGCTAATAATCTATCCAGACTTCATCATGCTGAAGAAGATACTACTTTGATAGATGATACATTTCCAGATGAACATTTGTTTCATATTTCTATCTAGAATCCATGGTATGTAGGTATAGCTAACTACCTACCAGCTAATAAAATGCCAACACATTTCTCTTATAAGGAAAAGAAGCTTCTTGTAGAGAAAAGATTCCATTTCTCTTGGATTGATAGCACATTATTTTACACTAGGCCTAACCAAGTCATGAGGAGATGTGTGAGAGAAGATGAGACATATGACATTCTTCATGCATGTCATAATGAACCATGTGGAGGGCACTTTGCAGCCAAACAAACAGCACATAATATTTTAACAACTGGCTACTATTGGCCTATACTTCACAAAGATGCAGGAAGTTATACAAGGAAGTGTGACAAATGTCAAAGAATGGGCAGACCAACAAAATCAGATGAAATGCCCTTAAACCCATAGGTGGTGGTAACACCATTTGATAAATGGGGCATGGACTTTATTGGTCCAATAGATCCTCCATCCAATGGGAAGTCATACATTCGGGTGTGCATAGATTACCTGACCAAATGGGTCGAAGTCAAAGCAATGAAGCATGCAAGAGATCATAAAGTTGTTGAATTTCTGTATGAAGAAAATTTTACTAGATATGGCATGCCAAGAGAGCTTGTTACTGATCAAGGTACCCAATTCACCTCTAATCTGATAACAGAGCTCGTGAAGGAATATAATATCAGACATCAAAAATCAAGCCCCTATCACCCTCAAGCCAATGGACAAGCAAAAGTTACAAATTGGGAAATAGAAGCAATCTTAACAAAGACAGTTCATTTGCATCACTGAGATTGGAGCAGCAGACTATCAGAAGCCTTCTGGGCATATATAACAACATGGAAGACCACCATAGGGTTCACTCCGTTCGAACTGTTATATGGTAAAACAAAAATGCTACCGATTGAGTTTGAACACAAAACATTAAGAACAACACTGGAGTTAAATATTGATCTTCCTGTAGCACAGAGAGAGCGCTTGTTGCATCTCAACTCTTTGGATGAAATACGCAAGTCTACCCTATAGCACACATAAATTGTCCAAAAGCAAAGAAAATAGTGGCATGATACCCATATTGAGAGTAAGTAGTTCAAAGTTGGAGATTGGGCATTGTTATATGATTCCAGATACCAAGAGATACCAGGAAAGCTGCAGACATGATGGTTGGGTCCCTATAAAATATGCCATATATTTGAAAATGGATCAGTCCAATTGACCACAATTGACCCTGTACACTTCAAGCTACTAGTCAATGGACATAGACTAAAGTTGTATCACTAGCCACAGACGAAAGAAGGCTTCCTGCAACAATTCAACCAGCCAGTTTTAAAGGATCAACAGGTAACACTTCCTGTAGCAGAGGGTGTCAACCTTCTTCCTATAGCTCTTGAATAATAATTCCTTTGAAGCATGACCATAATAAAAACTTTATGTTTACATAAAGTTCAAATTCTCCATTCACTTTCTACATTCTTCTTTTTCAACCAACTTCATTTCTTAATCTTTCATCCACCCACCTTCCACGTCATCATATTTCTATGCTTTCAATAAAGAGATAGTGCGCTAAGGCATGCCGACCACTGACGCCGTCATTCCACTCTCGCCAATCTTTCCTGACACATGCGATGATCAAATAATAGGTACGATCTTTTCAAATTTATTTCCATTTTTAGCGCATAGATTTAGTTGGTTATATCGAATACAACAATAAATGTATCGTTTCCGCTTTAATCCAGTTCTGTACCTTCTACCAAATCTGACAAGTGAGGACACTTGTCCATATTTTGTAGGGGGCAGGGAAGTGTGCCAAATTCTAAAAATGTCATTTCTATTTACTCATTAAAGATCCTCAAATCTGTACTTCAGCCTTGTCTTAATTAAAATCCAGCTATCGCATCACACAAGTGTCAAATGTCATACCTTTATTTCGAATAAACCCCTAACTGTCAGACTAAATGTGACCCAATATTAAAACCATGACATAACTCTCGCTCTCACATGAATATCTATGATTGATTCTGTTAAAGTACATTATTATTGTTCATATCAAGAATACCAGAAGAATGTGAAAGAGGGTCTGTGGTTTTACAAGTAGTCTGAAATTCAAAAGGGAAAAAGGTAAATATCAAGAACAGAGCAGAGGTTGAATTTGGTAAGAATGGGGGGCCAATTACAGTGGCATGAACTAGTGGTTCATGGTATTTTACTATTTGATGTTGAGGCGGTGAAAATATTTAATGCCTGTGGATGGCTGGGGTATTTCTTAAAATTGATGGAGTTTGATGAGGAAGCAGCATCAGAATTTGCAAACACATTTGATGAGGGCCAAGCGACGGTATGGGGGTTGACAGTCATTGCAATAGAGGAGCAAATAGTGGAAGTGACCAGTTTTCCAGTAGTAGGGGAACATTATCCCAATGCCCATGATGCTAGGTCAGCCAGGGCTCAATTCACCCTACCAGGAGAGCCTCCATTGGAAATCACTAAGCAGGGATGCAAAAGGATGTCCATTCCTCCACCATACCAAGAGTTGGCTATGCACATTATAAGGTATTTCACCTATGAAGGGTGATTCTCTAATTTACATGCGCATAATTTTAAGCTGCTTAGTTATGTACAACATAATATCCCAATGAATGCACCCAATTTTCTGTTTAATATGTTGTGCATTAGTGCCGAAGAAACCCAGAAAGGGAAAGACAACTCTATTACTCACCATGCCCTGATTAAATTACTCATAGAAAGATCTCTTAGGGATGCCTCCCCTATGACATGGGTAGATTTTGTCCATCATAAAACCCTTCAGCCTCAAATTGCCCCTAATGTGCAAATTAACCAAGATAATGCAGTTTTCCCTGACCCAGTTGCCGAGAAAAATAACCAAGGGGCAGAAACCAAAAATTTACAAAAAAATGTGTCTTTAACTGCTCACATGAGAAATATACCTACTGCCGCCCGGACAAAAGGAAAACAAAAGTTAGTAGAAGAAACTTTAGTTCCTGCAGCTGAACCACGAAACCCTCAAGTCTCAAGAAAGAAGAGAATGAAGTCACTACTCCTACAGCCACTACTCCTACAGCAGAGAAAACAAAAAGGGTTAGTAAGAAAAATGCCATAGAAATTGAGAAAATTCCTATAAGAAGAAGTTCTAGGATGAGAGGTCAGATTCCTAAAGCACCCGCTGAAAGCCAAACTGCTTCCCCCAAACAATTTGAGGAGGAAACTCCTATTCATATTGTTCTAGATGATTCTCCTAGCCAGTCTGAGATCCCAGACATTCCTCAAAATCTAGATGAAGAGTGTGAAGATGAGCCAAATGTATGTCAAAATGACCTAGGAGTTAGTCATCAGGATGTTCCAACTTGTGAGGAAGAAACCCCTATTACTCACCAGTTGGCTTGCACAAGAAATGCTTTAGTTTCCTATAAGCGAACTTGGTTAATAAAATTCTTAGAGCAGTTTTGGAGAGAACAAAGGAAGAAGAATAACCAAGATGAAAATAGTGGTCCGATTACTCTGCAAATGCTTCTCTTCCAGTTATATAATAAGCATGTGCTGACAACCACTCTATGGGGAGAAGATAAAAAGAAATTGCAGAAAGTAATAGCAGAACAAGGAGAGGAAATTGCAGAATTGAAAGATCAGTTGGCAAGACAGAAACAGAGAATGGAACATGCCCTTAAACTAACTAACCAGGTAATTGCTTGTAGACCTCCACCTAGGGTCTATACCATCTGTCTAAAAGAAAAATTCCTTATATTTCAGTTGATGATGACCCTCAAAGATGTAAACACAGAGTTCAAATCAGCCCAGGAATTCTATGGTTTATACCAGACACTTCCATCTTGGCAACAAAACCTACTCTATGAGTTGTATGTGCATAATTTCATCATCCCAGTAGAGACTGAATGGAATCCCTTGCCTTACATAGGGGATATACACCTAAGGGCCCTGATGTCATGGATGCACAATGAGGCTAACTATGATAGACAATTGGAGAATTATAGAGAACTTGAGAAAATAGAACCCCTACCCTTAAGAGCAGAAAACAGTCAACCAGAAGTATTCTTGAGGGATTGTTCATACTGACATATGAGAATGTTAAAAAGGAAATCAGAGATAAAAAATTTAAACTAAGAGTAGATGTGTATGAAGAATACGATAGCATGTCCTATTTTGTCTTCCAAATAGCCTTAAACGGTGCCAAAAGTAGATGGGGTAGATTATCAAAGGTATTCAAAAGGTTAGAACCACATAGCCCCATTAACCTTGAAGTAGCTATACATCGGGCACCAAAATACATAGCATTGGCTAGGAAAATTAGGAAGGAGCTCTAGTGTCCGCTCACAATGCAACTACCCATGCTCCTTTGGCCCTTGTATGATATCAACACTACCAGAAATGACAGGCTGCAGGAAGATCACAGAAGGGAAGTTTGGGAAAGAACAAGAGGATTCTACTACTCCTTCAAAAGCCAGAGGCGAGGAAGAACTAAATTTGGTGACTTTAGGTCAATTTCCAGAAGGTGCAATGCTTGAGGACAAGCATTTGATTAACCAAGGGGCAGATGATAAGGCCAAATTATTGCCTTTGTTTTGTATAATTTTAATACTTTGTTCTATTTTTGTCAAAACATTTGAAAGCCTAGCCAGTCAAAGCTTGTGATAAAGTCTAGATAGAACTGATAAACCATGGGTAGATGTTTGTGACATTTTTTTCTAATATTATACATATAGTGCAGTGTATCATAAAACCATCAGAATCTATGTTCTAATATCTGGATATTTAATTTGATTAAGCTTGTTGCATGAATATTTCCACATGATAACTAACTTGACAGGAGAGAAAGCGGCTGGAGAGTGGTTGACAACATTCAAGGAGGATTGTTGAGGACCAGCTACGGTGGAGTGATCATTATAGCACTAGGAAACATGGCTGATACAATGGAGCCATTATTCCAGGATGCAGGGTGTAGTGTGCCTATATTCCCTCTGCACTTTACTATGTTGAACTGGTCGCTCGAGCTTTATTACCCACACCGCGGGCTGTTGCATTTCCATCTTCTTCTCCAGCATGTTTTCAGCAAGATAGTTTCTTTTCTATTTTTGTAATAAGTGTTTGATCCTCTATATATAGGGATTGGATCAATAGTTTTAGGTTAGCTAGAAAGGAGAGAGACAGAAGTTTTTGGAAGAAAATTGTTATACAGCAATCTATTTCAAGTTCCATGTATTGTTTCTATGTAAGGAGTTTTTGAAATGCAATGAAGTAGTTCTTGGTTTACATTCTGTGTTAATAGTTTAGCAAAAACCGACCAAGGGGGCCCACTTGGGAGGTGTAATAGGTTATAATAGAATAGATTTCATTTTGCAGCATTTCCAACATTTCTAGTATTTCAAATAGAAGTTACAATTTCTTCCTGTAGCATTGTACCTTATTAATGTTCCTGTAGCATTGTACCTTATGAATGTTCCTGCAACATTCATTTCAGTAAGGAGATAAATGTATTATTTTCCTGCAACACTAGTGTAGGTTTCTTTTATGCATTTTTACCTTCCTACAGCATAAGCAGAATGACTCCTTAAGGAACCTAGTGCACATATCATGCCGACCATTTTAAGTATACGTCCCTGGGTTGACAAGTTAAATGCACCTCATAACGGGAGAAGTAGTCCTTAGATTGAATGAACTATTCCTAAGAAAGGCCTTGAGCATGATTATCACACACCTATTGTGAGGCGGTTCATGTAGTATGTTTGAATTAGGAAGATCAACTAGAGGTCAAAAGACTAGAAGGAAATTCAATAAATGCATGAAAATTTTCCTTGCTCAAGGGGGGTCATGTTCTTATGATGATGAGAGAAAAGGCGACATCAAGGTGCCCTCTAGGTACCAATATCTATAGATACAATGGGTCCCCAAGGAACTTCCTCAAATAAATGTTGATTTTAGTGTTAAAGGCAAGATATATCGCATTGCATCATCGTCAATACATGGTTTGGGCCTATTTTGCATGGATGGCGTAAAGGTCTCTTACAACAAAGTTGTCGAATTGATGGAGTATGTTGGACATTGTTACGATTACAAAATTTGGATGTGAATTGTTCAATATAAAAAAAGTATGCGTAGATATGCACTCTCGGCAAATTATATTCAACAAAAAGACAATGACAAAATTAAAAGAGTGGCTATATACATTGACGGAAGGCCAAAAGCATCAGGGAATATTGTAGGTTTTATAAATAGCACGCGACCTTTGTCAACTATTAAGCAACCCAATTTCATATTTGAGGTGTGCGAGGGAAATTGTGTATTTGTATGTGCAATAAAATTAATAAGTGCAGGGGAAGAGCTGCTTATTGATTATAATTTGAATCGCATAGATACAAACAATGTCACTATCATGGGGGTGCAGGTACATACTATGTACCACTAAATAATTGAGTTTTTTTGCTAGCCACATTTAGAGAGTCTCCTCACCATCCACCTCATCTCCATCATCTTCTAATTAAATTTGTTAATCTAGTCCTTTCTAATTATTGGTTAACTTTAAATAATAACACAGGTCCACAATATGGAGCAACCACGTAGAGGGGACAATGATGATCCTGCATGCACTTCTTCCCAATAGGTAAACCTCTTTGTTATTGTACTACACCTTAGATAGAAGCAAAATGTTAAATAGTTTTTTTTATTATATTCTTTTCATCACTGTTTCAGATTAATTCTAATAGTGTTATTAATATTGTTGTCACAGATAGGTGGTCAGCAGAGAAAGGGAAAGGAACCTACAGTCCCTTAGGAGGAGTCCTTTGACAAGGACCTAGATGTTGATTTTAGTATTTGTGATGACCCGACCTCTGCAATTAAAAAATGCCTCCAAAAAATTGGAAAAAGAGAAGATCAATTGGCATCTATATTCCCTCCGACTCCTGAGTCACAAAAGAGGGCAACTAAATTGATGCACCTATCTCAAAATTACAGAGTAAGTATTAATGTAATTTTTAATTATAACAAAAGCTCAATAATAGTTTTTATGTTATACTAGTCTTTTATGTCATTAAAAAATAAGTGGATGTGTTGCTTTTACAACTTTTTTTGCGTAATTTTGATCCTCACAGCCATGATGAGGGTACTGCAGCTGCTTCAGGTAGATCGCATGTTGGACTATTTTTTTTACTGTCTAACAATATTGTCCATGCTAATCACTGCTTTTATTTTTCTCTAACAATATTATTCTTCAGCACGTGTCAATGATCATTTACTATCGCCGCCTCATACAATGCAGGCAGGCTCAGATGTACTGCATCTTGCAATGTCGGCAACGTGTAGCATGGCCATAGATGCCATGGCACCACCTACTTGTACACAAATTTTATTTTCTCTGTCATTATATATATGTTTATTTCCCTTGAAGTATTCTTTCTTAGGGGCATTTCGTAATGGATTCAATTTATGCAACAGGAGATGCATCACTTGATGGTGAATTTCCTGGATGTACTCGTATTCCTAGTAAAGGAATGGTGAAGGATTGCATATTTATTGTGAGAAACGAAGGAGTTCCCTTGAAAATAGCAAAACATCCAGGTACTTTAAAGATTGGACCTTTCTTTTACTATACTATCGTATGTTAATTACACCTTGCATTCAATATGAGAAGCTTACATCTATTGTATTCTTATTTTATACTATTATATACTTCGACTAATGATCTCATGATTATTTTGCAGGGAATGATGTTTTTTATGATAAACTTAGTGATGAGTGTTTTCGGATATTCGGGCCCACCAACTGTACAAGGTGGAACGTCGTATCTGAACTAAAACCCCAATCCACTATTTTGATTTCATATCATTGCTAGGATAGTTATCATTACATCCATTTCTTAAACTATATTAAAGGTAATTTCACTTCATTTTTGAATCTAACACTATTTTTTTTCTTAAAAGGTGGAAAAACTAAGATATGAAGTTAAAGGATGCTCTCGTAGAGAGTATGACAAACTTATTTGGACCTCCTGCATTTGAGAAGGGTAAGCTCCTTCAGAAAGTTGGGTTATTTTTGAGGTATATTAGAGACCAGTATAGGCATACATTGTCCAAAAACACAAAGTACCAACGCCCCCCTTGCATTCCTGATTTTGAGTGGCAACAACTTATTCTAGATGCGAACGAGAAAAATGAAATAAAAAAAGGAAATACACCACCAGACAATAGAAGAAGGTATGTGATATTGTTAATAATGTAATTGTGTACTAAATACTCTTCATATTTATATGAACTAACATATTTCAATCTCTTCCTAGATTGCCTGACACATCAAAGGCAACAAAGGCAAGACTACAAAAGCACGGGCAACACAAGCTAGGCTCTAGCGGTTATTCCAAACTTGCTGCATGAGTTGTACATGCTAATATTGTCAGAATTAAATGAGGAAAAATACAATTTGTAGATGGCTTTTAACACTGAAAATAATAATTTGATCTTTATAATATTTATTTATAATTTGCGATCTTTTTTGTTTTGATTAAACAATGAAATAAAATTTTATGATACCAAGCAAAAATGCAGGGCGCAGATTTCAATATAAGTCTAACAAAAGAGGACAAGAGAATTGGCTTCCAACAAGGCTATAAAGCCGTGGCAGAAAGAATAAGAAGTGCACAAGGTTCTACTAATGGATCCATCACGGTAAGTAAGCTAAATAGATGATATTTCAAATTTAATTATTTACCAATTATTTTATTTGATGTTAAGTTCCAACATAAAGTGAGTAAATTTGTTTTAAGTAAGAAAACAATGATAACATGAATGCCTATGAAATTGAAATGCAGCCTGTCGATTCTAGCCATACACAACCTGTGCGTGAGGATGACAATGAGGATGTGCATCAGAGTGATGGAGGTATACATTTTCTATTCAATTTTTATATGTAACTATTAATACAAGTAAACATCTTAAATTTATTGGTTTAGTAATACAAATTTAATTGCAATTGGTGTTTGGATTAATGTAACAATTTGTATTGTAGCTATAGAGAGTGTAGAGGCCGCTGTTAATGAGCAGGTTGAGATTGAGGTTGAGGTTGAGGCCGAGGCCAGACAAACTAATCTCGATGTTGATGATGTGACTAGATCAAGTAAAGAGCTATACGATTATGACCTTTAAAGTACTGAAATACTTTAAAATATTTTTAATGTTTTTAATTATAATAAAATGTTTTTAATTTAACCCTTTTATATGTTATTGCAGATCACCCCCCTTTGCATCAATAGAGAACTAGGCGTGCATTGAGATCTAATGAGAGGGGAGATAATCATGCTGATATCGATGCTCCTCTTAGCGATTACTTCTTAAGAAAGAGAAATCAAAACAAAAAAAATAAATGATTGTCATCTATGCACCTTAATTGATAATGACTGATTTTTATATGCCAATGAATTTAATTATGTGCTATTGAATGTTCATAAATTTAATAATGTATTAATGAATGTTAATGAATGTTATCATGTGATAATTAATGAATGTTACATTTTATTAATGGATGAAATAATGAATGAATGTTAGAGATGTTAACGGGGAATTTAGAGTTATGTTAGGGGGGGTGGGGCCAAATGAGCTTCCACCTTCATGTGGTTGGCCCTGTTGAGTACAGAATATAAAAATATTCTCGAAACAAAGTGAAGCTCAATAATTAGGTTGTTCCTTATATAGGGTCTCAAGTGTAGCCTTTATCCCACTCTCAACATTGCAAGGCTTCAAGTGGTATTCTGAGATTGGTTTCTCCATCTCCCACTAACATCTTGTCACTCTAAATAACCTGATTATTCCATATTTTGTTTTCCAATTTTCCTTCTTCCTCACTCCAAATAAAATGTCTTTCCTTCTATGCCTCTTTATCCAAATGAAGTGATGCATCCCTTTAAACAGAGATCTCTTTTCTAAGGGACGTGGCTTTCTATTTAAACTGTAAGCGCTGCTTTATACTTATTAATAAAGGTAATGATTATTAGTTATGTTATTATTTCCTTTTACTAATTATGGTTATGTCTATCAAAAAAGAACATTATTAGTTATGTTGTTATTGCCTTGTTCTTTGTCACAATCATAAAAGAACATGATAAAGATATCAATGGCAATTACATAATCTCATAACCTGTCTTATCTATGCAATTGGCTATTTCCAATTAAGAATGGGTTCCTTCTATTGTTCCATGTGAGTTCATGGTCAATAGTGTGTTCCTAGTGTGTTCCTACCAAGTGAGGGAAAATTGAATCCTCAGTTGAATAAAGAATAGCAAGTGAAAGAAGAAAGAGTTAATTCTGTAGAGATTCCCTTGCCTCATGATGAATGGGTGGAAAATTTCTAGGATGATCCTTTAGATGTACATGCACCGCCTTCAAGAATCCCTATCTCAAATGTAATTCATTGATATTTTTGAAATTTTTCTTATGATCTTTTCTTGAATATTTTTAAAGGGCCGACATATATTTCCATTTAAATACTCCTTGTTTTCTTTCCCACTAGATTGAATCCGAGTACATTCAAGAAGAAAATCCCTTGTATGGCCTGAGGCTTTCAATGATTTCAGGTATATCACCTAAAGTATTTTTTTGCAACAAACATGTTGTAGGCCTATTCTTGTCACAAAATTTCTTTTATGCCAAATGACACATAATAAACCTTCCACTAAGAAACTAGAGATATGGAACATAGAGGAATCTTTTAGTTTGGTAAAATATTTGAGCTTGTAAACTATCATTAGTAGCATATTAGCTGTTGGTTTATGGAATTTCAATTGTGAATGCAAGCATCTGATTTGCGGGTGCTTTGCAAAGTCTAAGTGCCTGTATAGTAATGGAAAACCAACACAAAATTTCATCTGTCTTATTTAAATTGTCTTTGTATTGTTGGTTATAGGCTTCCTAAATGCTAAAATATGTGAAAACCTAATTGGTTCAGGATTATTTTTTATGACAATTGCATAGTCAAAGAAGTCTGTTAGTACATTTCATAATTGATGTAAGGGAACATATGGTCATAATGCATCTTGTCCTTCCCAAACCTAGAATTTATTTTGGGGGCTTACAAGTTAGATTTTTTAAGTTGTTCTGGGACTTGTTATACTTCTTAGTTTATATTTTAAGGTTCGATCATAGATGAATTAGTATGGCCTAAATTTTTCTTTCCATTTATGACACCATTCATTTTTTATTGACATTGATGACACCCATTAATTTTCAAGTGTTAAATTTATGCAAGTAGTCAGCCTATAATTAACTTATTATTAAATTTTGGGATAATTTTAAAATAACATATTGTGAAGCTTGTTTTGAATTAAAAATATAATTGTGGAATAGAAACATCCATACTGTTAATGGCAGTTTTGAAATTGCTTTGTGTTAGAGACATGGTTTTGCTTTGTGACATGGAAACATCTCATGGCATTCAAAATGTTTTTTCTTGAACCTTTCACAACTTAGAAACTTCCATATGAGCTAGTGAAGCTACATATGCTATCTGAAATGCATTCTAACATCAAATTTGAAGGATTTGAAAATTTCACAAAGGAAATTTGTGCTAAAATCAATTTTTTTTAGACAATCTCTACCTAGGGGGCAGTACCCGATATATTGCATAAAAAAGAAATTACATAGGAAGCAAGAACTACAACCAACAAAGCTCAGTGGTATAGATACATTATACCCTGGCCTATCTCAAGCAACCTAGATCATATTTCTTTAGGAAAAACATTCCTATTTTCCTGAACAAAGGCTTCAAACTTTGTAGATTCATAATCCTTCACACCTGCTTTGCAAAGTGACCATGCTTTCTTCATCGTTGTCTTTTTGCCTTCTGCCTCCAGCGCGAAAAGGCCCAGCAAACCACCACTTGACAACTTCTTTTCAATGCTATACAACGATGTTGACACTTCCAAATACACATCCTCCGCTACAATCCTTCGAGCTAACTGAATTGCATGCAGGGGGTGGTCAAAAATTTGTACAATAGGTTGAAGTAGATCTATGAGCAGCTTTCCATCGTGCACATGATTTCCAGCCCAATAGTCTCCTCCCAGCAGTGAAATTATAGTAACTTTTTCCTTCTCATTATCCCAGTCAAAGAGTCTTTCAATCTATTCTTCTGGGGATTCTGCCAGCACCTCCACCTTTCCACATTTGCAATTGATGCCCAAATAGTTTTCCATTTTCAATGGCAAGCTCTCAGGTGTAGAGGGATTTTAAATAGCGATTTTTTCCCTCCAACGATGGGACTCAACATGAAAAGGAGCCTACTTATTTGGCAAGGACTAAATCACGAGACCCGACCAGTGAAGACTTGACTTATCCTGAGAGGAGGACTCTGCATCCATCATGTGCGTTGAACAAAATGTCCTGTCCCCCTACCAATGCAAGCAAATGTCCTGCTACTATCCAATTTTTTTCCTTTTGAAGGATTCTTCATCAGCGGATAAGATATGTTTAATATCTTCTGGCATTGTGTCTATTTGACCGAATTCCAAATCTGACTCTCCATCAATCTGTAGATTTTCCAGAAATGATTGATGTGTGATTTGGCAGAGAGTGAATGTTTGAGGACATCATCCAAGGTAGAAACTGCATAACGACACATACTATTGGTGATATCCTTGGCAACCTTCAAGCTGACCTTATTCATCGATATCCTCAAGCATTAGCATCAGAAGTTGGCGAGCTCTTTAAATCTGTAGAGATAGATTTGAGAGATATCATTTCAATTTATACATCCATGGATTCATTTTCTCAACATAACTGTGATACAATTCATTAGCAATTGTCATATTGGAGGACATGACATTTATCCTTGACAACATAATGTAATCTTCATCATCCAAGATATTGTTATACCTTTGCGTTGCATTCACATCAAGGATCAGAGTCACCATTCTAGGCTGGAATCGATGCCCACAACATTATTCATTGTCGAAGGCTATTTATCAGGGACAATCATCATACATATGACTGCAGTCACAAAGATATTATTATTCAATTACAGT
The DNA here is from genome assembly GCA_018584345.1 of Thuja plicata. Taxonomy (NCBI): domain Eukaryota; kingdom Viridiplantae; phylum Streptophyta; class Pinopsida; order Cupressales; family Cupressaceae; genus Thuja; species Thuja plicata. Next base: position 1,064,079 of record MU225910.1, read on the forward strand.
CACAAGGATAATTTTGCATTGACACTATCATGATTTATTTGATTATAGTCATAAAGGGTATATTTGCATACAAATCGACAATCCTAGTCACCGAGGGTATAATTGCAAATCGACATTATAGTCACAATGACTCATTGCATATAGGTTGATATTATAATCATTGAGGCTACAATTGCACATAAATTGGCATCACCTCATAATCGTCAACCTAGAGACCTATTGCTCTGTGTTTTGTGACCACACTAATAGAGAATAAAATACCAAAGTATCATTTCTGGCCAAGGGACCATGCATCACATATCGTTCATATTGCCGCTGTTACTTACAATAGTATTTTCTTTGGAGAATTTATGCAGCCATATTTGGATATGCTTCATGTAAATATGCTATTGGAATTTTACTTTTAATACATTCAAATATCATTTTATACATCAAAAGAAGGCAAAGTAGCTTATGGGAATTTTAACTGGTTGAGTCTTCATCTAATGGCCAAATACTATGTTGTTGAATGAGTTGTTGCAGGATGCTCAATATATGCCAGGTAACTTATTGATTGCTCTTTGTGAACAAATGGGTAAGAAATTTACTTTACACATTTTGTGTAACTCATGGGACATTGGTAGGATATAGGATGTCAAATAAGCGTTCTTCTTGTATGCTTTGGTCATCTCCTCTGTTTATACAAAATTTTATCTTTTAGCTATTTTGCCAATTTGATTAATGCATGTGGTTTCCTTGCAGCTTACTTAAAATCCGGAATTTGAACAAGCACACTGGAGTCCTTGGTGTCTTCAATTGTCAAGCTGTTGGGTGGTGTAGGGTTGACAAAAATAATTTGATTCATGACTCTGACCCCAATGCTATTACATCCAGCATCCATCCAAATGATGCAGATTATTTGCCAAAGATTGCATATGGAAATTGGAAAGGTGAATCTGTCATATTCCCACAAAGGTGAATCTGTCATATTCCCATATTCTTAATAGAGTTCTTTTGAATTTATGATGATATGTAGTAAAACCCATTTCAAGTAGAATTCTCTAGATGTATATTTTCACGATCTTATACAATACTTCTTTTCTTGGATTACAATGGATACAAATTTGAGCACAGTCATGAAGAGTACGAGGCTCCCTGCCTTTTGATCCATTTTGTCACAATTGGATATTATAATAATTGAATGAAAATATTATCATCAGTTGCCCTTGCTAACTAGAATTAGTGATGTCATTATTTTAAGCTTTCAGATATGTTGGAAGCATAATTCATAATTCTTTAAAATCATTGAGCATCTCAATTTTGTAATGCAGGTACAAAATGCTTATGCTGTCTTGGAAAGGTAATTGCCATTTTTGTTTACATCCTTTTTAATTTCATAATAAGATGTAAAATATTATCTTTGATTTGTTGTTATCTGAATAATATGGTTGTTACAATTGCCTAGAAAACTATTGTATCACGCTTCTAATACTCTTGTATATGAAAATATAAAAAATTATGAGAATTTGTTATTTTATTTATAATAAATAAAGCCTTTGCACCACATATACCAGTTGTGTTTTTTTTGGTTTTCTTACTAAAATGTGGTGTAATAAGATCAATATAATCAACATTTTACATTAAAAGTTCTCTCATTTATTTCATTCCTTTCTTGTTTATGTTCTTAATAATTTGCTAATTCTTGTTAACACGGGGATCTAGGTTTTTGACATTGAGTGATGTGTATGAGGTATGGATATAATGTACTTGTTACTTATTTTGATCATTTTAATTGAGATTTATTTCAATTAAGTAGTGAGGGTTCTATTGCAGCCCTCTCCTTATAATATTTTTTCATATCATTATCAATAGAAATCAAACACATTCCAAGTTATAAAATTACAAAAGCATCTAACAAGAAAACATGATCAAGATAATATCACACAATTTTAAGGCCAGTAATAAGAAATGAGAAAAAATCAAACAAACATTAACAGCCAACAACTACATATCTTCATAAATTCCCCATCATGAAACCCCTCCTAGTCCCTGCCCAACTTGCAGCAACAGCAGCACACTTATTCATTATCAGTGATGATAGGCATTGATACTAATAAGTGTACTATTAATAGTAATCTATTACCTTAAGGAGGTAACAATTAATAAGAATAGTCATTAAAATAGCCAATAACTTACTTAGTAGAGGAGGCGATTAATATAAGAATTGTAAATGCGACGATTAGTAATGAAGAGGTGTGTTTAGCACTAAGGAAAGGAGATACTCATGAGACATGTCTTATCATTTAAACATAATATATAAGAAGACATTCCAATCATTCAACTCAATCATCGATTTGGAATATATCTCTTGTATTTATCTCATTGTGCATTTGTTCTTTATTGAGCGATTGCCTATTGGCATTGTTGGTTGCATACATTTATGGATCGGATCATAGATGACACACCTGTTGCAAGCATTATTCAACCATATTAGAAATAGAAACATTAACAACATTTTAGATACAGAAAATTATTTCTTTAAGCTATAAGAAGATTTGATTGCAAGGAACAAAGGATTACATTAGAAACAACTTATCACCATAAGCAATAATTAAGGATCAGATATTGCATGCTATCAAAGTGATAGAGACAAGGATTCGTATTGCTATAAGAAATACTATTCATCTCAATTGCATAATTATATTGCCATAATTATAAAGTTGTATGTAAAAAACTTATGGTATCAATTTTATTTTCCCTTTCAATTTAGGCACTAGTTCATTTATTATTTGTGTTCTATTGATTCATAAATTGAGATATTTACAATCATTTCACATTTTTCCTTTAAGTAATTAGTATATTCATATTTTATAATTATTAATATTTTCAAATATTTTTACAAGTTATATAATCATTTGTTTCATTTTCAAATTTAGAATCTGCAAGTTCGAAGTATTCATACTCTCAAGTTATCATTAAAAGTTGTACTTGTTTGAGGAAGTCAAAAGTTTTTTGTAGTCCTTGCCACTTGGGAAACTTTCACTGCATTTGCATTCTAACCAATCTTCTATAAGTATCTTGGACTCAAGTGATTTTTTTAGGATTAGGTACACCCGCCTTGGCCTTGTAGAACCACAAGTGCATGGGATTTGGATTGTATCGATCAATTCCGTCACGTTGGCCATAACTGGTTGGATATCCCAACATCATAACTGGTTGAATTTCTTTCCAACTCAATGTTGGGATATCCAACCAGTTATGGCCAACGTGACGGAATTGATCCACAATTAGCATATTAATATCTTTTTTGTAGTTGATGATGATCCACAATCATAAATTTACAAACATATAAAGGTAAGGTGGTGATTATTCTCGACGCTCGACATGTATAAGTCTTCCAGGCCTTACCTAGTAGCTAGGAGTAAAGATAACAAAGCTCAAGAGACCATCATAGTTGGTCTCTTTCTTTGGTCCATATTCCAGACAATAATATGGACCGAAGAAAGAGACCAACTACGATGGTCTCTTGAGCTCTGTTATCTTTTTAATGTGCTTATATGTCACTTTTTCAACACATATGGAAATACTTTCGACAGTGTTTCTATACCTCCGATGGGACATCCCATCAGAATGTTATTAGGAATTGTCGCTATTCCAACAGATATATTATCAGAGAGAAAATATTTTTGACATATCATTCTGACACGAATGTTATACCACTGATGGGTTTACCTGTCAAACAATCACCGCAGTTTTGTCACTCCTCTGACAGCTACAATGTTAGAGAGAAATAAGTTACAACAAATATTTGCAATAGGAATGCTATACCACTGACGGTTTTACCTGTCAGAGAATCACAACCATTCCGTTGCTCTGCTGACATATAAAATGTCGAAAAGGATTGGGTTGTGACAGATAATTGCGACAAGCTTGCTATATCTTTGATGTGTGTTCTGACAGTTCTTTTCGATAGGAAACCCAGATGGTTTGTCAGAGTTCTGATAGGTCTTCTGTAAGAAATTCAATAACAAAGTTGGTATTCATGTGCTAGTTTTCGACAGAAAATGATGTCGGTAGACTGATGGTTACCACTTTTGTTGAAAGATGCAATGCAAAAATGTCGATGGACTGATATGTCAAAATTTTGACAATTGGGTGTTGCAAATCTAACAAATGGCCATCAGAATTTGGCCTCAAATGTACTAGTGTTCTTTTAGTAGTCCCTGATTGAGAGAAAATATCCTTTACAACAACACTTGAAACATAATCCACCCCACTTCTATTCACTAAATATGGAATAAAATATTTCATAGCCTTTACAAAAGCATATGCTTGTTTCTCCATCACTTTATACTTTAGTTCAGTATCCTGCAATGACTTACTAAGAAAATCAATAGGATGCTAATAGCCTTCACTGTCCTTTTACAAAAGAACTACTGCTATGGTATGAAAGGAAGAAAAAGAAAACAACTGGAATGGTTGTTTATAATTAGGGGACTTCAACATTGAGGCCTCTTGAATATCCTTTTTAATCTTAACAAACACCTTTTTAGCCTCATCATCCCACTCAATTTTTGCATCTTTCTTTAATATTTTAGCAATAGGCTTGACAATCTTAGCAAAGTTGACAATGAATCTTCTCACAAAATTAATATTTCCCAAAAATGATTGTACACCTTTGATATTTTTGTGAAATGGAACTTTATCTATAGAAGCAACCCTATAATGATCAATCCTCACTCCTTTTCTAGATACAATATGCCCAAGCAATCTCCCTTTAGTAACTACAAACTAACATTTCTTAGGATTTAATGGCACACCATAATCCAACGCTTTACAAAATATTTTTTCCAAATATTTACAATGATCCCCTGAATCTTTAGAATAAGTAGTTATATCATCCTAATAAACCACCATAATGACATCAATAAATTATTTAAAGGCTACATCCATTGCTCTCTAAAATATATCACCTACATTGGCTAAACCAAATGACATCCTATCATATACATAAGTGCCCCATGGAGTGGTAAAAATTTTCTTGTACTCTTTAGACTCTTTTACTTTTACCTGGTTGTATTCGGAGAAACCATCCATCATAGACAATAAATCACAACCAGTTACCTTTTGAAGCATTGCTTCCATATTGGGGAAAAAATAATTATCCTTTAAAGAAGTGACATTTAAATTTCTAAAATCCACACAGAGCCTGATATCTCCATTCTTTTCGCTTATTGGCACTAAGTTAAAAAACCCAAGAGGAATGTCTGATAGGTTTAATGATTTTAGCCTCTCTAAGTTTCATCAATTCTTATTGCATTTTTGGGGCCAAAGTTGGATAAATGGGTCTTTGCTTTTGTCTGAAAGGTTTGGCTTTAGGATTCAAAGGAATCTCACGTTGAAACAAATCCTCCCTATATGCTTTCAGATCCTCATAAGACCAAGCAAAAACATGTTTGTACTTTTTTAGAAGATTTATCAAATTCATTTTGATATGAGGAGCCAATTTCTTTCCCAATTATACCATCTTAGGAGAAAATTTAGACCCTAAGTTGATTTCTTCCAAATCTTCTAACCTCGAAGAAGATTTCTAGTGAGAGCTACTATCATCATCATTGAAAATACCTTCTAACTCTACCAGGCCTTGTGGGATTTTATTTGTATTTAATTGAACAATTTCTTTGCCAATTGTCATCTCTTTTTCATCCACCACTTCTATCAATGCATTACAATCAATCTTTTGACCATCATAGTTATCAACACATTGAATGAAATTTAGAATATCATTGTCATTTTCAAAAACTTACCAATTAAAAATATTGTCAGGAATGGAAGGCCTTGACTTTATTTCTATTAAGGAAATTCCAGTCAATGTTAAATCATTTTATTTCAAAGCAACATTTGCTGGAAAATCAGCCATAATGTTTTTTGATCTTTCTACCTATTGAATTGAAAAGGCATAAAAAACTCCAATTTATATTGCATGCTTGTATTGTTTCAATCTTTTATTTTTGAACTATACAAAGATTTGACCTGTGAAACAACTAACTTTGAATCTCCAAAAACCCTCAAAATTTTAATCTTATGTCTCACAACCACTTCAAGCCCTAAGATGAGTGCCTCATATTCAACAACATTATTTGTGCACTCAAAAGAAAGCAAAAAAAGGAGTACTTAAATGGGACACTTGATGGAGAAATAAATAAAATACCTGCTCCTGATCCATCTTTGGAGCATGCATCATCAAAATAAAACTACCATAACCCTCCTATTGTAATTGTAGTTCCTTGATAATAGGTTCAGTGATTTTTAACAAAGGCTCCACCTAATGTACTCTAAAGTTATCCAAGTTAGTGTCAATAAACAAGTCATTTAATTAGGATCCATTTTTCCACTACAACAGGGGCTCTAGGCTCCCTATATAACTTTATCTTATTACCATTAATGGGAATGGTAGCATAAGATAAATCCAACTGTCCATTACCTCCCATTGTAGTTGCCCACTTTCTTGACAAAAACATCCCATAATGAAGCTGAATATCAATAACAATCATGTCCATTATGTATTTTCCCATAGGGAATGCAAACATTGTTACCTCAACATCTTTCATTGTTCCTACAACACGGACCTCCCTATTATCCATTGCATAACATGCTCCATATGAGGTATCAACATTCATTCCCAAACTTCTCATAACATCATAGGGCATAACATTAGCAACATCTCCTAAATCTATCATACAATTTCTAATCAAATTGTTATTTACAAAAAGAGTGACATAGAATGGATCTACCTGTGAATGCTCCTTGGTAATTGTGTCTCCCTCATAAACCTTCAGGGTCTTAAAACCCTGATTCTTTTTCAGCTCTACATTATCAAGTTTAGTCTTTGATGTATTCATAATATCAGAAAACAAAGAAAATGTTGCTTCTCTATGTTCTTTAATCTTCATCATTTATACTATAGATATTGAAACCTTCATTTGTGTTAAATTTTGTTTCATATCAAAAGTAGGAACATTAATTGTACTAGGAGAAGCATACTTACTCTTGTTAGCTTTATTTTTCTCATTATTTTCCTTAGAATAATTTGTATTCACATAAAGTAGTTTGGGCTCAGTGAGTTCTTAAAAATGCACTTTCTTGCCTCTCGAATCATTTAAATTAGAATCCTTGATATCAAGGATTTGTTTTGAGACACCCTCTTTTATAGTCCTAGTGGGAGACTTGTCCTGATCCTTCTCAATCCTTCTATTCCTCAAATTATATGTGCCCCTATCTTGTGCCACAACTACAACAGTAAGAGATCTTATCTCTTCATTATTGGGTTTTCTAAATTGAAAATTCCTTCTATCATAACCAACTTCTTCATCATTAGAAGAATTAGTTCCAATTATTATACTGTTGTTTGAAGAAAACCTTTCATAATTAGTCCCACACATATATTGTCACTCTTCCCCTCTTTATTTTGGTGATCTTGATTATTTTTATAATCAGTAGGTTTAATCAAAGATTGTGCAATTGCACATTGAAAAGAAGAGTGACGCACATTGCATGGTACACACCATGATGTATCTTCCACATTATTTGTTGTATGTCTTTTCAAAGGGTCATGGGTATCTATGTTATCTTCCCTTTTTAAATCATCTAAGAGAGGTTTACCGTCCTTCCAATTTGTGTGATAAGGCATATGATGCATCCTTAGGGGCCTATTATTTTTTATGATAAGTAGTATGCCTATCATTTGATAGCCCTTCCTCATTTCTAGCAACTTTATAACTTATGTCCTTAACAACTCCTAATAACCTATCCATATTATCCTCCTCTAAAGGAGTTTTTCTTTGAGATCCTTTAAGATTTTGTAGTATTCTGATATTATCTCTTTTCCCTATTTTCCCTACAGCTTTTCTATTATTTTCAATATTCAAAGCTGCTCTAAAAGCTTCTGCAAGAGTCCCTGCATCTCTAGATCTCAATTCATGTCCAAATTTGGGATTAAAAGCATTTAGGTAAAAAACCAAACACATTGCATCATTAGGCTTTAGGTATCGTGGAATTTTGTTCAAAGCCTTAACAAACCCAGTGTTAAAATCCAAAATAATCTCATTTGGGTGCTTTTGTATTGTTGTTATTATTGAGTGTTGTTTTTACACAAGTCAATTGCTAGGATCTCAAGATTTGATTTCCTCTCTTGAAAGAATAACAAAGTTATTCCCAAGGTTCTCCAGGGTTGTGGTACAACCTGATTAGTTACTTAGTTGAAGATAAATGTGAATGTTCATGAGGAGGCCTTTGCTGGTACGTTCAAGACATCAAACTACAAAACAACTTTAGTACTTTTTTGGTATTTTCTGATTTATCAAAGATTTGTGATTTTAACTAAGGATGCAATTTCATGTTTTAAAGATGATTACTTTCATATTTATAATAGAATTTAAAGGAGTAGGGTAACAAGAAACAAAATACATTGTTGAAAATGAAATCTTAACGGACATAAACTATTGTTTATCCTTCCTTGCAAATTGAATGATGGAGAGATTTGGAACAAACCCACGAAGTATAAATCAGACAATGTCGTAATTTTATACTTAGTGGATGCAATCATTTGGAGAGAAAATATATTCACTCGTGCAAGATTTTCAAAAACCTATCTAATTGTGAAGCCACCAAGATGTGCACACACACACAAGAGTGATTTATTATTAAGCCCAATAGATGATCTTTTCCATACATTCGTCACAACAAGGTAGATAAACAATAGCAAAATCCAACTAATAGAAACACAGTAAAACAATTGGCTCTTTGAAAATAATGAATAAGTATGCACACATTCATCAATTTTGCATAGATAGCATAAAATATCACACCATGAATGAAGCACCAATTATAGATCTTTATTGTATTAAGAATCTAACCCCATTACATTGTTTTTTTATTACAATATATAGAGTTTTGATCTACAAACTCTGAATGCCAAAATTAGGGCATCAAAGACTCTAAAATACAAAATGAACTAAAACTAAAGGTTTGATTAAATAAATCTATTGTTAACTGATACTAAAAAGCTTGCATGGATTTTTAATCCATTAACAATCAGTTTGTCCATGCAAGTCGAGGGATCCAACTTGCCAAGAAAGAAGAGATAGAGAAGATGGAGTTTCTTTGCATGCAACTGGAGTCTTCTTCTTGATCTTGGAGTTATCCCTTGGAATCTTCATCTAGGGTTCTCTTTGAGGTGGGAATTGATAGAGGACACTTATTCCTTCCAAAGAAAAATCTATTTAGGCATCCATCTAATCTGAAGTTCAAATTCCACGCAAAAAGGTGATCTCATTGGAAAATCTCATAAATTCAGACCCCGACCTCTACACCAAAATTTTCCAAGTGCAAATTTTCCTAAGTGTCAAAACCAAAATTGGAGACCCCAAATTTTTGGCCCTTTTAGAGGCCAAAAGGCCAAAATTATGGGAGGGTCGAAAGAGTTGAAATGTTGGGAGGTTTGAAAGGCCAAAAGGTCAAAATGTTGGGAGGGACAAAATTAGCCTTTGGAGGAAAAATGGCTAAGTGTGAAAATTGTATTTTCAAAAATGGTTGTTCGGGTTGTGAGAAGTCAATTAGGGAACACTTCCAGATGAACAGATCGTAGCCTCTTTACTATTTCCTACACTTCCTCATAGTTGATTTATTTCCTCTTTACTTTGTTGATCCGTCGTTCTTGCTTCTCTTTGAAAATAGTCAATTCAGAAATGAAGAACTTGATTTCTTCTTCGTGTTCAGACATCCTCTGCATGTCTTCCTTTGAACAAAATAGTTGGTGCAGGGCCTCTTTGGTACTAATACATGCCAGTATATCTCTGAGCTATTGTATCACCTCTTTTGTCGAATGCAGGTTTTTTTTTGTTGATCTGAGTATAGTTTTAGGCCAATACCTATGAAGAAACCTTATATTTATTCTACCCATTCCATGACTTCCTTTTGTTTCTCCAGTATGCGGGCTAGGAACTTTTACAAACCTTAACTGTTTTGGATACGCTCTTAATCCAGGTTTTGAAGTTGTCTAGTTCTTCGCCCTCAAAAATCTTAACCAGGATCTGGAAGCATTGTTTCTTGATTATCTTGAGGTCTTGGAGGGTATCTTGCCATTTGGTTACTTCAAAGTCCAATCCCTCCTCACTCTCCATTAGATCAATCAACTTTGTGGCCTTGATTAGAATGAATCTATAAGGCCTAAAAACTAGCCTGCTAACCCCTTCTCTATACTGCTTAAAATCATTCTTCCAATCAACACTTTCCTGAATGAAGGGGTCACACCTGCCGGTAAATCTAGAGTAGCTCTCTTTTCGAATACGACCTATAATGAGGCCTCTAGGAAACTTGGGTCGATGGGACCCACCATATTATGAATAAATTTATTTAAAGCCTCATTTTGTTCTATTAATGACTTGATGGTCTCTTCGTCCTTGCTCATAAAGCATAGAGCATGTTTAAGTCCTAGGGTTGCCAGTGTCTTGCTTCCTTCCCCGGTAGGCTCCCCTAGATCTACCTCTTTAAATGTATAATCCTCAAGGGTTATTTGTACCTTAGGGGTGCTAGTAGAGGGAACTTCTACATGTTCTTTCCAGCAACCCCTGGTGTCTTAGGTGACATAGGATATGGTCCTTGCTGGTATGTTGGCCTCTACCTAATGGAAAGATTTCCCTAAGAATTCCATACTTGTGTCTTCTCCTTCCTCTTCATCAGTGTAAATTATTTTCCAAGGCTAAATCTCTTTTCTTAAACTATATGTAGTAAGCCCCTATGGCCCTCACTTTGGCATATGCTTCTTCTGACATTCTCTTCACAAAATCACCCTCAATGAATATGATGATTGTCAAGATGAAAGCATTGTTCACTATCCTATAATCTGGGTTATCTTCTGGCATATCTTCCCTTCTCACTAGTTGCATATCTATAATATGGGGCCATGCATTTGGGTCATTGATTTTTCCCCTTTTCATGAGCCATAGATAGTCTGCATGTGCGGCTAACAAGTACACTATATATGTACTTATATAGAACTTTGGATTGTGCTTAACTGCAGTAAGTTGCTCATCTAGTTTGTCACTTGTGATAGTGGCCCAAGAGAACCTTTCCTTGTGGTTCCTGATCTTCTCTATCAGTAGGATCATCCAGTCCTCAAGTTGGATGGATTGGGGTAGTCCATACACTTGGCTTATTAGTGTTATGGCTACCTAGATTTCATCTTTTAAATACCCCCTTATGAGGTCTATCTGGTCCAATTTATTCTTCGAGAGAGACTGCTTGAGATATTCCTTATTTTTTATCACATATGCATCTTCCACTTTGTTACTAAACCATCTGAACCCCTTTTTTATAAAGAAATCATAGAATTTATCTACACCCTTTTGGATATGGAAGACCTCTTCTATGTTATCCGGTCTTATGTCTAGAACCACTTGTCCTTCTATATTTTTTACCACCCTTTCACCTGGGAGGTAGTGGTTTGCTAGGTTCATGATTATTTTGGAAGATGTGACTACCACTGGATGGGCTACTACATTAACTAGGCCCGATACGACTAGGGAGGTATAGTCTTCGGACCTTCCCACTGGCAGGGAACACCTTACTAGGAACTGATCCCAGTCTACGTTCCCGGTGTCAGTATCGGTGATCTCTATATGCCTATTCTCGATCTTCAAAGGGGAGTGATTCCCCTTGTACAGGTACTTCATCGAGGATGTTATTCATTTTTCAGGCATTCCTACGAGAAAAATGAAAGTATCAATATCTTTTATTTGAAACAAAAGTAGGAAAGGAAAACAAACTAACTAAGAAAATAGAAGTAGAGGCTCTTTAAGTAGCTAGAAATGCAATTTTCACTCTTTCAGCCTTTTCTAGCTTTCGGACACCGAAGACAAGGTCGAGGTCTGAAAAGGCCAAAAGTGTGATGAACGAGGTCGGAGAAACAAACCCTCTCAGTATTTTGGTGTGCGAAAGTCTGAGAAAGGTTCAGACTCTGAAAGTTCAAAACCTGTGGAAGGAGGACCTTGTCCTCGGTCATTTGTCATTTTAGGGGTTTCAGACATCTCAGAGGTCCAAAATGTCGACGCTATCAAAAGTGTGAAATGCACTTAGGTGAAAATGCTCGGGGGAAAGATGATTTTCAACTTTTCGAAGACCAAAAACCTACGACTAGGTCACGATGAAAAAATTGTAACCTTTAAAAAAATAAAAATAAAAATGGGAAAACAACATGGGCAACCCCTCCACTAGTCCCAGGGGAAACACCTAAGGACCTAGGAGGGGGCACGACCTAACTAGGCTGAAACCCTAAAAAAACACAAAAAAACAAATGAAAAAACAAGTAGGAAGGGAAGTGAGGATGAAAACCCTACCTATTGAATAATGAGGTGAGGGGAGGGCAACAACCAAAGGGCACAAGGAGCAACTAGTAGAGTACAGTGAGTAGGAGAAGCGAACAACAGTGAGCGTGTGAGCGGGAGGCAAAAAACATAGAAGGCTAAAACACAAGTGAGGGAAAAAGTGGGTTGGGCCACTTAAATAGCCCGCGGGGTCACGTCACCCGGTTTCAGCATTTCAGAGGCCGAAACGCCAAACATCAGGTGGCCTCATCCCTTTTTGGTGTTTCAGGGTTGAAAAAACTGAAAGGTCTGAAGGTTTTTCCCTACAACCTTTTTGGTGTTTCAGAGGCTGAAACACCAAAAGGGACGGGCTTGACTTTTTAGACCTTTCAATGTTTCAGTGGACTCTATGTCCTCCAAAATGCCGAAAGGGTAAAAAGGCTGAAAATACTTTGTTTTTCCTCAATAGGCCCCTCAAGAAACCCAATTCAAGGAATAGGGAGAGGGGCAGACTCAAAACCCCAAAAGAAAAAAGGGGGGGTCCCCATGCTTAGAGGACCAAAATGGGGTGTGTTGTGGATCCACAACAGTTATTTCTCCCAACTTGAATTTGGAATCTGTATGGTCCCCATATTTTTTCTTGAAAACCCTTTGAAAATCCTGCCAGTTCCCAATATGACCATCTGGCAGGCCTTTATACCACTCTCTAGCATCTTCAAGCAATGACTTCATTAATAGCTTCATAATTACATCCTCATGTTGGACCTCAAAATTGTCCAACACATTTCTAAATGACCTAATATGATCTTCACCAGACACATCTCCATTTCCTAAAAACTTAGGAATCTCAGATCTCAAAGCATTATCAATATTATATGGATAACCTGGGATTCCAGTGAATTCAATTTTTCTATATGTATTCAAATGGATCTGTGGTCTTTGGAAAGGGTTATTTCCATAATTTTGGAAATTAACATTATTTTGAGGTGGGATTACAAATCGTGCATTAGGCTATAATTTTTTTTGCACAAGGGTAGGTTGAGGATTCAATTGGTGGTTCTACAGATGCAAGAATTGTTGCAACAGTTGTTATTATTGTTGCTAATGTATCATTTGTTGATACATTTGATTTTTCATGAGATTTATTGGCTGAAGTCTTAGTGAAGGAACTAAGATTTGGGGAACATATATTTGTGGTACTAGTAAAGGTATAAAAGGCTCAGGAGGGGGCACATTATTACTTGTATTTCATTTTTGCATAGAAGCACTCTCTTGTCTGGTTAGAAAATCCATCAAAGGATTAGGATATTCTTGATCCACAAAATTTGTCATACTCTAATGTGGTTGTCCTTTAATATTTCCTTTAGTCACATCATCTAATTCCTTCGTTCATTTGAGAAATATAAATTTTCTTTCCAACATCTCTTGTCTAGTGTAATCATTTTCTATCTCTTCAAGTTCCTGCTTAAGATCTTCTTCTGTGAGTTCTCTGGTTTTCATCTTTGAAGCAAATTTTAAAGTTTCCCTAGCATGTAAAACTCTACCCTCCTCCCTGGATAGCTCCACATTATTGTTAAAGAAAATATGTTTTGGTTCTTCAATATAAATATCTATTAATAGATTGTTAAATATATTTTCTTGAATGGCCTTGGCCAATTCCTCTTGTTTCAATTTCTCTTTTCTAGTGTCACTATCTATTTTTTCTTGAAACTCCTGAGCTGCTTTCATCATTTGCAGATTAAAGTTCCTAACTATTTCAGCTTGAGACTCTTTAACATTTTCAAGGTCTTTAGGAGGTTCAATATACGATGAAACTTTGAAATCCATGTCCTTTTCAACATAAATCTGATTACTATCATCATCATAACAATAATAACTAGAGCCTTTTGGTATCTTAGAATGGTTTTTATGGGTCCTAGGAGATAGATCATTATAAAATGAATGCTTATTGATAGGCCATTTTAATGGCATACTTTAGATACCCTAGGGGAACTTTTGATAGGTATTTTGCCATGTTTTCTCTTATTTACTCCAAGACTTTATGCTTTAAAACTGCTAATATGTGGTAGTCAACCACTAAACCTATGCTTTGGATATATGCTTACTTAATATTCTTTATCTGGATGAATATTCTCTATTTATTACTATGAAATCATGATCATGTTTTATGTATGAATTAACTGATTGAGCGATAGATAATGCATATGTACTTTAATGATTATTTTCCATGAACACTTTTATCCTAACAGTTTAAATGTGATGCATTAAAGTAGCAACCGTTGTCTTGATTAGGTGAGCATGTCCATGCGCTGGATGCTTGACTCAGTCCTGCAACAAACGCACATGGATGGAACACTAATGTAGCAGTAGCAGAAGGTTTTTAGTTAATCTATGTGGAGTTCATTTTTAGCTTTTCTTGCATCATTCATGACATCAATCATTTTCACCATTTGAGTCTCTTGACCGATTTGCGACATTCCCAATTGCTCGGTCAGATGTTGATTGGCCTAATGGAGACTTGTGATCTTTTCATCTGATTGGTCTGATGCTTTACTTGACGTTGATTCTGTTGAATCAAAGTAATCTTGTATTTCTAATTCTTTGTAGTCCTTCTCATTCAACCTGGTTGTCATAATCTTTCTTTCATCAAGAAGTTTTCTTAAGTTGATTCTCACCTCTTTATACTGCTCATAGTTAATCTACATCTGCAATTGCTCATTCTCGATAGTCTTGTCCAGTCTGTAATTTTCCATTGCTCTGATATTTTCTCTTAAGTATTTAATATTTTCAAGAAAGAGACTTAGCTCTGATACCAATTGTTGGAATTATATTGTGATTGTAGTACTGAGAGGGGAGGGGTGAATCAGTACCTCTAAAACTTTTCTTGCTTAGCCCATTAACCCTTTGTCATTGTTTTGTAAATTATCTTATCTAACTCTTCATCTTTCTCTATGCATATGCAATCATAACATAAGTTCTTTAATATGTAACCATACAAGAAACATTCATGAAAATAGATAACACATGACACAAGATATGATATCGCAGAAAACTCTTGTTAGGAAGTAAAAACTACGGTGGGGATTGTTACCCACAAGACTTCACTATCTGCAGATAAGAAGGGGCCAGTAAAGGCTTACAATTGGTCACTTCTGATGACCTACCCTTTTAGGAGTATTACAGTGGAGACCTATTAAGATCTACTTTGTTTGAAGCTTTAGCAACACTGTTAAGTGTGCACTCTATTAAGAGATTTGTAAAGAACTGTTAAGTCCACCTTCTATAGAAGGAATTTAGATGTGATACACTTGTTAGAATGCAACTACATAAGTCTTTGATCTAATGATGTATGCAATCTCTAATTTTTGATGAAAGATCCAATAAAGCTTCCTATGTATGAGTAATCATCTTTACATGATTGAATAATACCTTTCTCTGCACGTCGGTAGCCTCTGTGTGTTCTTGATAACTAGATATAATCTATTTCTAAACTTTGCATGAATTCTACCTTCTGCTCCTTAGACGCCCTTTGCGGCTATCAACAATAAAGAATCCATAATTCACAATTTATTGAACATCTATTTATACTAGATTTTAGCTCTATTCTTGATTCACACTTCACAAGTTAACTCTAGATCCAAGGTTTACAAATTGACCTTGATATTTAGTTAGATATGTTTTAGATCTGTTAGGATGCTTTAAAACATTTACATTATGCTTGCTTGACCCTCAAGTAATGATTTAAAACAAATTAAAACTCTATAAATAGAATTACAATGCTTTATTTGATGTGTAAAAGTCAGATCCACTATTTGCGGGTTCTCTAACTAACTATCAGTTCTGATGGTCGGGCTACTCTGTCAGTCTGTCAATTTTCTTTTCTAGTCGGTGTTCCTTTCTTGAATTGTTCATCGAGTATGCCTTTTCTACTCCATCTATTTTGTTCTCAAAACTGTGTCATCGGTGATGATCTTTGTGTTATGTTATTGACCCATCGCTGATGTCCTATTTACTTTGTCGGTACAACACTTGTCAGTGTTCATCTGTCAATTCCATACTTAGCATTTTCTTGTGACACTTTGTTTTGTCAAGTATGCTTGTTGTCCACCGGTTATGCTTGTAATCCGTCAGTTATGCTTGTACCGATGATCTCTGTCAATGTTTTTCACTAAGTGTACTAATGGAAAAACTTTAATGTCATCATCAGATTACCATGTAGTTGACATTGTTTGCAAGACTTAGCAAACTGTGTCGCTTATTTTTCCATCTATGGCCAATAGTAACCATCCCTAATAAGTTTACGGGCCAATGTCAGGTCATTAGAGTGAGACCCATGGATGCCTTCATGCACCTCTACTAACGCATGTTTGGACTCATCGGATTCTAAACACCTAAGGAGGGTACCGTCTAGACCACGCTTATACAAGTCGTTAGCTACGATGACAAACTATGAAGCACTGTGGATTAAGTGACATTTTTCATTCTGGGTGTAAGTGTCTGGAATAACTTGGTCATGAAGGGAGGAGTAAATATGATGGTAGCATGATGAGTCATGTCCAATGACATAACAGATCATCTAGGACTCAGGGGAATCATAAGTTGGATAGTGTAACGTCTCCACTAGGAATTCACGTTGGAAATCATTTTCTGGCATCTATAGCTTGGAAGCAAGAGTAGCCACGGCATTCGTCGCTTTATTATCTGCCCTTGGAACTTGTTGAAATGTGATGTGCACAAAATACTTGCTAAGGTCATCAACCAACCGTTTATAAGGCACCAACTTGTCATCTTTTGTCTGATAGATATCATTTACTTGATTGATGACTAACTGTGAATCTCCAAGGACATTGAGCTCATCCACTCACCATTCAAGGGTGATCTTCATACCATTGATTAAGGCTTCATATTGAGCAATGTTGTTTGTACAAGGAAACAACATCTTGTATGCTTTTGGTAAAGAGTACCTTTGAGGTGTAATGAAAAGTATCCTAGCACCTAACCCTTGTTGGGTAAATGAATCATCAAAGAACATAGTCCACGATCGATGTGTGAGAAGTAATATGGACTCATCTAGAAATTCAATGTTCAATGGTTGATGATCTACTAGAGGTGCTTCCACCAACTAATCTGCAATCGCTTGCCCCTTGATGGATTTTCTCTCTACATACTCAATATCAAATTCACTGAAAAGCATGACCCATTTACCTAGTCTACCTATGAGGGTAGCTTTACTGAGCAAATATTTTAGAGGATCAATCTTAGCGATAAGGCATGTAGTATGAGCCAACATGTAGTGTCACAGTTTTTGTGAAGCAAATACCACAGTGAAGAAAGCCTTCTCTATAATAGAATAGTTTGTTTCATATGAGACCAGAGTTCTACTAAGGTAGTAGATAGCCCTTTCTTTGTTGTTCTGATCTTCTTGAGTGAATAGGATGCCCAATGATGTATCTATAGCAGAGATGTAAAGTATAAGCAACTTCCCATGAATAGGAGGCATCAATATTGGTGGGTTCACAAGATACTGTTTGATTTGTGTGAACCCCTCATCACATTCCTTGTTCCATTGGTAAGTCACATGCTTGTGTAAAGTCTTTGTGAATGGTTGGGACCTGTCTTCCAGTTGTGAGATAAAGCGCTGGATAGACTGTAACTGGCCTTGAAGTCCTCTCATTTGTCTAATATTCTTTGGTGGTGGCATTTCCATGATAGCTTGAACTTTCGTAGGATCCACCTCAATGCCTTTTGTAGAGATAATATAACCAAGTAGTTTTCCAAATGCTACACCAAATGCACATTTCTTAGGATTGAGCCTCAGACTGAATTGTTCCATGTGATCTAGTATAGGACCTAGATCTGCAAGGTGTTTCTCTTGTTGCATGCTCTTAGCTAGAGTGTCATCAACATAATCTTCCATTATTTTATGCACCATGTCATGAAATATGGTGGTGACCGCTCTTTGATATGTAGCACCAACATTTTTTAGTCCAAAGGGCATGACATTCCAATAGAAAGTGCCCCATACACATGTGAAAGTAGTTTTCTCTTGGTCCTCTGGCGTGATCTTTTTCTAGTTATAGCCAGAGAAACCATCCATGAGTGAGTACATTTCATATCTTGTTGTCATATCTACAATCATATCAATATTGGGAAATGGAAAGTCATCCTTAGGACATGCCTTATTCAAGTCTCTGGAGTTTGTGCATACTTGGATAGATTTATCATGTTTTGATACTGGAACAATGTTCGAGATCCATTCTGCACAGTCAATCGCTCTGATAAATATTGCCTTAAGAAGTTTCTCCAATTCAGCTTTGACAAGTAGAGCTACATGCAGATGCAGTTTCTGAAGCTTTTGCTTGACAGGCTTGACGCTTGGTGCAATGGAAAAATGGTGCAGGATTAGATTAGGGTCTAATCTTGACATGTCTGAATATTTCCATGAAAAGTTAATCTTTTTGCTTTAGAAGAATGTAATGAATTCTTCTCTTTCTGTCTCAGATAATGATTGTGCCAAATGAATGATCTGAGGCTCAACTTCTATACCCAAGTTGATTGGTTGAGTTGGTTCAATAAGCACAGATCATCGTTCTTGGAAATAACTCTGAAGCATATCTAGTATCTCATCCTCAGGCGCCTCAGAGAGGTTTTTACCCTTGGATACGTCTTTTATTTTGACTTTTTTAGGCTCTGACACTGCCAAAATGTGGTTTTCATGATCAGAGCACCTATTTTTTCTTCTTTTGATTTTGTGACTAAGATACTTGATATCATCCTCAGTCATGTTGACACTTTATTCACTAGTGGAGGAGATTACAGGTTCAACAACATTGAGGTAACAGGAAAGAGAATAATCATTCTAGAACATAAGGACTTCATTAGATGGGGAGGGAGAGTTCTAGTCTATAAGCTTAGGATGGCAGAGTGAAAGAGAAGTGACGCGTTCAAGTGTGTTCATGGTATAATCATGAAAAGGATGGCTGAGCAAGTCGAGACCTAGAGAAATGTCATCCAAAGGTGTAGTCGAATTCCTTTGACTCCTAGCAACCGTAGTAGATGACACATTAAAATTGATAGAATCATACTCATTTGACCTTACACTAGACCCTTCACCTACGTCGAGAAGTTTTTCATGCGTGTGAAATGTATCTATATCTCTATCAGAGGTGCATATGACAAGCTATCAAACTCATATTCATGAGAGTATGTTTAATCATTAGGTGTCATATCAAGAACATGAGTGAAGTCAACCCTTTGTCCCCAATTTGGGTGAGTTCTACCTAAGACTTTGGCTATGGTGAGATAAGCACCTTGTGACATATGTTCTTCATCAATGCCTGTAGCGTCATCTACTTCTTTTTTAGTGAGAAGTGGTTGGAATTCTTATTCAAAATTCTATTGGAAGTGTGGTGGTATGTACAAATCACCCTGATGACCTGAATTGATAGTGTGCATTTCTTTCCACCATTTGTAGGTTAATGGAGAAAGTGGAGTGGTTTTATCAAAATCACTGTTAGTCACGACTGTACAGACATGGGGTATAAAGTCATCTGGCTCAGTAAAGAATGCTGCTAGATCTAGAGGAATGGGATAAGGGAAGTAGTCTTCCTCCAAGCTGTCTTCACACTCTTCATTTTTAGATGTCTCTTCAGGTGTTGGTTGTTGATCTGTGTGAGGTACAAATTTGTTTATCCCCAGTTGAAATGTGATCTTCTTGAAGCCTATGCCTGTAGAATCATGTGTTCGGCGACCAATAACTTCAAGTGGTGCAATCAATCCTTTATGATTCACACCTATAGGACCATTTCCTTTATGCCCAAAGCATTGCATAATAGTTAGACCTTTGCCATACTATTCAGGATTTATGTCATAAGGTGGAGTGTTTTATTCAGAAGCATCCTCTCCTTTATAGATCCAGGCTTTAATATCCCTATTTTTAGCTTCTTCTTCTAATGGTACTGTGGCTTGTACAAAGGTACCACCATATTTTGTTTGAGGAGGAACTGTAGAAGGTTTTGTTTTCTTAGAAGGTCTCCCAAAAGAATGTGGAGACAAAGGCAGAGATGTAATAGATAGCACAAGTTCAATCTGATATCCTCCCATGTCAGTTTCCTTGAGCGTCAGACCCTTTTCCATTTCCTTTAGTTTAGTCTTGAGGAGCTCAATAGACTCTCTGTTGGTGGGTACAAAGATATCAATAGATTTTGTGAGTGTGTTGCAATCATAGTGTGTATTAGCAGGTATAGTCACTTCAGAGCCTTGGAATGGGAACTTAATGCACTGATGGTATGTCGAAGGGAAAACCTACATTTCATGGATCCATGTCCTTCCCAACAGAATATTTTATGCTAAAGGAATGTCAAGCACTTGACAAATAACATCCCTTTCAATAGGGTCCACTCTGATTGGCAAAACAACTAGCCCCTTAGATTTTCAATCTTCTTCATCATATGCTTTAGTAGTAATCTTTTTGCGAGCATCTATGTAGTCTTCGCCATAGCCTAACTCAGTAAGGAAACTAGCAGAGCAAATGTTGAGGCCAACACCATTATCTATGAGAACATGGCGGATGTGCTTTGGGCCAATCATGAATTCAATGTGCAAGGGGTTATTATGTGGGTGAATCAAAGAATGGTCATCTTTCTTAAAGAAAGAAAAGTAATGGGAGGAGGTCAAGTGACCTACCATGGATTTAAATCGGTCGAGATCAAGATCTTTTGGGACATTTGCCTCGGTGAGGGATTTATCAAGGATCTCCCTGTGAGCGGGGGAGATTTTCAGCAGCTCAAAGATGGTGATCTGAGCATTAGTATGTTGTAATTGCTCTAGAATTCTATAATTGGAAGCATTAGATGAGGAACCCAATTTTGGATTCTTATTGGCCAAGCCAATAGTAGTTTTGTTTATAGGTTGTGACAGTGTAGACGTAGAAGGCTCAAGGCCTTTGAGAATGATCTTAGCATGAGATCGAGTAACAACATTTGCACTAACCTGAGACTGTTCTTGTTCAGAGAACTAAGGCATAGACCCTTGCAAGATGAAAGGAGTTTTGTGCTTGGGAGTATCTTCCCTTCCCTTGAGAATGACAACGTTACAATATTCAATATCAATAGGCTCAACCATATTAATGACATTGTCGTTATTGGTGTATGTATAGTTGACCTTGGCATCAGTATTTTTGCCTTTGGATGACTCACCTTTCCCATGAGGAGGAAATGGGTCTTTAAAAGCTTGGTGG
>MU225910.1:1092708-1131976 GCA_018584345.1 Thuja plicata
CAAGGGTTAATATTTGAAAGAACAAAGTTGGAAATATACAATGTAATGTTGAATGATCTTTTCTATCTCTTATTTATTGCAATGAAAGAAAAATGCTTATTATGCTAAATTTGAAATGTGATTTGTAGTGAATAGTTATTCAATGTGTAGGAAGGAGAAATGGAATTAGTATATAAAGTAAGGAATATAATTGTAAATGAAATGTTATTATCGTACCCTATCTTTTAAATTCTAAATGTGAAAGTAAAGAAAGGAAATGAAATTTAATTTGGATAAGTAATGTAAGTGTGTTAGTAAATGAAATTCATTAAGGGAACCTTAAGGAATGTAAATGTGGAGTAGTAATGATGTAAAAAAAAAAAAAAAAAAATTAGTTGCAATTTTGGTCATAAGACCTGATTCCTTATGGGTTCCCTGGCGGGGACATTACAGTTATTAATTCAGTCTCCCAATTAATGATGTTAAAAAGGGATCCCTTCCTGCAGCTTCAAGAGGAAGATAAAGTAATCACCAACATTATGCATAACTAGTATGGATCGAACTTGGACCCTTTGGATAGTTCCTTCCAAAACTACTCCCTGTAGCCATTGTACTCTAATTACCAATTATCTTATCCTACATCTAATCATCTCTATTGTTAAATGCTTCCCTATGAGATCCAAGTGCCCTCATTGACAGATGCATCTATGATCGAGCTCACTAAGTAAGTGGAAGTTTCCCCTGACCACTGCTTGAACATTAATAGAAAACTTACTTCTCAGCAGCAAACATCACTGACCAAGTTACTAAAGAACCATATTATAGCTTTTGCCTGGGATTATGTTGATATGAAATGTCTAGACCCAAAGTTATGTACTCATAGGATCTTTCTAAAGGAAGACAAACCCCCAGTAAGGAAATTTGAAAGGTGTGTCGACCCTGCCCTCTTTGAGATAGTTAAAGTTGAACTCCAAAAATTGCTTAAAGTTGGTTTCATATACCCTATCTCAGACAGCCAGTGGGTTTCCCCACTAGTCATAGTTCCTAAGAAAGGTGGAAAGTGGAGAGTGTGTGTAGATTATAGAGAGCTTAAAAATGCCACTAAAAAGGACCATTTCCCTTTACCATTCATTGACCAGGTTTTGGACTCTCCATAAGGAAAGAAGTACTTTTCTTTCTTGGATGGGTACAGTGGATACAATCAAATCCGAATCCTCCTAGAGGATCAAGAAAATACCACATTCACCTGCCCATGGGGGACTTTTTCTTATTCAGTTCTACCATTTGGCCTCTGCAACGCTCTTGCTACTTTTCAGCGAGCAGTTATCAACATTTTTGCTGACATTTCCCATGACTGTATGAAGATCTACATGGATGAATTTACAACTTATGGCGAAACTTGTGAGGAAGCGTTGGAAAATCTGGGAAAATTCCTCACCAAGTGCAAAGAACACAACCTATTTCTGAACAACAAGAAGTGTTTTATGATGATGTAGGAAGGAGTAGTGCTTGGTCACTATATATCTTCTCTTGGCATTCAAGTAGACCCAACCAAAATTGAATTCATTATGAATCTGCCTACCCCATCCAAACATAAAGATGTTAGAAGATTTCTTGGTCACGCTGGGTATTACAGAAGATTCATAAAGGACTTCAACAAGATGGCCAGTCCTATGTATTCATTGCTCACTAAAGACTCTGACTTTATCTAGACATCAGACTATGATGAAGCCTTCCTATTGCTAAAGTTTGTTCTGATTCAGGCACCTATTTTGCGAGGTCCTAATTGGACCCTCCCATTCCACATACATACAGATGCCTCTGATCATGTCATTGGAGCAGTTCTTGGACAAAAGGAAGGTCCTCTAAAACATGTTATTTATTTCATTAGCAAAAATATGCAAGGTGCTGAGTTGAATTATATAGTCACCGAAAAGGAGCTATTGGTTGTAATCTATGCTCTGAACAAATTCTGCCACTATGTCATTGGTTATCAAATATTTGTGCATACGGATCATGTAGCCATTAAATACTTGGCTAACAAACTTGCAATCAAAGGGAGGTTATCTAGGTGGCTATTGTTGCTATAGGAGTTTGACATTACCATCATAGATAAGCCAGGAAAATCCAATGCGGTGGTCGATTTTCTCTCACGTCTGCAGAATTCTATTGAACCTATGGCCATTGATGACAGTTTTCCTGATGACTTCCTGTTCTCCATTGCAGCTCAAGCTCCCTGGTATGCTGATATTGCTAACTATATGGTTTCCCAAAAGGTACCTCCACACTTCTCCCCAAAAGGAAAAGTGGTTACTAATAGAGAAAACTTTCAACTTTTCATGGATTGTTGATTGTTTGTTCTATACTGGCGCCAACCAAATATTGAGAAGGTGTATTCTAGAGGATGAAACTTATGACATCCTACGGGCTTTTCATGATGAGCCCTGTGGAGGACATTTTGGTGCCAAAAGTACAACCGTGAAGGTACTTAACACTGGTTACTACTGGCTATCCCTCTATAAGGATGTAGCCAATTACACTAGGAAGTGTGATCGATGTCAAAGGATGGGGTGACCTACTAAATCTGATGAAATGGCACTTTTTCCTCAAGTAGTGGTGACTCCATTTGATAAATGGGGAATCAATTTTATCGGTTCCATTGATCCTGCATCAAATGACAATTTATACATCATTGTATGTACTGATTATGTGACCAAGTGTGTAGAAGTTAGAGCCATGAAGCATGCCAGGGATAAAAAGGTCGCACAATTTATGTATGAGGAGATATTCATGTGCTATGGTGTACCCAAAGAATTAGTCATTGATCAAGGAGCTCAATTTACCTCTATGTTGATTACTACTCTGATGAACAAGTATAATTTTTGCCACCAGAAATCTAGCCCCTATCATTCACAGGCGAATGGTTAGGCAAAAATCACCAACAGGGAGATAGAAGCCATCCTCACTAAGACAGTATAGTTACACAAGAGAGATTGGAGCAGCCACCTCCAAGAAGCAGTATGGGCCTATCGAACTACATGGAAAACAACAACAGGGTTTACTCCTTTTGAGTTGGTATATGGAAAAATAGTTGTGATGTTGATTGAGTTTGAACATAAAACTTTACGTACGACATTACAACTCAACATTGATCTTACTGAAGCACAATGCAATAGGATCCTGTAGCTTAACCAGCTTGGTGAAATAAGGAAAGCCGCCCTGTAGCACACTGAATTGGTTCAAATAGAGCAGAAAAAGTGGCATGACTCTCATATCCTTACCAAACAGTTTGCTCCTGGAGACTGGGCTCTTTTGTATGACTCCGGATTCCAAGAAACCCAAGGTAAGCTTACAACACATTGGCTTGGCACTTATGAGATTATACATGTTTATGCTAATGGAGTAGTTCAGTTATCCACCATCGACCCTGTACGTTTCAAGTTACTGGTGAATGGTCATATGCTTCACCTATACCATAAACCTGAGACAAAGGTCAATTTCCTGTGGCAGTTTGAGATTTCTCCTACCCCAACTGAACCTCCTGTAGCTGAAGGACCTCCTCCTCCAGCTGAAGACTTTCCTGCAGCCGAAGAACCTCCTCCAGTTGAAGACTTTCCTACAGCCAAAGAACCTCCTCCTGCTGAGGGCCTTCCTGCAGCCAACCGGAGTAATTATTTGCTTTGGTAATCTCTTTGATATTTTTCCACATGCAATCATAATAAATTTTTTGTTTCCCACGAAAATTGCTTGTCCAT
Organism: Thuja plicata; assembly: GCA_018584345.1. Classification (NCBI taxonomy): domain Eukaryota; kingdom Viridiplantae; phylum Streptophyta; class Pinopsida; order Cupressales; family Cupressaceae; genus Thuja; species Thuja plicata. The sequence continues at coordinate 1,096,443 of MU225910.1, forward strand.
AATAAAAATGTCATCCCATCAACTTTTTCATCACCTTTTTATGCCATCATCACATTCTTGTGACCTCATTATTGCGCCATCTCAAATTTTTTCTCTGCCCATGTCATCAAATCTTTCCTGATTTGGGCATTTAACAGTATAATATTCCAAGGTACACATTACTTTATTGTTTTGAAAAGTTTTTGCTTCATTAAATATCATTATGATACATTGTAATTAATGTAGTGTTTCATCCACGATTTGTCATACTTTTTAGCCATGCAAGTGCAGACACTTGTCACCTTTTTCATAGGGGGCAATCTGATAGGTTTTGTGTGTAATAAATGACTTATCCCATCATCTCAAATATTCTGTCAGTTTCAAATCTGTTGTCATGATTTCCATCCTTTGTCATTAATATTTTTGTTACAAGAATTGTACTATGTCATCATGTCAAAAATGATGATTTGACAATCCCTGTGTGTAACATTTCAAAATCAACCCTATCTTTTTAAACTCAAAATGCCAGCTTATATTTACATCACTATGTCAAAAATTTATTTTGTGTCTTGTCTGCGTTACCCAGAAAACTAGAAATCTTTATTCAAATTCTGGGCACAGTAGTGGCATTTCAACAAACAGAATTAATAGTAGCAGTGGAATAAGAGGTTTTTTCAGGAGTTTTTCAAAAATTGTTGAAGTTTTCTAACAATAGGATGGGTGGTCAGCCTATACGGCACGGACCAGCAAACCACTTGTCATTGTTATAGGACTAGGACAGTGTTCAGGTTTTTAACAGAGTTGGGTGGCTGACCTACTTTGTAAGGTTGAATGGTCATGATGAAGCCACGACACTAGAATTATTGAGGACTTACAACAATGGTGTTGTGTATGTCAAAGGGCTGCGAGTAGAAGCTTCTGAAGCGAGAATTGTCGAAGTCTCTGGACTTCCTTCCATAGGAGAAGCATTTCCACATGGGCATGATGCATGCACAACTAGAGCATAATTTTCTTTACCTAAAGATGTTCTAGTAGAGCACATCAAATAGGGTGTTAAGTGGTTATTTCTTCTAGGAGATTATCCTCAGTTGGCAGTTCATATTATCAGGTACATTACCTATGAGGGTCATTTTTCCTTTTTATCCTTGATTGCCACCCGCAATTAATTTATGTGTCAAAACAAATAACAATTAAACCCTAATTAGATTCCTTTAAGATTAGTGTGTTGGAATTGTAAAGGTTACCCTTGGAGGTGGGGACCGAGGTTAGGTCCTATTAAAGAAGATAGAGACACAATTTGTCTCAGAAAAATGCATGAGCATGAAGGGTGCAAGACACCTTTATTCGAAGGGTATTTAAAGATGGCTACGTGTAACACACCTACAAGAAATAGAAAAGGACATGGAGGTATTATGATCTTAGTGAGGGAAAAAAAAGGTCTTCACATTTAGATGGAAAGAGAAGACTCAAATAAACAATTCATTTGGTTCAAAATTTTATAAAATGGAAATCTTATTAGGATTGCAACATGTTATTTTACTCCAAAAGTTTCAAAAAATTACAAAAATAAGGGGCTTGACCATAAAGATCCATTTGCAGTGTTAAAAAGGATATTGCAGTATTTTCATAGCTAGGGGAAATCCTTCTTTTGGGTGATTTCAATGCTAGGACTCCAAATGAAAAAGCTAGCATTCTTTGTCATAAGGAAGATCACAACCCTATTTGGCTTACAAAAGAAAGCAATCATCAATGGACAAGATTTTCAGAAGACAAAAAGGCAACAATATTTTTGCAGAGCAACTGCTTTGTCTTTGTGGGGCATTTCATCTAGTCATTTGCAATGGTTTGTCTAGATGGGTTAAGTCTGGTAATTTCACTTGTAAAACCTACAATGGTGCAAATGTAGTGGATTATGTGATTTTCTCACATGGCTTGTGTGAGAATATGGAGGAAATTTCAATTGGTGAACAAGTTTGGGACTTAAATTATGATCACAATCCTATTTATTTAAGCATTCATAGGACTAAAAAGAAACAATGTGGGACAAAAACTCAGTGCATTCAACATCCCTCTTCAAAGGGAAAAATTCTTTTGACTGAAAAAAATAAAAGCACATTCAAGTTAGCGCTTGAGAAATTTGGTAAGAGGGAAAAAATTCGACTACATGGCCTTAACAGTCACACACTAACAAACTTGATTCAAAATGCACTTAACGAGTACAAAAGGGCAAAAAATAAGAATTCTGAAACAAATCATTTTCCAGTCAATGCTTGGTTTGATGAAGGATGCAAGGAGGCGAGGAGAAATTTTAAAGAGTCAAATAAGGAGAAAATAAACATCAAATCTTACAAGTAGATTTTAAGAAAGAAAAAATTTAATTTCATGATCGCAAGATGAGAAGAACTAATATTCCTTGGGAGAAATAACCCCAAGTTATTTTGGAAGGAGTTGCAACAAAGAAAAAACCAAATAGAGAATAATATTACCGTGGCTCAGTGGTTTGATTATGCTAGGAAACTTTATGAGCAGGACTCTAAGGTTGACAATACCCCCCTTATCAACACTTCTATTATGCTTTTCATTGTTCAAGAGATAAAGTTAGGTATCAAGAAATTAGGTGTTGGAAAAACAAAAGACCTTGTTGATCTTCAAGCAAAGTATTTAAGGGCATAAAAATGCTTGCTCCTCACATTAATAAAAATTTCAAAAACATCATTTATCAAGGGTTCCCTTCAAATTGGACAACTAGTCTTGCTATTCCTCTTTTCAAGAGTGGTGATTTCAAAAATCCTTCCAATTATAGAACCATTATGATAAACCCTTTGTTTGTGTTACCCCTGATTTTTTATTGTTATTCATTGACTCATTCCTCTCAAAAATCACCCTATAATTTTTTTTGAAGCATATTATCACCATGGTTGTTTCTTGTCCTTTTGCATGTCCATCTTGTCGGTTGAACTTGAATCTTGAACTAGCCTAGTTCAAGGTTGAAGGTTCAATAACACCCCGTAGTATGTTTTTATTTCCTTTTTTTTTCATTTTTATGTAAACTAAGTGGCATGTTTTGCAAAACTTGTCATTCCTTTAAACTTTGAATCATGAACTAGCCTAGTTCAAGGCTCAAGGTTCAACTGCGCTCTTCAGCTTGCATTATATTTTGACGATCGTTAATTTTTCTTTCTTACCGCTCATGTTATATTTTTAAACATGCCAAGGGGTATTCGTGTCTTGTCTCAAATTGAACTCAGCTTTTGAACTTTCTTAGATCAGAGTTCAAAGTTCAATGGATGCTCTCAAGACAAGAGGAGGAAAAGACGACAGTGATGTGGCGGTGATGTGACTAAAATGATAGCTGACAAAGAATGTGTCATCCATGCATGGAACATATATAATCATCATGAGAAGTGACATTTAAGTGTCATTTCACTCATGAGAAAGTATGACAATTAATGCGGCGATCAAGCAGACCTCTTGTCATCATTAACTAAAATATTTTGTCGATACCTTATCATTAATTGCAAATATCCTACGATCTTGTGAAGAATTGGTAAATAAATGGGTGACACTTAGTTTTGTTTTCTATTACGGTAAAAACTCTTTTGATGGAGGCAGAAGTAACAAAACAGACGAGGTATCATCTTCTCTCTCAAAGCTTAGGGAAATTGTGTGAATTAACATGTTAGTTGTCTTTTCCTGGAGCTCCTGATTCAAATTGAAGTTGTTTGTGATTTTGAAGTTAAAAAAAAAGACCCTGTAGAACTTCTACATTCTCTATTTTTATTTCTTTGTATTATTGTCTTGATATACCATGAAGCCTCCACTCCCAAATTTTGGGTGTACTTCTTGCCTAATTAGCTCTTTGTCAGAGTGTGATGACGCATCAATACGGTCAAGGGCATTGGAAGAAATTAGGAACAAAGTTAAAAATCTCGTCCCATGTTCCATGATAGAAAAAGTAGTCCAAAGTGGGTTGGCAGAAGCTACTGCATTTCCAATAGTGACTTTGTGCCCTGAGCTGGTAGTATAATGTGCTAAGAATTATAGTAGGGAGGAGAAATATATCAAAAAGATATGTGGGATCCCATTAGTATTCATAAACATGGATTTTATTTTAACGGCAATGGGTATTCCTGAGAAAGATCGCTATGAGGGATGGACTACTGCCTCTTCTTAATCCATTTTATCAACCCAACGACAAGTTTATAGGAATGAAATTGTGCATAATTAGTTGTTGAAACCACAAAGGGGAGGGTTTAGGATACCTATGCCTCTTACCATAGACCACTTTAAGCTAGAGGTTGGGGAATCAATTATATTACTCAACAGGGTCAAGGGAAACCAACATGCATATTTTGGCAAGATTGGATGTAGTTTTACATTCAAATAACCCTATGCAGCTAGAAATTCATTGACTAAGCAAACACTATTGCAGATGGACTTCGCCAGTAGTTGGAAAACTTCTTAGTAAGGTCTAGTTTTCACACGACCTCATACTTGTTCTATGTACTAACATGCACCAGGGAGTGGAAGGGCCTCTTTCATGAATTTCTCACCCCAAATATGAAAGTATGTGAATATTACCCTCATCTGCAGAAAGAATTTCACACTGATAACTTCATGAAAGTAAACGAGATTTTTTCTAGAAAGTTAGTCTATGAGATGTAGGGGAATATTGAACAGAGGATGTCAGAAGAAGCTAAGAACTTTGTCAACACTTATGGGAGTTTCTTTATCCAGTTCAGGAGATTTACTCACATAAGGGTCAGTGGGTTTGAAGGTCATCCATTCAAGCTCCTAAGATATGCTCTAGATAGCCACATCATAACTAAATTAGGTCGCCAATTGGCTCATGTGCATTAAAGTGTGAAGGATAAGAAAGGCTGACAAAAATCAAGCTTTCCCATTGAACTGGGTTTCTACACATGTAAAACGTCCTCAGATGCCCTCAATATAGAGCTAGACTTAAACAAGTTGAACCTTAAGACCTTTGAGGTGAGGAAAGATTTTGACAATAGGGGTTATGTAGGCCAACACTTTAATTTGCCTATTGAGTTTCAACATCTTCCCCAGATGGAAGATTACTAGGAAAATTGCATAGATGATTTTAAGGTAAGAAGAAGATCATGATCGAGATTCACTCTCAACCAAGTTGTTACCCTAAGATTAGACCTTGATATCACAAGGATAAAAGAGGAGGAAGATGAAGAGGTGATTGATGATCAATATGAAGCAATAATAAGAGGATTACCACTGCCCAAAATAAACTGGACTGTTGATGAAAGGGACAACATACATATTAAAACTCTCAGTGTGATCAAAAGAACTGAAAAATAGATTAATGATAAAAGGCCTCATGTGCAAAAGAGGCATAACACATGGAGATTTGCACTTTCCACCCTTGTTAAAAACCCTATTGCTTCATCTAATGTTGATTTTTATATTGCAGGTTCCACCAAGATTAAAAATAAAAGAACTCTCAAGCCCAAGTCTGGAAAATAGAGTATCCCCTGTATCACCCCCTCTATGCGAGTCATAAGGACCAAATCCAAAAAAGAAGACATTGTGGTGGCTAGGGAAAACAAAGTGATCAATTTGGACGAAATGGACAGTCCAATGTTAGAAAAGAACACTCCTTCTAAAGATGCAGAAATGTCAAAGGTTGGCTAGTCCAATAAAGGGGATTTTGCATTTGTTGCAATGAATACTCCTCTGCAGACACCACCTCTCACGCTCAAATGGATAGAAACACCAATTAGAAAGAAAATGAATGTGCTTCCTATCACACTACATATGGAGGACATGGTTAGAAAATGTCTGGGGACTACAATTAAGCCAAAAAGGATCAAGATTGAGTCTATGATTGACATAGACAAGAAAATAGGACATTGGGTTGCCGAGTGAGCAGTCCCTAAGGAAGATAAGGATATCAGTGAAGCTACTGCCGATGAATTTACAGTCAAAAAATAGATCTTGGAGTTGCAACTAGAGCAGTAGTTGCAAAGAATCTAGAAAAATATACTAAGAAGATGTTGTACAGGACTTTCAAGGAAAAAAGGATAAGAAGGAACCGAAGGCCACAATCAAAAAGTTGGCAAAATTCATACAGAAAGTCTGGGATCATAGTCTTCTACCATTAGCTCAAGTACCTCAATCTTTTGACCCTTGTTCTCCCGAGCTCAGAAAGACTCTGGATCAAATTTAGAGGAACAAAATCATTGTTTATGTGTTTGGAAAGTGGATACAGGGCATGATCCAGCATGGAGGTGATTGTATCACCCAGTTAATTCAAACACATGGAACCGTTACAACATCAATCTCAAAAATACTAACAGAGCTGGTTGAATGGGAAAAAGAAAAGAAGAAATGGGATAATGTAATGAATCATATGAATGAGATTGAAAAATATGGGGTACCAAAGTTCATTGTTGAAAAACCAGTCTCAGGCCTGGATGAAGATGTCCTTTATGTATCCATAAGAGTATTGAATGGAGAAATTCAGTCATCAAAGAAGGACATGAAGGAGCTACCCATTTTTTGAATGAGTTGAAAGGATTGACAGATACAGTGCAGAAGGATATGAAGTGTCTAAATATTATGCTGATGAGTGAGGATGGTCAAAACATCAAAGATGTAGGGGAGATGACCCAGGATTTCGAAAGGGATATTTCCTCTATAAGGGATAATAAATACCTAACAACATAAGACTTCACATCGATGACTAATATTGAAGCCAGGTTGGTAGGTTGTGTTTATCATATGGAGTCACACAAATAGAAAATCACGCAAGTGTGTAAAGTCAAGAAAGTGATGAAAGAAAGGATAATTTGTATCACCCTTCTGCATCATGCCACCATCATCAATGTTTCCAGTGCACACAAGGAGTGGAGGACCACCCATGCCACCAATGTTTCTAATGACTAGTCTATGGGCTCCAGCTCATCTGCCACTCCGTGATCGTGCTATGTTGATCTCAGAGTGTTTCTAGTCATTTTGCTCGTTCCCTTTTTTAGTAATACTTTTCAGTTTAATTTTTTTTTCATCCTGAAGCTCTGGGAAAGTTTTCTAGGCTTTTAATTATATGCTCTAAACTGATGGATATATATAGCTAGGAAGAACTTTGAATTGGACGATAACAATTTTTGGAGAAGTAGATATAATTACTTAGTGATCTATTTTAGTTTTATTTTTGGTGAATTTTTTGGGATATACTTTGAAGATAATTTTCTGAAATCAATGAAAGAAAAATTTCCGTTGTTATAAATTTGTTGGTTTATATTGGTGAATTGATCTTTGTTGGGGTATCTTTGGTTGATCGGAGTTCTTTCTTGAAGTAAATCTTTCTTATCCTTAGTATTTTTATTGTTGCATTTTCATATTTTCAAGTGTGTAGTAAACTAAATTCTATGAGCTTCATAGAATCCATATATTTCTTTTTAGTACAGTGATTGAGACATATTTATGTGTGAATTACTGTGAATGCCTTATTTACTTTCTGGTGAAAAATATGTTCTCACAAGTGCAATTTTGATTATTTAAAAATTCATTGAAAATCCAACCGAGAGCTGTACCGTAATTCAAAGGGTCAAATATCATGTATGCTTGATCCAATTTTTAGTGTGAGATTGTTATTTCTTTTAAGGGCTACAGAGTAAAGAATCAATTATATATGAAAGGGATAATTTCATTTACAAATAGATTTTTGGTGACTCTACTAGGGAGTTTGATACGAAGTAAACCAGTGTTGAATAATTTTTGTTTAATGAATAATCATGGTTTGGCCTGTTGTCATCTTGCCTAATCAAGAATAAATACCACCAGTTGTGCAACCTAATTTGAACTTTCAAAATACACAAGAAGACATTATTTTTGATTTAAATACCCTAGCTTGGAACTTAAGAAACAATAATCAACAGTATCAATAGGTTATTTTGGTCCTAGAAGAGGAGGAAGACATTAGCGAGTGGTTAAGAGGTGTACCTATCACACAAGAGGTAGAAATGGTGAATAGAGTGGCCCAGAGACAATAATTTTTTTCATTCTGGATTCTTGACCTTATACTAGGTCCCAAAGAAGGGAAGGTATCTTTGATACTTTCTTCCAAGAATTGCAAAATATTCAGTTCCCTATAGTCTATACACCTAAGAAAAAGGCAAAATTAGACCATCGTCTCCCCCTAAGACATCTCCTAGTGTATCTTCTTCTTCCCACACCTGGCAAGCTTTGACCTTATCTGGAATCCAAGCCCCACCTATCGTGACAATTTACCCAACAACAGTCATGGCACAACCTCGGGGAGTAGCAACAAAGCCTCTGAACCTGGGAGGAAACCATAATTTGCTTAAAGCAGCTAGAGATATCTTGCCCAAATTTTATGAAGATGGGAAAATGGCAGTTGAGGATCACCTCAATACTTTCAATATAGCCTATGGAATTTTGGCCTTTCAACACGAGGATGTAGCGGTCAGACTTTTTGTACAAAACCTCTCTGAGTCAACTGCTGATTGGTTCTATCACTTACCTAATGGCCATATCACCAACTGGGATAGTATGAAGAATGCCTTCGAGGCCCATTTCAAAAGTGTGTCAGATGAACACTCCTTGCTCGCACAACTGACTCAGTTGAAAAAAGAGATACATGAGCTAATGAGAGATTTTATAGCAAAATTTAATAAAATCATTCATAAGATCCCTCAAGAAAAAATACCAACCCCTAAAAATAAAAAAGACTTTTTTCAGAATGCTATGCCACCTGACATTGGCTTTCACTTAAGGAGGGAAAGGGTAGCTAATTTGCAAGCCATCCAAGACATGTCTATTGAACTAGAAGATGATTTAATAACAACAGGGAAATGGAGAAAGGATGTTCAGGTACCCAATGCACAAAATGCTTCCTCCTCTGATCCCCTATAACAAAGACCGATGAATGATGTGATCACAATTAAAAGGAAGTTTCCCAAAGGAAGTGTTAATCCTCCTCCCCTGTATAGAGATATTCCTAAGGGGCTTACTAATCAAGCTAGTCCTAGCCACAAAACTCCAGGGTACCTCTCACCTAAACAAAAAATATTGGAAGCTCCCCTAGGAGAGCTAATATGTGAACCTTTCACCTCACTGATGATCACAATGGTGCCACTTATCGTGAGATTATTTGGTCCATGTATATGCATGTTAATAAAGAACTAGTGTAAGAATAACCAGGACATGTAGAAAGTCCTCAGTTACCCGGTGGCTCCAGAAACTATTATATGGAATATGAATCTGACTCTGAGCGAGGAGGTAATATTCTGGTAACTCTTGAGGACCCCACATGTACGACATTGACTAGAGGTCATCAAAATTATCAGACCAATGACTCACCATAAACTTCACAGCGTTGGGACAAAGGTAAGGACCCTTCCTTAAGAGTCCATTCTTCAAAAATTAGAATTCTAAAGAAGATGAATTACCGAAGAAGTCTGACTCTAACTCTTCCTTTGACATTGTTAATTTTTGTAAAAAATTCCAAGATACAAGTCTCCCCTGTACCATACCTTAGGATGAATCCAAGGGAATTAGAGAGACTTGTAAATTATGTTAAATCAAGGCAATCCTCTTCAAATTTTGTAGGTAATGAAACTACTCATGTAGTCCTGTCAAAACAAGCTACCTTGGCTACCCAGTCTACTGAAGATACTAATCCTTCCATAGGACTAAAAACACAACCCTTTTATTTATATTTTTTCATTCATGGGTTTAAATTAAATAATTATGTCATATACTCTGGAGTGTCTGACAACATAATGCATGCTTTTGTGCAAAGGCCTTGGACCTTCCCTTGACTGCAACCTTTGGAAAATGTTATGCCATGGACTCAAAACAAGTCCTTCTGGTAGGTCAGATCAAAGATGCCCAAGTGGCTCTTGCAGCGCATCCCAGTAAAAAAATCAAATTGACCATTCTTGTTGTTGACATTCTGGCCAGATATGGGATGCTATTAAGTAGGACATTTAGTAGGGATCTTGGAGGAAAAATAAAACTAGACTAGTCCCAAGCTACTATCCCTGTGGGAAATAAAAAAATTGTCTTACAACCTGAAGGAAAATCTAAATATATTGTGTTTCCATCTGAGGATCCTAAATCTCAGATTCTTTATCAAGAGTGTGATTTTGGAAACTACATGATTTGTTTAGTGGAAGATGTAGTAGAGGGAATAGTTGAAGGAACCAATGGTATGTGGTCCTTAGAGTTTAATGGAAGTTGCACCTCTGTTGGTTTTGGAGCAGGAGTTGTACTGATATCCCCACAAGGAGATATGTTTCCTCATGCATTTAAATTATAATTTAATAATACAAACAACACTATCGAGTATGAGGCACTCCTGCTTGGTACAAAGGAAGCAAATACGATGGGGGTAAAAATGCTTAAGGCTAAAGGAGACAAAAAATTAGTGGTCAGATAGGTAAGGGGAAAATATTCAGCAAAAAATGAAAGGCTCAAACATTATAGAAACCGTGTTTGGGATGAAATTGAGGATTTTTAAGCCTTCTCTATAGACGCTATTCCTAGAGACCTAAATAGTAGGGCAAATTCTTTGGCAGTTTTGGCATCCCTGTTATTGCCACATTCAGATTTCAAAGAGAGTTCCTACAGGATTGAAATGGCATATAGACCTAGGGTACCAGATAATGCTGAACATTGGTAGATTTTCCAAGATGATAAACAAATAGACAAATTTTTGCAGATGGTTGAGGTTTTCAGCACAACCTTCTTCAAAGGGTCACTCTTGACCTACGATGAATTTTTCCCTGATCTAGGTAAATCCACAGATGAAGGGATTGTTCAATTGAAAGGAAACTACCTCCCTAAGGGGCTAGTTTCTCTCAAAAACTTGTTTGATATACATGATGCAACCAAAAAACCACCCTTCCCCAATGCGAATACTGATCAAGGTGATTTTGAAAGGATAAATATAGGGGAAGGAGGAGATCCTAAATACATAAACTTGGGCAAGTGCTACACATCTGATGAGAAGATAAGGTTCATCAGCTTATTAAAAGGGTATAAAGACATTTTTGCTTGGTCTTACCACGACCTTAAGAATTTTAAAGGGGGAAAATTTCAACACCATATCTCTCTTAAGCCTGGAACTACGCCCTTCAAACAAAAGATAAGGAATTACAATCCAAAGGTGTATAAAGCAATTAAAAAAGAGGTGGAAAATATGTTACAAGCCTAGATCATTTATCCCATACACCATTCCACCTGGGTCTCAAACATAGTACCCGTAAGGAAAAAGAATGGAGAAATAAGGATTTGTGTTGATTTTAGAAATTTAAATCAGAGTAGCCTAAAAGACAATTACGATCTCCCTGTCATGGACTACATTTTGCAGACTATGGTGGGCTCAGAAATGGTATCTACTTTAGACAGGTTTTCCAACTACAATCAGATCAAGGTAGCTGATCAGGATCAACATAAAATGGCCTTTACCATGCCATGGGGTACGTATGCTTATAATCATATGCCCTTTGGGTTGATTAATGCAGGTGCTACGTTTCAACGAGCCATGAATTCTTCCTTCAGTCATCTGATAAATAAGGTAATTGTGATTTATCTAGATGATTTAACAGTCTTTTCCAAAAGGCGTAAAAATCACGTAAAAGATTTGGGAACAGTTCTGCAGAGATGTAGGGAACACGACATCTCATTGAACCTTAAGAAATAAATTTTTGGGGTTGTGGAAGGGAAGATGTTAGGTCACATTGTGTCAAAGGAGGGGATCAAAATTGATCCTGAAAGAGTAAAGGTCATTTAGCAGCTTGGGCTACCCTCAAACAGGACTGGTGTCAAGTCATTTTTTGGGTAGATCAATTTTCTCTGAAGGTTCGTCCCTCATTTCGCCAAAACAACCAAACACATGGTCTGTCTTCTAAGTGAGAAAACCCTGTCAAGTGGGGTAGAAAAGTTGTAAAGGCATTTGAGGATGTCAAGAAAGCTATAGAATCTGCTCCCACTTTGATAAATCTAGACTAAAAAAAAACTTCATTGTCTATTATTGTGCCTCGGAGCACACATTGTCTGGAATGCTATTGCAGAAAAATGATAAAGATGAAGAAATACCAATCGCTTTCATGAGCATGCCTCTAAAAAAAATGAGTTAAATTATCCTCTGTTAGAGAACCATGACTATGTGGTAGTAAAGGTAGTAAAATACTTCAGATACTATATCTTGCATTCTCACTCTGTATGTTCCCACTTCCGCTGTCAAGGATGTCCTCACTCAGCAAGAAATGGGGATGAACAACCAAGTTACTTGGATCTCAAGAATTAAAGAATTTGATTTGGACATCCACCCCACCAAGTTAGTATGGGGACAGGGTTTATGCAAATTGATGACTGACCAAGTACCCAAGGATGAAGTACCCCTGGCTCTTTTTATTAGTCTGCAAGACACATAGTTCTCAGATGTAGCATTCTATCTGACATACATAGATTGCCTGATGCATTTAAGTCCTAAGGAGAAGAGGAATCTTAGGCTCAAGGCTGCAAAATATATTATTGTTGATGACATTCTCTACAAAAAAGGGCTAGATGGGGTGTTTCTAAGATGTGTTGATAAAGAGCAACAAGAAAATTTGCTTTCAAAGTTTCACAATGAGGCATGCAATGGTCATTTTTATTCTACGATGACTGCTTTCAAAATACTCAGGAGCTTCTACTACTGGCCTTGAATGTTTGGGGATGCCTACAAATGGGTTGCAAACTGTGAGAAGTGTAAGTTATTTAGTGACAAACCACAGCTAGCGGCTCTTCCCCTAAGATCTGTCATTGTTGAAGAACCTTTTAAGTAGTGGGGGTTAGATTTTGTTGGCCCAATTAATCCACCATCTAGTGTTGGCCACACACATATCCTGACCGCCACAAATTACTTCACCAAATGGGTTGAAGTGGTCCTTGTCAAGAAAACCATGTCAAAAGTGGTATGTGAATTCCTCAAAAACTTTATACTGGTCATGTTTGGAACTCCCAAAATTTAGTTGCAGACAATGCTACTAATTTATCCTCTCAAGAATTAAAATTATTTTTCTATGATCATGGAATTTACTTGTCGCATGCATCTGACTATTACCCTCAAGGGAATGGTCAGGCAGAATCAAGTAACACAAATTTGATAAAGATTATAAGGAAATTAGTGAATGAAAATGCCAGAGATTGGCATAAAAGGCTATTTGAAGCTCTCTGGGTTGATCACACTTCTCCTAAAAGAGCGATCAGAATGTCACCATTTGAGTTATTATATGGTACTGAAGCACAACATTCATTTCCTCTAGAGTTGGCCCTAGCAAAGCTATAAAAGGTGATAGAGGATCAAATTTTTCAGGACGCATTGGAGAAAAGAGTCATGTACTTCAACAAGTTTCAAGAAGAAAGAGAAGAGATGGTGAGTTGTATAGCACTACATCAAGCCCGAGTCAAGAAAATATTTGATCAAAGAGCCATACCCAAAATTTTTATAAAAGTAGATCAGGTATTACTATGGGATAAAAAAAGGGAACCTAAGGGTGGCCATGGAAAATTTGAATCATTGAGGAAAGGCCCCTTCATCATCAGCGGAGAATTGGGAAGAAACTCTTTCAAGTTGGAACGCCCTGATGGTACTTTATTTCCCTTGACCTTTAACAGTCAAGATTTGAAGTTGTATCAACTGTAGGCGATTTGTTCTATCTTTTCTGTACATATTTGTTTTGGTGTGTTGCTCTTTTTCCTTTCTTTTTCTTTAGTTTTTCCTTTCATGTTGTCTTTTCATTTTCTATTTTTTTGGCCTTTTTGATTTGACTCTCTGGTCTGTGAAACCAAAGCCTTAAGTTCATCCTTCGTCCTCAAGAGTCCTCGGCCCCACATGGATCCATTGTTACCCCTAATTTTTGCTTATTATTCATAGACTCATTCCTCTCAAAAATTACCCTATAATATTTTTTGAAGTATATTATCACCATGGTTGTTTCTCGTCCTTTTGCATGCCCCCCTTGTCGGTTGAACTTGAATCTTGAACTAGCCTAGTTCAAGGTTCAAGGTTCAATAACACCCCTTGGTATGTTTTTATTTCCTTTTTTCATTTTCACGTAAACTAGGCGACATGTTTTGCAAAACTTGTCTTTTTGTTGAACTTCGAATCGTGAACTAGTCTAGTTCAAGGTTCAAGGTTCAATTGTGCTCTTCAGCTTGCATTATGTTTTGACGATCGTTAAATTTTCTTTCTTGCCGCTTGTGTTATCTTTTTAAACATGCCAAGGGGTATTCGTGTCTTGTCTCAAATTGAACTCAACTTTTGAACTTGCTTAGTTCAGAGTTCAAAGCTCAATGGATGCTCTCAAGTCAAGAGGAGGAAAAGGCGACGCTGATGTAATGAAAATGATAGTTGGCAAAGAATGTGGCGCCCGCGCATGGCGTGAATATAATCATCATGAGAAGTGACATTTAAGTGTCATTTTACTCATGAGAAAGTACGAAAATTAATGCGGCGATCAAGCAGACCTCTTTTCATCATTAATTAAAATCTTTTGCTGACACTTCATCATTAATTGTAAATCTCCCACGACCTTGCAAAGAATTGGTAAATAAATGGGTGACACTTAGTTTTGTTTTCTATTGTGGTGAAAACTCTTCTGACGGAGGCATAAGTAATAGAACATCTGAGGTATCATCTTCTATCTCAAAGCTTAGGGAAATTGCGTGAATTAACAAGTTAGTTGTCTTCTCTTGGAGCTCCTAATTCAAATTGAAGTTGTTTGTGATTTTGAAGTTTAAAAAAAGACCCTGTAGAACTTCTACATTCTCTATTTTTCTTTCTTTGTATTGTTGTCTTGATATACCATGAACCCTCCAATGCTAAATTCTGGGCATACTTCTTGCCTAATTCTCTCTCTGTTGGAGTGCGATGACACATCAATACAGTCAGGGGCAATGGAAGAAATTAGGAACAAAGTTAAAAAAAACCCGTCCTAGGTTCCATGATAGAAAAAGTAGTCTAGAAGCTACTGCATTTCCAATAGCAACTCGTGCCCTGAGCTGGTAGTAGAATGTGCCAAGCGTTATAGTAGGGAGGAGAAATGTATCAAAAAGATAGATGGGAGCCCATTAGTCTTCATAAACAAAGATTTTATTTTAACGACAATGGGTATTCCTGAGAAAGATCCCTATGAGGGATGGACTACTACCTCTTCCCAATTTGTTTTCTCAACCCAGACAAGTTTATAGGAATGGAATTGCACATAATTGGTTGTTGAAACCAAAAAGGGGAGGTTCTAGGCTGCCTAAACCTCTTACCATAGACCAATTTAAGCCAAAGGTTGGGGAATTAGGTATATTACTCAACAGGGTCAAGGGAAACCAACATGCATATTTTTTGCAAGATTGGATGTATTTTTACATTCATATAACCCTAGGCGGCCAAAAATTCATTGACTGGGCGAACACTATTGTAGATGAACCTCACCATCAGTTGGAAAACTTCTCAGGAAGGTATAGTTTTCACATGACCTCATACTTGATCTATGTACTAGTATACACCAGGGAGTGGAAGGATCTCTTACATGAATTGCCTGTCCCAAATATGAAATTATATGACTATTACCCTCATATGTGGAAAGAATTTCACACTGATAACTTCATGAAAGTAAACGAGATTTTTTCTGGAAAGTTAGTATATGAGATGCAAGGGAATATTGAATAGAGGATGTTAGAAGAAGCTAAGAACTTTGTCAACACTTATGGGAGTTTCTTTATCCAGTTTAGGAGATTTAATTACATAAGGGTCAGTGGGTTTGAATGTCAGCCATTCAATCTCCCAAGATATGGTCTAGATAACCACGTCATAATTGAAGTAGGTCACCAACTGGCTCATGTGCATAAAAGTGTGAAGATAGGAAAGGCCGAGGAAAATCAAGCTTTCCCATTGAACTGGGTTTCTACACATGTAAAACGTCCTCAGATGCCCTCGATCTAGAGCTAGAATTAAACAAAATGAACCTAAAGACCTTTGAGGTGAGGAACGATTTTGACAGAAGGGGTTATGCAACCCAACACTTTAATTTGCCTACTAAGTTTCAACATCTTCCCCAGATGGAAGATTACTGGGAAAATTGTAGTGATAATTTTGAGGTAAGAAGAAGATAATGGTTGAGATTCACTCTCAACCAAGTTGTCACCCTAACAATAGACCTTGATATTATAGGGATAGAAGATGAGGAAGATGAAGAGGTGATTGATGATCAGTATGAAGCAAGAGTCAGAGGATTACCAATGCCCGAAATAAACTGGAATGTTGATGAAAGGGACAACATACATATTAAAACTCTCAGTGTGATCAAAAGAACTGAAAAATGGATTAGTGATCAAAGGCCTCTTGTGCAAAAGAGGCATAACACACGGAGATGTGCACTTGCCACCCCTGTTAAAAACCCTATTGCTTCATTTAATGTTGATGTTTCTATTGCAGGTTCCTCCAAGATTTAAAAAATGACTCTCAAGCCCAAGTCTGGAAAATAAAGTATCCCCTGTATCACCCCATCTGTGCGAGTCACAAGGACCAGATCCAAAAAAGAAGACGTTGTGGTGGCTAGGGAAAATGAAGTGATCAATCTGGACAAAATGGACAGTCCAATGTCAGAAAAGAACACTCAGTACACTCCTTCTAAAGATGCGAAAATGTTAAAGGTCGACCGGTCCAGTATAGGGGATTACACAACTATTGCAATGAATACTCCTCTGCAGACACCGCCTCTCACGGTCAAATGGCTGGAAACATCAATTAGCAAGAAAAGGAATGTGCTTCCTATCACATTACATGTGGAGGACATGGTTAGCAAATGTCTGGGGACTACAGTTAAGCCAAAAAGGATCATGATAGAGTCTATGATTGACATAGACGAGAAAACATGATGTTGGGTTGTCGAGTGAGCAGTCCCTAAGGAAGATAAGGATATCAGTGAAGCTACTGCCGATGACTTTAGAGTCGAAAAAATAGACCTTGGAGTTGTAACTAGAGCAGCAGATGCAAAGCATCTAGAAAAATCCACTAAGAAGATGTTGTACAGGACTTTCAAGGACGAAAAGGATAAGAAGGAACTGAAGGCCACAATAAAAAATTTGGCAAAATTCATACAGGAAGTTTGGGATCCTAGTCCTCTACCATTAGCTCAAGTACCTCAATCCTTTGACCCCCGTTCTCCCGAGGTCAGAAAGACTCTGGATCAAATTTAGAGGAACAAACTCATTGTTGATGTGTTCGACAAGTGGATACACAACGTGATCCAGCTTGGAGGTGACTATATCACCCAGTTAATACAAACACATGGAACTGTTACAACATCAATCTCATAAACACTAACATAGCTTGCTAAATGGGAAAAGGAAAAGAAGAAATGGGCTAATGTAACGAATCAGATGAACGAGATTGAAAAATATAGGGTAACAAAGTTCCTTGCTAAAAAATTAGTCCCAGACCTGGATGAATATGTCCTTTATGTGTCCATTAAGAGTATTGAATGGAAAAATTCAGTCATCAAAGATGGACACGAAGGAGCTACCCATTTGCTGAATGAGTTGAAAGGATTGATAGACACAATGCAAAAGGATCTGAAGTGTCTAAACATTACACTGATGAGTGAGGATGGTCAAAACATCAAAGATGCAGGGGAGATGACCCAAGAGTTCGAAAGGGAGATTTCTGCTATAAGGGATAATAAAGACCTAACAACAGAAGACTTCACATCAATGACTAATATTGAAGCCATGTTGGTAGGTTGTGTTGATCATCTAGAGTCACACAAACATAAAATCATGCAGGTGTGCAAAGACAAGAAAGTGATGAAATAGAGGATTATCCATATCACCCTTCTGCAACATGCTACCATCATTAATGTTTCCAGTGCACACAAGGAGTGGAGGAACGCCCACGCCACCAATATTTCCAATGACCAGTCTATGGACTCCAGCTCATCTGCCACTCCGTGATCGTGCTCTGCTGATCTGTAAGTGTTTCTAGTCATTTTGCTCGTTCAATTTTTAGTAATACTTTTCAGTTTAAAAAATGTTTTCATCCCGAAGCTCTGGGAGAGTTTTTTTGGGCTTTTAATTGTATGCTCTAAACTGATGGCTATATATAGCCAGGAAAAACTTTGAATTGGCCGATAACAATTTTTGGAGAATTAGATAGAATTACTTAGCGATCTATTTTAGTTTTATTTTTGGTGAATTTTCTGGGATATACTTTTAAGATCGTTTTCTAAAATCAATGAAAGAAAAATTTCTGCTATTATAAATCTGTTGGTTTATATTGGTGAATTGATCTCTGTTGGGGTATCTTTGGTTGATCAGAGTTCTTTCTTGAAGTAAATCTTTCTTAGCCTTATTCTTTTTATTGTTGCAGTTTCATATTTTCAAGTGTGTAGTAAACTGAAGTCTGTGAGCTTCGTAGAATCCATATATTTATTTTCAGTATAGTGATTGAGACATATTTATGTGCGAATTACTGTGAATGCCTTAATAAATTTCTAGTGAAAAGTATGTTCTCGCAAATGCAATTTTGATTTTTTTTAAAATTCATTGAAAATCCAACCGGGAGCTGTACTGTAATTCAGAGGGTCAAATATCATGTATGCTTGATCCAATTGTTAGTGTGAGATTGTTATTTCCTTTAAGGGCTACATAGTAAAGAATAAATTATATAAGTAAGGGATAATTTCATTTACTAACACTTCGCAAAGCTATTTGGTAGTATGCTCGAAAATAGAATTAGCAAGTGGGCAGAGAAAAAAGGATAAACATGCTAAAGGGCAAGCAGGTTTTAGACCCAAGCATTCCACAATGGATCACGATATAACATTAAGGCACATCATCGAAAAAGTTTGGGAGAAAAAGGAGGAAGCATTTCACTGCTTTGTAGATTTCAAATAATCTTTTGACACAGTCCCTAGGGACAAGCTTTGGCTCAGAATGGAGGAACCTGGGGTCCCTATTCATCTTCGAGCTATGGTTCATAGGCTCTATGAGGAGGTTAAAGTCAAAATCAGATCTTCAAATGGTATCTCCAAAAGTTTTAGAAGTGATATAGGGGTCAAACAAAGGTGCCCTTTGTCCCCTACCCTTTTTGGTTTATATATTGACAAACTTGAAGAGTCGTTAAACTTGTAAGGAGGCGGTGGGGTTCATTTGGGAGAGTTCGTAAGGCTTCTTTTGTATGTAGATGACCTGATTTTGATCTCTAATTCTGCTCTTGGTTTGCAAAAACACTTACTTTCTCTTGAGCATTTTTGTAGAATGGTGGGGATGCAAGTCAATATAAGCTTGAGACAAAAGTGACGGTTTACTCTAATAAAAGAAAACAAAATCAGCATAAGTTTTACTTTGATGGTAGTGCTCTTGAAGAAGTGTCAGATCACAAATACCTTGGAATTAACTTCAATAAAAATTTAAGTCGGGTAGGGTGCAGAAAGAAGCAAATTTTGGGAGGTTGGTAACCATTTTACGCTTTTCAAAATAGATGTAGAGAGGCAAATCTTTGGGATTGGAAAACTACTCGTACTCTCTTTGGACTTTTAGTGATTCTGGTGGCTCTTTATGGCTGTGAACTGTGGGCCAACAACACTTCGGATGTACACTGGAAGGAAATAGAGAAAATTCAAAAGCGCTTGATTACAAACAAGTTCAATATCAAAAGTTTAGTCCCATACGATATCATGTTGAGTGAGGTGGAGTTTGCTCCTATTGAAGCAATTGCTATGGTACGACTCATAAGATATTTAAAAAGAATAGAGCAAATGGATGAGGGTAGGTGGCCTAAGATTGTCTTCAATGACAATTTGTGCAAAAGAAAGAAGACTTGGATGCGACAAATGGTTTAAAAAATGAGACATCTACTTGAACTCGTGGCCCACAAATAGTAAAGAGATAAAGACTTTTGTTATGAATAAATTCCACAAGCGCTCTTGGGATAAAGGTTTAACAAGAAAGAAAGAGTATTATATTGCTGAGTTTAATCCCACTTGTAACCATCATCAAAAAGCATACATAGGGGTCAATATTTCTTGGAGAACCAAAATTCTTATTGCTCAATTAAGGACCAACTCATATCAACTTTGCTCTGAAACCGGGTGGTGGA
The DNA here is from genome assembly GCA_018584345.1 of Thuja plicata. Lineage (NCBI taxonomy): Eukaryota > Viridiplantae > Streptophyta > Pinopsida > Cupressales > Cupressaceae > Thuja > Thuja plicata. Next base: position 1,116,562 of record MU225910.1, read on the forward strand.
AAAAACCAAAAGAGGTTTGGGAAGAAAGAGTGTATTTTTTGCACTTCTCAAAAAGTTAAAACCGGAAAACATTTCATTTTAGAATGTGATACCTTCAAGGGAAGAGGGTCAATTATGCTACTATTTTGACAGCTAACTCATGGGTCCATTTATTTAATGAAGGGACTTTTGAACAGCTGAGGACACTCATCATCAAATCATATGAAAAGGGCGGCAATGCCAAAAGCAGTGTGTGAAGCCACTTGTTCTTTCTTTCTTTCCTAGAAAGACATCCGAACAAAAAAAAAAATTGAGGGTATCTATTTAAGGCAATTTTTTTCGTTCGATGTACAGAGAGACGAGGAAATTGAAGTTTTAGTACTGAAAGAGGGGAAGGAGACTAAGCATTATTATGAGATGCAGTAACAGGTTGAAAAGCCATTATCCTAATCCAGATTCAATCGGAATCATCGACTTGATGACTACAAACGTCTCAATCCGGATTGTCAACTTTATTTTTATCGTTTGCTTAAATTATATGAACTGCGGCCCATGCTACGGAATGCATAGTTTTAGTTTTACATGAAATGACACCTTGTACAAACCTGTGATTTAGGAGAACATGAGTTTGACAGCCACCTTATTTAGATAAACATAAATAAAAAATAAATATAAGGCGGTGCCCTGCAGAGGTGCGATGCTTTTTCTTTTTTCTTGCCTTTATTTTTTTTCAAAATATTCGGCAAGCAATCATAACAAAGCAAGTTTTTTCATCATTTGCATCGAAAAATTAAATTGTACAGGCATAATTTGTTGGATCTCTCTAGAAACATTTTTGATCTTAAAGTTTATCCTTTGAGTTGCATCGGTATCCATAAACATAGATTTATTTATTTATTTGTTGGTTTGGATTTGAATTTGGAGGAGACAAGGTTACTAAAGCTGATTTTTTTATTTTTTTTTATTTTGTTAGAAGCAAGGGGTATGCGTGTTGTAAGCATTGAATTTGTAAAGTTTGTAGGAAAAAGTTATTTATCAGATTTAATGAAGAAATATTTGTGGAAATTTTTAGTCATGGGATTTATTTTGTTTGTATAAAAGTTTGCTCTGGAGATTTCGTGAATAAATAGGTAAGTGAAAATTTCCGTTAAAGATCTTTTTTTGAATAAATGATGAAATTCGGAAGTGATATGTTTTTGAAAGCCTGGTTTATCGAAGAGACGGTGAAATATGTGTTGAAACCTCGTATTAAATATCGATTTTCTGGTTTCATAGTTTTTCTTCACCGTATCGAATAATGAATATAGATGAAAATGTTATATTATAAGTGGGTTATCGAATCCGATGGTGAATTATGTATCTAATTTCTGCTTGAAATCTTGATTTTTTCATTCGATAATGTAATATGTCTGGAAATCTTGTATTAAATCTGGTTTTTAAGATTAAAATTATTTATGTGGAATTTGTGTATGGATATTGGGGTTTAGGTTTCGATGTAAAAAATGTAGCTGAAAGTGTTCCACTCTGAGTTGATTCGGACTCCTTGAAGTATAAAATGTTAATTCTAGGGCTAGATGAAGAAATTCTTTTTGAGGATTTGTACAAAAAGTAGACTTGAGTGTTTGATGTGCGACATTAGAAGTTAATTTCAGGATATATGGTGATTTTCAGGTCCTGTGAAGAATATTCTGATTTTTTTATATAAAATTAGACAAAGAAATTTACTGAAAATTCAAAGGTATTGGCGAAGAACTGTGAAGTTTTTAGCCATTTTTTGGAATGTGATAATTAAGTTGCTAAATTTTCAGTTTCAGGTTGTTTGTTAAAGCTCTAGAATTAGTTTTCAGGTGCAGAGTATCCAAATTGAATATATAGAATTAATTTGTCTTTCCAGGGATAATTGTCAAAGCCCTGGAATTTCTTGGCTGGGAGTTTAGCGCCAATGACTCTATGTAGGCAGAATATTTATGAAAAAAAGTTGCTTCTGGGGAATTGATCATTCAAAGGTATGTTTTACATTACCTCTACATAGCTGAGAGAAATGTCATCTCATTTCTGTTCTAAGCGAGTGAATAACCAAATCGTTTAGACTGGATGATTATTTTACTAAAATCAATGAGAGCAATTTTAAAGTCACCGAGTAATCTTTGCATATAAAAGAAATATTGCTAGTCTTTCGGCAATATTGCAGATGAGGCGAACTTATCCTCCTTCCCACTTCATGGAAAATATATATTACCCATCTCCGTTGCAACTTTAGACACAAACGTTAACAAATTAAAGTTGTGATGTTCAATATCTACTTCACAATGATGTCATGGTGACCTATAGTTCTTAGTTTTTTTCTATCACCTATTGGCTTCTGTCATCAGATATATTTGGTCTGACACATTACCTTTTTTGAGACTTACTTTATTGAATGCCTTGTGTGGCATTCTTGATTGATAGATGAGAGCTATTTTTCAATAAAGAGGTTCTAATTCTAAACCATGCTTCTAAATTGTCTAGGAATTTTTATTAACTTCAAGGGGAATGCATAAGTATTGTTAGTAAATGGGGAAATGTTGAAAGTTCCGTGTCTACCTTTCTTGATGCTTTAGGAAGCCATTTGTATTCCGCAGACCTCTGGCCTATTTCCAAATGAAAGAGACTCTTATGACTGAAGGTGCTACTGAACTCTGTGATATAAGACTTAAAAGACATTTTCATATTTTCCTTGCCCATGGGAATTATATTGCGAATTCTGCAGAAGGCTTATTTCATCTAAAACAACTTTTATTTAGGGGTTGTATTTGTACTATTTTAAAGAGGAGTTATTTTGTTAATATTGATCTTCGAGAAGAGGGAAAAGTGAAAACAAATATTAATGCATATCCTTAGCTGGATGGAGAAAACAGTGCTATCTAAACATTGTCCACTGTTATGTACCATATTTTAGTACTAGCATACATATATTTAGGAAAATTTATCTAGAAGACGCCGAGAGATATCATATGCTATATGATTTGATTATACAAAAAGTAAACTCAGAAAATAGGCTATTTAAAATCAATGTCTAATATCGTTATTTTACAGTTATATAGTGACAATCATAGTGTGACAATCATAGCGGCACGAAGGCTGCTAATATGTTCACAAATGAAATATGACTATTAGAATTTCAGATGTCTTTGTATTATAAGTAAAATTGAAATTTGAAAATCCCTTACCTAAAGACCGCACATTTTCCACACTACCTCCAAACACAATCAAAATAACTATTATTTACAAATAGCCAAGATAGCAGAAGAGAAAATAACTATTAAATGGAAAGCAGCTATCCAGAATCCCCCGAAAGAAATAGTGATATGTATTCTTGCCATGATTGACATCATTACAAACCCAAGAAAGAATGTAACAAAGCAACCAATATGAGAGCAGAAACAATTTAAAACAACAAGATAGACATCAAAGTAGTTGAATGCTCTAAAAACACTAATCTGTATCAGATCCTCCCCCAAAATTAAACCCCAAACTCGAATTTACAATTAAACCCCAAAATCCAATTTCCTCTGCGAGCCCTCTAAAAAATTTTCGTACGCCATTGTCTGCCATAGGGCGGATCGCCCATAATTTTTCCTTTTTTCCTCGGCAAAACACAGCCTATTTGTCAAGACTGTTGTGTACTAATGTTGGCTAAGGTACCAAAGGAAACATACAAAGTAGAATGAGGAGGCTTTGACTTGAGCCATTCCATAACTTGTATGTCTCTTCTTCACACGGGCTGCCATCAAACTCGGTGTCGTTTCATATTTCTTCTATGAAGGAAGGAAGAGGGAATGAGCAGAGCGACTGTACAGACTGAAAATTTAAATTTTAAGATATTAGCAAGACTTGCAAACATATTCACAAACAGTGGTAATTAAAACTTAATGTCGTGCATGACTGTAATCATTTTTGGAGATCTTTTAGACGGTCATAAAATACACCGAAGACATTCTGATCACTCTAACCTTGACCTCCAAGAGCTGTAATTTCATCCTTTCTAGCATGATCTTTGTCTTTGTATATTTCAATCTGTTGAAACAGTGCCATTCTACTGAGATTAACTCAATGCCAGAAAACTCAAAATTTCTAATTTATGAATAAGAGAGGTATATACTAACCAATGTTTGTGCTGTAGACATAATAGCGTTAACCATATTGTAGACATGATGATTTTGATATAAGCGGTCCTTGTTTGTGGGAGGTTCTTTCTGGAGGTCCTTCATGATTAACCTCTGCAAAGGCTGCACCTCGTCATGAACACCTTGTCACACTCACATCCATGAACCCTTGTATAGGATTTGGAATTTCAGTAGAGCTCACAATAAGCTCTTCATGTAAAAACCTTGGAGAAAAGACATGAAACATATAAAATATAATGTTTGATTCATGCCTCCCTCTGAAAATGCTCAGCCGCATGATGGAGTACATATGGTGCTAATGAACTGGGGCATTCTTGATGCGATACAAGAGCCAACCCAACTCTTCGAATATGCTGTCCATTCCTCTTCCAATTCCATGTGTTTGTAACTGACCAATTTTCTTTTTTATGTACACGGATTCTTTATCCATGCACTGTACAAATGCCTCTCGGTGTAAAAAGCTAGTCCATCCGTCTTCAACCATTTATTCAATAGATAATAGAATGAAACTAATATAATTCTTTAAATCATTGATTTTAAGTAGAATGGACCAACTTCCAACCATACAAAGCTAAGATGATTTGAATTGAACATATCTGATCGAAAACAAATTATGTGACAAAATTAATTATGAGATTAAAAAATTTGGAGTTTCCATCCTAAATTAGATGGGTAACCTTCAAATCGACTAACCTTCAAGTGGTTTTTGATCTCCATTTGAATTCTTAATGCTTGATCTCTAACTTCTTTAATCTGGAAGTTCTTCACTTCCAGAGTAATTCTTAGCAAATGGAAAAAAAAACAAAAAAACAAATCATTGGCATGCCAAATTCTGAAAAGATTGCCATTTTAAAATGATAGATGCCACAATGAGTAGCATAGGATTATATCTTACCTTTAGCATCTAGAATTTTTGGTCAGGCATGGGAATGAATACAACTTGTAAGCTACTAGCTACATAGAGATGCTGCAACTCTAAATATATGGAGCAGGTATTTCCATCTGCATTCACATTTTTGCTTCTTTTTTAAGAACAGCCTCCCACCTTTTTGAAAGTTTACAAAACCACAACGTGCGCTTGCACAAGAAGTTTTTAGTTTTTTGTTATAGTTTTGCATTGTATTTCTTCTGCTAGTTCAGATTTGAGGGACATTTAGTATTTACACATTCCAAGGAAAGTTTCATTTTACCAAATAAACATGCTAATGTAACTTGCAATGAACATGCATTTAAAAGGACAATCTGTCATCATATGTTTTACTGTGAATTGCAATATAGATTTGTTCTGCTGTGCAAGTTTGGAGGGAAATGTGGATCAAAAAACTTACTTCGATACTACAAAATGACACATAACTGAGAAAACAACTTAAATACCTTTGTTTTTGGAGCATTAATAGACAGGTTACAGATCTGCCGTAACAGTTTTAGGGATATGGCTGCCATCAGCACTCGATAAATTCATCAACCCATCAATAAGGAGTCACTCCCAGCTGTGGTGACAGGTATAGTAGCATTTTCTTCCACCACAGCACTTGGAACAGAGCATCAGCAAACAGATTGCAGCTCACTGAAGGCCTTTGCAGGTTTGAAACACGGTCTAATCTGCCAAGATATCAATTTTTTTTAACTTGACTCCACTTCCCAAGTGGCTTATTAGCCTCCTTCACACTCAGCAACCCCAAACTCGCCCTGTCATTGAAGGGAAAAAGCAGTTATTGATATGTTTTCAGTCACAGAACTGTACAGACCTGAACTACAACTTTGCCGTCTGAACTTATCAGTACTATTCATGCATGGATCACTTTCCAAGCATAAGACTATCACAAACCAGTCCAGCGAACCCTTCAATAGCCTCCAAACCTCAAACAAGTGAATTCAGGAACATGTGAAATGATTTTAGTCATAACAGCCATAATAGTGCTGGGACGAGCAGGGGCGTTCTTCCCTTAAAAAATTATGACACCTCAAATATTGCCTTTTCCAATCTGAAAGTGGTTGCGGATGAAGCATATAAACTAGGCATTCTCCTTTGACTGAAAATGACCCTCAGAACTGAGTGATCCAAACCTGCAACCTAATGCTAGGCAAAACCAGAGCTGTCCTTTGATGGTACCTGCAACCCAAACTATTCAAAAGCACCTTTAAACTGGTTGCCCAAGTCAAGGAGGATTTTTTCTAATAAACTTTGTTGTCTTGGACTTTTTTTTACAGATTAATGAGCAACAATGGAAGTATGGCCCAGTAAGGGCTTCACCAATCTCACAGATGTACGGCCAGTAAGTAATCTTGCAAACCTTCTTCTTAAACACCACCAAAAATCTCTATTTTCAACATTATAAATTAATCCAGAAACTTGAAATCAAAACACCATGTAAACCTTTTTTTTCTCTGAAACCCCTATCGGCAACTGCGAAAGCAATGGTGTTTCCTGAGGTAGAAACACACCCAAGAAGCTAGGGTGGATCTCTCACCATTGTAACTAGTGTAGATTGATGGGACTTGCATCCTCAATCAACTCTTGGAAGAACATAATGTTTACTCTGACATCATCTCTGTACGTGTGCAACTCTAAATAATAAGAATAAGAGCCAAAATCCCTTTATATAGAGTTGGAGGGAATGAGGACAGTTTAAATTTCCAAATTATATTATTTTTCCTCAAAAAAGCCCTTCATTTCAAAACAGCTTAAGTACTCCGTTTTTTGCCTTACCTAGTAGAAAACATCCAAGTCTAAGAAATGACTAGCACTAGCATCTTCAAGACAGGCAATAGGTCACATAAGCTCCAAGGATGAATGCCTATCGATCGCACCTAAATTTTATAAGAGGAACAGAAACCTAAGCTAAAGGTAGGTACTTTAATGAGTGGAGAACTCGGAATGCATGCTACCAGTCAAATTACATAAAATAGAAGTTTTTAATTATATCCTCTAGAGACCTTGTTGGAATTATGGCATAGATAATAGACTTTAGAGTTTAGATGAGATTTTCTGCAACTTATATGCTTTTTGCATCATTGCTGTGAACGGCTTATCTTTCATTCACACGAAATCTATCTCTATATGACATATGATGCTCTGAAACATCTGTATTATATATAGCTACTTGTTTAGTTGTCAGAAGCAGTAGGCTATGTGAATGATTCAAATCTTCTTGGTTTATTGCTTGCTGTTTGGCTTTCTCATACGCCAGAGAATGCAACATCTCTCATCCTAAACTTCTCCTTGATTACATGACAATAAGAAGTCCTCTTCTTGATTTTTTATTTTCCATTTCATCGAGTCGACTTTAAGATGATGAGAACATAAGCTATGCTGATGTATTGCATGCTTTTTATGCATAGAGATTTTCTCTTAGAAGTGTTACTAATTTGTATACGTGATCATTGAAATGTCCAACTTCTTACATTGGCAAAATTTTATTTTTCTCAACTGAATTTTGCGGCTTGCCAGAGCTTCATTTTTAGCTTCTTTTATACAATGATCCAAATGGCTGTTGGTTTGTTAAAAACATTGTGTGCAAGATAGTGATAAACAAAAGGCACTTTATAGCAACCATCACAAGTATTCAAGGGTGAACATGAATAATTGGAAGGCATACAGCAGAAATGCGAAACCAGAGAAAGGTCGCACACAAATAACTTTCATTAACACTTTGTGACTGCAAGCACGACCCCAATCTCATTCTTTGCCTACTGATTCGTATTAGGTGGTCAGCTACATGTAGTGTATTACAAAGTAATTGGTAAATTATTGGATAGATTAATGAATGAGCAAAACGCTCATATATAGTTTACAAAGATGACATTTGTAGAAACATTCCAATAACGAAAGAATAAAAGAGTATTAGAAACATTCTAATATTTACAAGATACACAATATTGACCATTAAAAGAATAATAAATAAGATATTGAGAGATATTATTCTAATACCCTCCCTTAATGGTCAATCTGTCAACTACACCAAGGAACCCCCTGAACTTAACAAACTTATCTAGAATGAGTGACTTGGTGAGAATATTGGTAGTCTGGTCTATTGTAGGAACATACTGCAAATCCACAGATCCATCTTCAACCAACTGTTAGATGAAGTGACAATGAAAGTCAATATGCTTGGTTTGCTCATGGAAGACTGGATTTTTGGCAAGTTTGAGCACCCCTTGATTGTTGCAGAAGAGGGGTGACGGGCCTGCCTAAGGCATATGGATGTCTGAAAGCGTCCTTCAAAGCCAAATTGCCTCACATCCTGCTTTGACTGTTCCCCGATGTTCAACTTTCGTTGAGGAAAAAGATACTGCCTGCTGCTTCTTATTGGTCCAAGTGATAGCATCTGCGCCCAAACTGAAGACATACCCGGAAGTGGACTTTTTGTCATCAAAAGAGCCTCCCCAATCTGAGTCTGTGTAACCAATGAGTCGGGGATCTTTGGTTCGTCCATAGAGGATACCAAAGTCTGGAGTGCCCTTGACATAGCGCAGGATGCGCTTCGCTGCAGTCCAATGATCTGAAGTAGGAGCTGTCATGAAGCGAGATATGTAATTGAATTCAAAGCTGAGATAAGGTCTAGTGGTGGTGAGATAGATCAAACTGCCCACTAGTTGCCTAAAGGCAGATTCATTCTCAACAGGAGAACCAGATTTGGTAGACAACTTTAGACCAAACTCCATAGGTGTAGATCCAGGTTTGCAGTCTTGCATTCTGAATTTGTCAAGAAGAGCCCTTGCATACTTAGACTAAGAGATAACGATGCCATGTGACTGCTGTCAAACCTTGATATTCGTGCCTCTATCTGGTCAACCACCTTTGACCTTAGTATTCTACAATGGCATCTCTGCTGAATCTTCTGATTTTTTTTTCTAAAACAGACCCACGAACTCCCTTAGAAATATTCTTTCAAAAATTTTACTAAAATTTTTTTCCAAAGAAAAAGCTTTAAGAAACAATTTTGTTTTCAAAAAAAAAAAAAAAATCGCGCTCTGATACCATATTACGAAGTAATTGGTAAATTATTGGATAGATTAATGAATGAGCAAGACACTCATATATAGTTTACAAGGATGACGTTATTAGAAACATTCTAATAACGAAATAATAAAAGAATATTAGAAACATTCTAATATTTACAAGATACACAATATTGACCATTAAAAGAATAATAAATAAGATATTTAGAGATATTATTCTAATATAGTGTGCCGAACAAACTTAAAAGCTCACCATAAGAGAGGCTACATATAATAAAAAAATTAGAAGTGTATCACTAGATGTGAACTTACACGTGAATTGATCCATATTCATTCCATCTCATATATTGTGAATTCTCAATTTATGGAAAACTTTAAAGAAATTTACTAAGAAACTTTAAAGAATTCTCAATTTTCTAGAAGACAAGGAACATCTTTAAAAAATTGTAATAGTTTCTACTGCATCTTACTTCAAATAGATTTTATACTGCTTGGATAAATTAATATAGGTGTTTATACCGCCTCTTGTTTTTATATATCAGCCAACATATTAAAATAACCTGTGCTAAGTGGCCCTATAGTAGGGGGTGAAATTCTGATTTATAGAGTAGATAAGATGCTCTTGGAAGTTCAATGTTCAACAGACTGGTAAGGTTTTTGATTGCTCATGTCAGCACTTGGAATCTGCATGGTGTTTCACAAAATTCAGCGATAATTTGCTATATTTATATTATTTACTAATACACAGGTTAGTTTTTTTTCTAATGTTGATTTTAGAATAATCGCTCTAGTTGTGGAGAAAAAGAAATTTAGGGCATTTAATTACTGTAAGTGTAAACCTTATATCAAATGCTTAAAGATTTTCTTTCTTAGCAGCTATATTTCTCCACTCAAGCAAAGATTAAAAGCTAAGAAATAAGAGATCAGAGGATCAAAATCCTTAAATGGGTTTTGCTTGAAAGTAATTGACGGCATGAGCTTGGAGGAGGATTTGGGGCTGGGGAATTTCAGTGATGTCAGGAGAAAGCACATGCCTTATCTTTATAGTTGCTGTTTCTCTCTAAAAAATTCAAGTAGAGGCATTTACAATGTCTTCCGATTTGGTTCCATCCACGTCAACTCTCAGCAACCATTACGAGCCCCAGGAGTCCACCCAAAGCCTTCTCAGTGGAAGAGGCTCAGGTATGCTTTTCATGCCCTCACTCTCTTAAGATTTTATGTGCATATGAACTTTAAATCTGTCTTAGTTTCATTCTGGAACTGAAATCTTGTTTCTGGTTTCTTGCTTGTCAGGCCTGTCTAATTTTTTTTCCCTCTTACACAATGTACAGATGGACCTTATATTTTTCTTTATCTTTTTATGGAACTGAATATCTTGTTTTTGAGTTAATGCTTACCAGTTTTGTTTGGGATTTTTTTTCTCAAGCTTTATATGCAGATGGACCTCAATTTTTTCTTAGTTTTGTTCGTGAACTGAAAGTTTGACGTTGTTTCTAATGTCTTTCTATTAACTACCCTTGTTTACCATCATTTTCTTTTCAACCATATACTGTTCATAGTTTCACTATCAAAGTATAGCACATCACATATCTTAGTAATCTGTATTTTTTAAGGTACACAAATAAAATGACCAACCAGTTAATATGTTCTAGTTCTTGGCCTTTCAATTGACATTGGTCCACTATAAATTGCGACACCAATGATTCATATGCTTAAGAGTTTTTATTTTAATTTATGCTAGCTTTGAACCTTACCAAACCTAGCAATGGAAGCAACTATCTACCACTACTTGCAATCAGGTAGTATGCGGGACAAGCTCCCTATAACATGACATCTCCCTTGTCTTAGACTTATTTCTTGGGTGTCATCGAAACGACCCTAGATGCATTTCTCTTTCAGGGAATCAGAGACTCCATAGTTTGTGCCGAAGGCTTCCATCCCTTTAATTAGGCTAGATTTACACATAACAACCCCACTAGGTAAGGTCACAAACTTAAGTAAACAAATGATTATTGTTTACATCTCAAGGACTTGATTCAAAATGTAAGTCACCAATGGACTTAAGCTTGAGGATTACTTGCAAAACCAAAGATTACTTTCCACAAGAGAGCAACAAGAGAAACAATTGCATGATTATGGTGCAAAATGAACTATGATGTATTGGATCAACGATCAACAAATTTACATATGAGGCCTTGCTTATACAGACAAGGCTGAGATATAGGACCAACTAGGATGATGACAAGTGTCTTAATCCTATGACATGCGACAGCTAGAGGATAAGATATCATGTGTATTAGATACTTCAAAAAAATTTCCTAGAGCCCTAAGTAAACATTTGAGCATGTGTTTACTGCCATATCTGATAAATTACATACATGGAATAATAATAAAGATGGCAGTGCATACCAGATACAGGGGTAAAATATATCTCTATTCACTCATGAATCCATTATAGAGAAGAAGACCAGCGATGTAATGTCCCTTCCTTAAACAGTCCAATTGTCAGCTGGGGTTGGCCTATTGTCAGGGTTCCCGTGGGTTAGTTGAGCAAATAGGGGACCCAACCAGGGGTTATGGAGCTTTGCAGGGAGCTTACAAGCCATTTTGGACAGTTTGAGACAATCATCTATTTTTTAAGAGGGATTCCTATTTTCTAGGGATTGACTGGGAGTTGCTCAGAAAGCATCAGGAGATTTCATGTATCATTCTGGAGGCTTTGGTTACAGTTTCAATTTTTTTATGGAGGATCCCTAATTTAGGAGGGGATTGTCAGTTTGCCTGCTATATTTAGACATCACCGGGATGGCATGTGCATCATCAATTTTTAGTTTGGGGTGGCTAGGTGATGAGGTTGAATAAAAAATAAGTATTGAAGTATTGACTTTAATATTTACTAAAGTAAAATAAAGTGATTAATAATGACACTTTATATTAAATTAATAAAGTAATAAAAGGACCCCATGCCCTAGTGAGATAAGGTTGTTTTAAAAGGGGGCCATTGAGGGGTATTAACACATGAATAAATAATGAATTATTAAATGCATGATGAGCCCAATTTCCATTGGCTATCTTGAGGAGACACTATTTTATTACAATTTGGATAAATAAATTTTATTAAAATAAGAAAGTGCAACTCTAAAATCGAATTAGGGTTTGAGGCAATAAAAGAACATTGGAGGCAGCCATTTTGAGCATCCAAGTATTCATTTTTGCAGCTGAGAATTGAGTTTGAGCAGCAGATTGAAGCTTCTGGGACCGAAAACTCCATGAAGATCAGAAGGTTGGACGAAACCCCAACTTTCCTTGGGAGGTGAATTCATCCAGAATTCACCATTGGGCAGATAAACAATAGTAACAATAGTATTGACTGAGTTTACAGCAGTTAGAGTGCGTTTTGGGCAGATCTGAGAAGGTTGGAGTCATCTCTACCAGTCGTACCTTCCTCTACACCAACCATACCCTTTCCTAGGGTCTTTTCCATTCTCCTGCAGCTGTACACCATTGATTAGGCATTGTGATTTGTGCAGCAATTTCCTGATCAGTTATTAGTAGATCATTTGTGGGGTTCATTCAGATAACAGGGAATTATGATGGATCAGTTTGATGCACATTGAGAGTTTGTCCAATGACAGGGTGATCTTGCTTGCAGGCTAGGCGTAGGGTTTAGAGATTCCTTAATATTTGTTTTCAGTAATTATTAGCATTGCAAATAAAACATACTGGTGCCACCTGGTCAGCTGGACACCATTCTTATTGTGATTTTATCAATAAAAACCCTTCTCGGAGTGAGCACTGGATTCCAAGTATGCCCATTCTTGTTACGGTGTTTTAGTTCCCTATTTTGAATAAATGCATTGCTGTTCATAATAAATCAGAATTCTGATCTTTCATATCATTCATTTGTATTTTTGCATTTTAAATTCAAAAATCATCTCTTCGCATACTTTACTTGACAAAGTTCAAACTATCATTGGCATTGAAACTTAAACTAAAACTCATTGCAAACAACTCAAGAACATCTCCAATCAGCAACAAAACAAATCAGGAAAATTGGGTCAGATTTGGTTGGGGATCTTTCATGGTCGGACAAGGATTACAATTCATCAGTCTACACAATACTACCTTCCTTGGCGGTACACAACATATTTAAAGGACCTGACGAGGAACACAACCATCAACCAACCGACACAACTACCCGAGAGTGACAACCAACTTAATACAGACAATTAATACATTGCCAGATAACCAATATTATTAAACATAACAATAGGCATTGTACGCTAACTACATCATCTCCCTCCCAATAGAAAAAGTCGTCTTCTAGATGACAAGTAGACATCAAGTAATAATTTGGAAGACTAATGGCAAGAGTGTAAACAATGACTCATACTGTGCAAAGTACGGTCAAGGGGCAGCTGTAGGGGTTTGGGGGTAGCACCCCCAATAGGGTCGAGGGGTAGCACCCCTCACAGGGTCATGGGGCTAAGACCAAATTAAGACCTTCATTACCACACAAAACTCCATGGTGCACCTCATTTTCATGACTTTTTAAGATGCCAAAAATAATGTTGAAGAAGCCAAAAAATAGAGATTCCATGTCAAAATTATGATTAAGTCATACTCTCCCATGAGATTTCAAGACATGACACTCCACTATATACTTAAGTTGTAGAAAACGATGGCACTAAGATGATTGTACGACATATGGTCCATAAGTTGGTACCAAATTCTGAGGATCTATCATGTATGGCCCAAGTGGTCTATGTATGACTTGCAACTTTTCCTCATGTGCGGCTTGGAATTCACGTAGGGCTTAGTTATTTGCTCTGTGTACGATCTCCTCACTTGCCTGTACGATGTACTCCCCACATATAACCTTGTACCATACGATTTCTATACTCAAGGTACAGTTTGATGCTTAACTTAATATCATTCTTGTAGCTCCTTGCATGGCCCTCTTGGCACTGTATACGGATTTGCTTTTTCTCCTCCATATGACTTGGTCACTACCATATGTCCCCGACCTTGTTTCTTCTTCTGCTGTACGGATTGACATGCGGTGTGATGACTTTGTCATATGGTTTGCTAAGCTCCTTTGCATATGGCTTGCCCTTGTACAATATGATTTCCTTTGTGGCATATGGTCCATGATCATACGGACGTGACATCTTTCGTCATACATATGGTCTTAGTCTAGCTGTTTAGGGCTTGCTTTCGTGTGGACTGCTTTTGTATGGATGATCTTTACTTTGTTGTGTGTTCGGTGCCTTTCGACCGTGCGACGCATGTAGAACACTTGTGTATGGACCTTGCAATCCTTCTTGGACTGTACTGACAAATTTATTGTCCATAGTTTCACACCCTTTCATCGATTTCTCTTCACCAAGAATTGCACCTTCAAGAAGATTACACGCTGTCTAAAATACCTCATAGTCCTCTCTTTGCCAGTGGAATAACTCTTTTAGGGAACTCGTCACATCTTCAGAACAATCTTCTAGTTCAAGCACCTCTTCATTGTTTGGTTTCATGCCTTTCCTTCATCCATACCCCATTCCCCATCTTCAAGACTCTGACTTAGAGGATGCCGACTCCTTACTGTCTAATTCCTCAGGTCGATAACATACTTCCTCCTTTCACTCTTGATCGAGAGTGTATTTTGCTTCCAATTGAGGGTGTCCTTGGTAGTGATCAACCAACCTCTCCCAAGAAGTGCGTCAGACGCCTTCTTTTCCAACTGGATAACTACAAAATCCAAGAAAAAACATTGTGTGCCAATTGTTACCTTTTGTGGCTTCAATGTTTCCAATGACTTAATTCCATGTTGGTCGGCACCCACCAAATGGAAGGTTGGTGGCCAGAGTGTTGGCTTCCCCATGAACTTCCAAGTTTCCTTCGGTAGCACATTATGGTTGCAAGATTCTCACTCAGCTAAAACTCGCCATGGCCTGGAAATTTTTTTGGGAAAAACTCGACAAAAAACTCAAGAACTTAAAAAATAGCCTAATTTTAATTAGAAATGCATTTTTTCGCAAAATTCAATGAGAAGATGCATCCAATGAGTTAATTAATTAGAACACAAAAGAAACAAGTTGAGTTTAGATATATATAAATGCAAAGTGGGTACAAAATCACATTCTCATGTAGAATGCTGATGGCTAGAAGCCTAGAAGCAAAATAGTACTAAATAGTTTGAGTTTCTGTAAAACTAGAAGTAAATACATCATTAGAAATTAAAATTAAATCTTTCTCTTCCCAGCTCTACTAGCAAATGTGGGAGAGGCACTAGAGGGTCTAGTCCTAGTAGT
>MU225910.1:1134924-1162577 GCA_018584345.1 Thuja plicata
TATTTTTAGTCTTTTAGAGTAGAGTCTACACATCATTCAAATTTCAAACTTTCAAAGTTTAAAAAAAGCTAAAACAAGCTAGGGTTTAAAAAAATAGTGATAGATTCAACAAAACATGTAAAAATTAATGTTCAATCTTCTTCTAATAATACAAAATTATTTCTAACTACTTAGGAATGATTTTGTATTCATTTAGAAACAACAAAAAAAGAATATAACGTTTTTAAAAAATAAAAAAACAAATTCAGCAAACCTACTTGTGAATGTGATTTTTCTTGAAAAATCGGTTGAAATCCACCTTCAATTCGCTCAAATCTGCCTCCAATACGATTCAATCACCTAGCAAGGGCTCAAAGAGCAAAAAATTCTCACTCTCTCCCAAGAACAACAACAACAAACAAAAAATAAGAACAAAAAAACCTGTTTTCTGCCTTTTGCAGCGCCTAGAAATACGCGGGCTAGTTTTCAATTAAAACTCGCCGATTACTCGGCGAGTTTTTCAGTAAAACTCGGCGAGTGTCGAGTCTTTTCCTGTTTGACTGGCGTAGCTCAAAGACTCGGCGAGTACCCGACGAGTCTTGCAACTATGGACTCCTGAGCCTTCGTCGACAATGGTGTTTGCCAACTTTGTCCCCATTATTTCCATCTTGAGGATGGTTGGCTTCCTTCTGATACTTACTGTTAGCAACATAGTGTCAGTGACCTGGTTGTGTTTGGGTGGTGATTTCGCCATTGGTTCCCCTTGTGGCTTACATTGGTTTTGTCCGAGTGTGTCGTCATTGATCATGTTGGTAATTGCCTCTCAATTGCAACATAGTTTGAAGAAGGTTTGCCACCTTGATGGGTACGGTTGTCTGTACCACCTGTTGAACTATGTTCTTCTTTGAATCCAATCGCACTGAAGTACTTGTAGTTCCGTTGGAGGTTATTCATTCCTTCATCACTTGTTCTACTTCTTCTCTGGCTTCTTGGATTGTTCATTTCCGTATAAGGGTCTAGGCACGTTGCCTTCTTGGTTTGTGCTCTTGTGATTGCTAGAACTGCCTCGTTTTGTTCCTCCACATCCAACATATTAATACCCTTTTGCTTTGAGCAGTTGGTGTCTTCATGGTTGCTTGGTCTACACCATTTGCACAATAACTGTAAATTGTCTTTCTTGTTCTAGCACTCTTTTGCAAAGTGTCCCCATTTGCTACATTGTCGGCATTGAAATCATCTTTATGATATTTTTGATATAATAGACCTCCATTTGCCGATTCAACAATTTTATTTAGTATTCTAATTTTTAATAGTAATTGGTAATTTGATATTCAATGTTCAATGTTGAAGTATTACCGTATTTAGCATTTGGCATTTGCAATTTTGCTATTTTACTTCTTATACTGATATACATCTTTTCATAACTAACATTTCAAGTACTATATGTATAGTATATAGTATATACAACACCGCCCCCCTGCTGCCATCCCCCTGCTGTCCCCAAATTGAGGCCCTTTTTCCCCCTGTCCTGGAAACCCGTCCTGCTATCCCCTAGGGCTGGTGTAACACTGTATTTTTGTTATGAAGTGATGCTTGATTTTTTAAATTAGTTTTTCAGGTATATTGTGGCAACTTCTTAATAATTTACTCTTGAAAAAAAACTTATTTTCCCACATTTGGTTTTTTAAGTTTAATTCTCATTTGGAACAGATGAGTCTTAAATCTGTATGGCTCAAGTCAAGATCTGCAGGTTCAGGAATTTATTTAACATTGTTTGCTGGAAATGTTTTGTTTAATTCTGCACTGAAACAGAGTTTATGTTGTTTTCCTTATGTTTGTGATCGAGCTCCTGATTTCCATTTTGATCAGGGACAATTTTTCTGTGATTGTGTATTTTTGTTCTTCAATATTTTATGTTTTCTTCTTTGATGTCTTACAGAGGTGTGCTTATTTTATTTTTATAAATTTTGCTCTCAGATATTTTTCTGATTCTTTTAAGTCCCCATTAAAAGTTTTTTTCTTCACATTTTATTCTGAACTGAATCTTTTGATTCTTCCATTGCTGCTATCTTTTTTATTATGATTTTCTCTTTCTGTCTCTTTTGATCTTGGAAGTTGTCCTTTATTGGAGACTGGGTTTTGTTTTCAGTTTTCACAGATGTGATTGTGAATATTCATTTTATTCTATGATAGTAAAAGAAGCTCCTATGGAATTTAAGGTTTAATTTGGTTTTGAAACTGATAATTTTCAGGCATGAACAGCTCAAGCCGCTACCTTCAACTGGATGATTCTGGAGTTTATTTAACATCTCTGGCTGTCACTGTCTTGATTTCGGCAATAGCCATAATTGGGATTTTGTTATTCACACTTGTAATTACACTAGCTATATTGTTGGCATCTTGTCAAAGCAAGCCTGATGTTGTGATCAAAGAAGGGACAGGACCAGAAATGGGCATTGATGTTTGCAGGAGCATTGTTTTGAACTTTGAGCTTAATAACATACAAGGGAATAATGTTTTCCCAAGTATGTGTGAAGAATATGTGTTTCAATACATGACAAGTGGTCAATATGTGAACGATGTAAATGGAGCAATCGAGGCAGCAGATAGCTGTTTAATTTCTGCAATTGTGAATGGTGATGGACTGGATACAGTAATATTGGACATTGATGAAACAGCTTTGTCCAACTTTCCATACTTCAGTACCTTTCAGCGTCGGTAATTTTTTCCACTCTAGATATCTATAAAGAGAATAGGATTTCAGTGACTCATCTGTGTGCTTGTAGCCTTGTCTGTTCAGAACAAGCTTCCCGTTATATTGATGTGCTAGAAAAATATACATTATAGAGATCCTTAAAACTGTCAGTCAAAAATATATATTATAGTTTGTTAGGTTTCTTTAATTTCACGGATAGGTTATTGTAATTTATGTTTAGTATTGTCAAAAATATATATTATAGTTTGTTAGGTTTCTCAAATGTCTCCGCTTTAATTTCACAGATAGGTTATTGTAATGTATGTTTAGTATGATGATTTTGTTTCCATATCATTCTATTTCTCTCTCTGTTATCTACCTTCCTGATCAAGGGAAGAGGAGCTTTATCATTTTGCACTGCTGTCAAATACCTCTTCAAAGAAACCACAAAAGCTTGGCACTCATTTGTTTACAGTCTCAAGATGCAATAGTAATTCTAAACTTTTTAGTTTAATTTCCTGTTGCATTTCTAAGTAAAATGTCTTGCCTTAAGTGCATTTTCAGTTGATACTCCTATCATCTGGAGTCATTGCCTGTACAGAATCAATTTTACAGATCTTTGTTTTTGCATCTGTAACAACATTCAGAAAAAATCAATATAAAAGTTTCAAGCTATAGTATGGTTTTCCTGCTAGCTAAACCTTTGACTTCTTGTAATGAATCTATTTTCAGTTCCATGCTGCATAATGTGGATGCTTGGAATCATTGGGTTGAAGAAGCAAAATCTCCACCACTGATTCCCTCTTTGAAGTTGTATCAGAAGCTTCAGAACCATGGTCTGGCTTTGATTTTCCTTTCTGGAAGACACGAGAACCAACGGGACTCCACTGTGAAGAACCTCCTTCATGCTGGTTATTCTGGTTGGACAATGTTGATAATGCGGTAAGATGACTCTTCATTTGCATTGCGTTTATCTGGATGTATATTGGTCATGTACAGTCTCTTCTACATGCTGCAGACATGCCCAGTGTTTAGTATGTATTCAATGTAGGCTGGTTGAAATTTGTTCTGTAATTTCAAATTTCAAGTTTACATTTCCAAACTTGAATATTAGAAATCACCGTTGAGTGGTAAATGGTATGTGGAACATTCTAGTCGCAAAAAGATTATCTTGACACAAATGATTTTCTTATTCATAGAAGGTACGTTGAAGATGCTAGAGGCTTGCTAGATTCTTGATTTTTACCCTCATGAGAGCTGAATGCAGAATAGTTTCTCAACCCCGAACTAGCTAAATATTCTCTTTGCAGAAATAAGAATTCACTAATAAACAATAAAGCACCTTCCCAGGATGTCTCTCAAACATGTGGTACCAGCAAGTTGATGCCATTTTCAAATAGTGTACCAGGGTGTAAAATTTAAGATTCTGCACAGGTGCCCCATGAGTTGTGGATATGATGTGTACAGAAACAGGGTCATTGACTTTGTACCTGTTTCTCGTTTAATATGGTATCCCATTCATAATGTCATAAAATATAAGATAATTTGTCTCAGCATAATATAGCATTTCTACTAACTCATAAGATGTACATTTATTTGGGGTCTAAGTTGCACTTGAGCCTACCCACTGCCCAGCAATAGATCTATCACTATGTCTTTTCCCAGCTCAAGTTGTAATGCGGTCAGCAAGACTTCCATCTTTTTTCAATTTACTTCTCTGGTATCCAATTCATATCTTTGTGTATCATTTGAGGTTGAATTTATCTCAACCTAAAAGTTTTATTTTTTTACAGGTTCACCCTCAGGCTAGCTTCCCAAATATCTCAGTGAGGGGTTTATCGAACCTATCAAATTCTACACTTAGTAGTGTGTGGTTCATAGTCTCACCAATACTTCCTAGTCTACTTGATGCTTAATGAAAATCCGGCCTAGTGCTCTTGTATGGTCAACCATTAATTCAATACAAATGTAGCTTCCCTCTGTCAGGAGAATCATTACGAAAGCTTTCAATTTTCCAAACTCAACAAATTTCTCAATCCTTGCTAATGAGAATGCTTCAGCATCTTGATCTCCTTTGTTTCAATGCTATAAAATTTTGTGGATCAGTTCAACATCACCAACACTAACAATAATTTAAGTTTGCACTTATTATTCATCTACCTCTGATATATATCTTAATCCCATTAATTTTGAGGCGGTGGGAATAATCATATTCATTTCCCCACTCATTCCTTTCATATGTACATATATTGGTGTGAAATAATTAATTTCTTTTAACATGCTAATGCTAATCTGTCAATTTCTCAAACTATTTGGCAATCCTTGTTATTCCATCAATCTAGCTGTAATCGCATTCAAACTCTAATTATCCTGATTCCTAATGCAATTCTATGACATTTCAAATGAAAATCCCTTATTCATTTATAGCTTGAATTATTGTATTTGATTATTTTACAAACAAAATTCTCGGTGCATTCCTATTCTTATGAGCTTCAGACTTTGACTTACAATCTAGAAAATATAAATGTATAACATAGGAATGCTTAGGAAAGAAATCTCTTAGTGGTTTCTTTCAACAAAGCACCAAAGAAAGAAAAATTGAAGTATTCTATTTAACCTCGTGATCGAGTTGCAAAATTGCCACAAAGCCTGAACCCAACCATGGAGTAATTGCCAAAAAGCATGCATGGAATAAGATTCTTTGTGGAGCTCATCTGTTTCCTTTTAAGGCCACATTCATCCTGCCTAGCTATAGTGTTGACTGTTTGCGGTTTTGATAACATCTATCTGCTTTTCTTTGGGGACAGTTCGTAGTTGTCTCTTGTTTGGATTGTTGTCTAATTTATATTTTCGAAGGGACAGAAATGATATTCAATCTCAATGTCAACTGCCAAACAGAACTTTAGGCCATGGCAACTTAACCGAATGAGAGCTCTGTTTACCACTGCTATGACTAGCTGTGTATAAGGAGTTTATGACTGCATAAATTGTTCACAAGATGGATTTTAAGCAGTTTTGTTTAAAAATCAGGGTCAATATCAACCTTGAATGTGGGCCAAATAGACATCAAAGATATACTGCATGCAATCTATGGACAATCGTCTTCAAGATAGCGACTTTCCACTTAAGGTAACAATTGTTTTCAAAATCACATCCTTTTAAATTCAATCAACCTTGTCTAGATGGAGAGCAATTGCCATGGTGAAAACTTGGATTCAAAACATTTGCTAGTCATGCTCCCTTTATTAGATTGGCTGTGATAATACTGACCAAATAGTGTTCTAAATATAATAGCTACTTGCTCATGGTTTGAGTGCACCAATTTAAAGAGAAATAAAAAGCCAAGGGAAGATGCTAAATGGTAAATATGTTTTAAGCTTGATTTGAGAAGACTTAGATTGCATATCTTTGAATCTTCAACTATGCCAAAAAGTGAACGCTCTTGTCATATTGTGAGTTGAGACTATCAAATTGAGTAGAAGAACAAATTAAAATTGTTTAATGCCATTTATATAGATAGCTTTAATAAATTTTGTTATTGCTTTTTCTTTTCCACTTTCAGGACTAAAGATGAGATGCAGATAAATGCCCAAGCCTACAAGTCCAAACATAGATTACAATTGGAGAGCAAGGGCTTGCGCATCAAAGGTGTTATTGGGGATCAATGGAGTGATATTAGAGGTCCTGCTGGTGGCAATTGCAGTTTTAAGTTGCCAAATCCATTGTATAATATCTTGTGAGTCTATCTTGGGTGTTATATAGTTTGTACCATTATTTTCTGTGGAGAAAGGCAGAGGTCCTTATGACATTTTAGGAGCTTTTATGTATGCTGTGCGAGTATTGGTAATTATGACATTTTAGGAGCTTTTATGTATGCTGTGCGAGTATTGGTAATTATTGCTTAAAATCTAGTTTGAGCTTGTAGATGTTCATTGTTTATGGCCATGAAGAGGGAGGGTGTAATGAACTCATATAAAAGCTAAATTTTAGCAATTATTGAAGTTAAACATGAGATTGAAGGCAGACTTAAAAAGGCTGTTACTATTTCCTCATTCTTGTAGATTACACTGGAGAAAAGTACCAACCTTCTATGTGTTGTGAATGTACACATTTATTTCATATAAACTTTTATTGAGGGTGTTCCTTAATGATATTGTGACAGGCTTTCTTTTAATTTGATACAAATGATTTTGAAAATAGACATAAAATTTCATTACAATAATGTTCAAACTTCAAACATAGGCTTTCCCTTTCAAATCCTACCAGAAGTGTGCTTCTCATATGAGGTGACGATCTATAGTTATGAATGTTTTCCAACTGCCTTTTTTTTTTTGTATAATATATGATTTGTTTTTCCAATTAGAAAAAGGTAAATCAATTAACTTAAGACATACTTTAAACATAATGCAAGATGTACTTCTCAGCATAACCCGGGGACGTGTCCTTGGCCTGATTTCCCATGTCCTACTACCGGGGACGTTTTGGAGACTTGGGGACGGTCAGGAGATGTCCCCCCCCACGTCCCCGCTTTTCTTAAAATGACAGGGGACGTCCTGGGAACTTGGGGACCTTGCCCAAAATGTTGGGGGGGGGGGCGCTTTGGAAGTCCTCGGGATGGATAGGCGTCCCCAACAGGATAGGCTGCATTTGCACTTTAAAAA
Source organism: Thuja plicata (assembly GCA_018584345.1). Classification (NCBI taxonomy): domain Eukaryota; kingdom Viridiplantae; phylum Streptophyta; class Pinopsida; order Cupressales; family Cupressaceae; genus Thuja; species Thuja plicata. Next base: position 1,142,260 of record MU225910.1, read on the forward strand.
CTCACATTTTTCTTTTATGAAACTTTCTTTTTTAATAATAAAGTGGGTCTTTCCTTCCAAGTTTGCCCTATTATGCTTATTACTGTTTGGTAGTTAATTCATGCTATTTGGGGTCCTCTGATTAGTATTTGGCAATATTACATTAAGAATCATGAAATTAAGAATGTTATTAGAGTCATGCTACATGCTCAAAATAATATAGTAGACTGTTTGCAAGGTTTTGGTAAAGTATGAAAAGTGCATTAAAGACCTGGAACATGCATCTTAATGTCCTTTTGTGGCAATACATCAGTGCTAGGTTGGTTTTGTGTTGACGAAGATTTGGTGAATATTGGAGGTTGCATCAAGGTGCCATCTTGCTGTAATAGACCTATATCATGATTGGAACTGTATAGAAGACATGTTTGACTTCATATTAATATCAGTCCACTTACAATGAATTGGAGGTGTAATTTTAGGGGTGTAACGATGTAACCCCAATTTAGATCATTGGTGAATGTGGTCTAGAATGAGAAGAGCATTGGGAGACATATACTTGATCCACTATCTGTAGCAGACCTTTCTAGAGTCAGGCACTAATGTGCAAATGATTATCTTAGAAAACAATTGTAACGCTATGCCTATAATGTGTACACTGATAATTTATATCAGGTTTAATTTTTAAATGATAGTAGTGTGCTTCAATTTGGAAGGTGGGTTATTGTTCTTGTTGCTATTGACAATGAATTCTGAATTATGTTCTTGGGTGTATTAATTTTGTATGTTGTTATTTTAATATTACATGCATATTGCAATGAATTCCAAATTATTAATGCATATTGAGTATTGAGTTTGACTATTGAAGTGTTGTATGTTACGGTTCTATTATGTTTAAATGACATGTTTTATCCATGCTTTCATATGAATATAATGATATGCAAATTTCCCTATATTTATATAGCTGCCCCCTCGTCGTCCCCAAACTTGGCGAAAAAAAATTGCAGTCCTGGAAACTTGTACTTCTTAATTTAAACTAGTTAATTTTTTAAAATGTAGAGTATTAATGTCTAAAAGATTGAGCTTTGAGTTTTGTGACTGTGTCTTCCATAATTGGCTTCTAGTATGGAGGCGGTTCAAGCGGATTTCTAAGTTATAATTCATGTTGTATTGCTTTCATGTTGATCCTCGTAGGAACAGAATATTTATAAAAGATTATCAATATAAAAAAAGTAAGTATTGATGTCTCTACTTGCTTACAAAATGGAGATGGCTGTGAACATAAAATCACGTGGATAAAACGTCTTTCCATATTTTGATAGTCAAATTAAACTTAAAAGAACATGTTCACATTTTTGCTAATAAATTAATCTACTATATCTTGATAACTAAATGTAAATGTAATTTGAGGTGTATTGGCACTGCTATGATACTCTCCAAAATCAATTGAGGCAAACTACCATCATGCGTAGATGTCAGCAAATCTGGTGTAGAATAATCTGAGAGTAAAACTAAACCTGGAATAATAAGTAAAACTGAAAGTGTCAAAGGATCTGATCTGGTTATTGGAGTGAAGGAAAAATATGAGTCAAAATTCATTTTTCTATCCTACTTTTAGTTTCACAAAAATGATACATGAAAAAAAAATTTGCAAGTGAAATTAACCTCATATGCTTTTTTCTTTAAAAAAAGCAAGAAGCTGCTGGAACTTTAAACATCCTGAGCATAGACTAAATGATTAATTACCCATCTGAAATTACCCTTCAAAAACAAGTCACATAATAAAATAATTTCTCAAAATTATTCCTTTTAGTTATATTTTACAACTAAGTTGCTGGTCCCAGTTAGGATTCCTGTTTGCTAGAAGGGGTTCGAATTAGTCCGTATATATATAAAATAAATTAATGTATTATTATATATTATATAAGTAATATATATACTTAATTTATTAACACTAATATATTCATTCGGAACTTATATAATTAGCTCTCAATAGACATCCACTTTAGTAATGTTTTAGATGTTTTATTTAAAATATTCAATTTTAATGTATAACATTAATATATTAAATAATACAAAAATAAAATAAAACAAGATATATTATAAGATGACCTCTTATAATAGCCATACATTCTGGTGACAAAATGAAATAAAAAGGTCAAATAAGACCTATGAGATAGAAAATGACATATATTCGATATAGTTCTAACATATTAATAGGCTTGCTATCTTTCTTCTTATTTTGCTCTCTTTCATCCCAAGTTGATGATAAAATATATTTTTCACAACCAAATCCACAAACTAATATAGCATTCAAATGGATTGTGGAAATCTAATAGCTTGATATTTATTGGCCTTTTAACATAATAGCTATTCAGCGAAGACTTGCTTGGAGGGCAATGTTTATGGGGCAGGAAATTTGCACCTTAGTAAACAAAATATGTTGTTAACACAATATGTTAATAATATGTATGTTAGTCTATTGCGTTAACGTGTGTTAGTAATTTGCAAACAAATACAATATACTAACATACATGTTGTTAACAACATATTTTGTTTATTAAGGTGCAAATTTCCTGCCCCATAGACAGTGCCAGCTTGGAGACGGGGAGAATTGCTTACTTGAAATCCCTCACCCACGACAGAATCTAGAGAAAATGGCTAAATTGGAGAAATTAGAAATAAAAAATGACAAATTTTCAAATTGGAATGTCAAATTTGTTCCTAGGCCTCTAGGTGTGGCAAATCGAACTTACAGGGTTTTTGTAAGACCCTATGCGGACCATCAAATTTAATCCCTCATGCTCAGGCCAAAGAACACATGATGCTTGGTGCAGGAGCACCTAGAGGCCTATCATGACTTCAAGGGTCAAAAATTGAAGTTGTATTTTTTGCAAGGTTTGATGTGAATAAGGTCAGTTTTGGACCATAAATAGTCATTTGGGATCATTTTGTGAAGTTTTAGGCCAATAGAGTAAAAGATGTAAAAGTTGCTACTTTGATGTCAAAGTTGCATGCTAACTTTTTGTAATACAAATTTTAAAAAGGTTGTTAAAGAATTGGTTTGGGGTGGTTGGAAGTTCAAAATTGATTATAATACAATAAAAATGTCTTGTAACCACCACCAAAAGGGTTGTTGAAATTTGGGATGAAAGTTTGAATTCATTTTTGAACAATTTTATGTGTAATTTCATGTAACAATCCTGTTCTCATACTTGGTACGAACATGTATGGTACAATAAAAAGTTGATGAAATAAATCTAGTTTAATATTCTTTTGGTTTGAACAAATTTTATTGAGTTTTGAAGAAGTTATGCCATTTTTAGTGAGTGCATGTCTGTTCAAAAACTAAGGTTTTTAGTTTTGATAAAAAAACATTTCTCCTTAATGGTATGGTGAAAAATGCTGAAAAGTTCTATTTTTAAATCATCTTCAATTCCTACAAAGGAGAGGTCCTAACTATTTGATTTGTGAAAGTGATTAAGGACTGTTATTTTTAGATTACAGTAGGATAGTTTGAAAATCTAATTCAATGAGGGTTTGAATGAATTTCTCGTTTTATTGTAAAGATCATTGGTACAATTGATATGAGAGTTTATCGGTGTGTTGGAAAGTACTTGAATAGCCTATTATTGCAAGAGTTGAATCAAGTTATTGACATATATGTCTAATTCCTTAGAAGGGTAGTCTTGGCCTAGACAACAAGAGTCATAAAAAAGAAATGGTTAGCACACAAAGTTAGCTATATCCACTATTGATCCCTTTCCCCTATATGTGTGGGAATACAATTGTAAAAAATTCATAAATTAAATTTGATTTTTTATTACTCATTATACTATATTTGTAAAGGCTCTTATCTTGAAAAAATTCATATGATGTATGGATCATGCTAATCTTTTGATTTCATCACTTGATTTTACAATAAGTGGATGCATTCTCTGTTCGCATTGTTTGATTTTGTAGAATAAGTGGATAGACATGGAAAAAGGTAATGACATTGCGAAGGAGTACGAGATCTACAATACATTACCTTAATCAACTACTCAAACAAGGCATGAGTGGACTTAAAATCAGAGCGACATCTTTCAAAACCTGCTCTAATACCAAATGTTGGAGAAATAAGACTAAGTCTCAAAACTACACACAATTTTTCATTCAATAAAATAAATACCAGCTATTAGAATGCAATGACTTTATAAAGCCTTCCAACATATAATTACCTAGTAACTAACAACTTACTAATTTTTTTTCTTTAATGAATTCTCCATTGTTGAAAAAAAAAAAACTTACTAATTTATTGTTTACTAACCTATATTTAGCACTATTTTCTAACACTTCTCTGTTTGTCTCTAGTTGGATTCTAACTTCCTCTTCTATCCTTTTCACTCTTCAAATTGAACCTTTAGGCTCATCATAGTCTTTTATGCTTCTTCACGGCTCTGCGACACTTATGCTCTTGAGTCACTATCCTTTTTCATATTTCTATAGTTGCAACTCTTGCTTCAAATTCCTTTTCTTAAGCTTCTTGATTTTGCTTAAGGCACAAATGAGTTCCTTAAGCTCCTCTTCACCACCCATTCGACAATTTCTTCCTCTTTTGAAATTATCTTTTCTTCTTCTTTGTCTTCATCTTCCAAGGCATCACTCTTTGTTTCTATCACCATGAATAGATTTTCTTCTCTATCACTGTTGGGGGATACTTTCTTCTCTAGCAATGAATTTGGTTAATGTGTTAGTGCACTACTTGACCAATCAGATAAGTTAATGACTACAAGACCATGTGAAGCTGATTGTGGTGCTTGTGCAGTACTAAAAAATATGCCTTGATATAATTTTTAAAGTTTTACCCTTCGTTTCCTATTAAATAGTATTGGTTATCTCTATATATGAAAATTCTTCGCTCGATATCATCTTCATGTTGTTGGCCTATTCATTGTGGTCATGATCTTTTGTACCGAATGAATATCTATGTACTTATTGATGTCTAATGGTTCCAAGTGGTCATATACTATGTTGTAGGAAGCCTCACTTCCTTTAGCTCTATTTTGTCATGTTGTTGTTTAGTGTTGGAATCAATGGACATTCTCTTCACAAGGTCAACTTATCTTTATTTATAAGGATTAACTACTACTGATACTACAATACTGCAAGGGATGCAGGATATTATCCATGCATTGAATAGGTAAGAAAAAATATAACATAAAAATAATAATAGGGAATAGGTTTTAGTATTGAATAGCTGCTAGAATCATATTCACAAGGTCCTGTAGTCATAAGCACATCCCATCGATCAAGATGGTGCACTAGTACCTTTATCAAATTTGTTGTCTTCTATTGTAGGCATGAGAAACCCTAAGCAAGGCATTTGGATATTTAAAATTATTGCAAGTAGGTTGGGGCATAAAAAATTTGAATGTTGGTTGAGATTAATGGCAATGAACATGATGGAGCATTGTATGTCTCATCAATGACTATGGTGAGGCCGCATGGTAAAGAGGAGCATAATGGAAAGCATTTGAAAAATCAATATTGACCATGAAGGAGAGTAGGCTTTACCAAGAGGAACATGTGGCATCCATTGATTGAGCCAGACAATATTAGGACTTACCATGTCACACTTATGGAAAATAATTAATTGTGAGCAAAGAAGAGCTATAAGATACATGACAAGTGTATATCACTCAACCAAAGTGCACAACATATGGAACTTCTAAATTGGTCATTGCAAGAATTTGGTGCACTATCAATTTTTGAATGCCACATGTCCACCCCACATTACATGTAAATATAAGCCTTCACCAAGAAATCAACCCCACCATTCTTACTAAGAATACGCCACATGATACCAAGATAACATTATCATAGGGAAGGTACAACCATATCAATAAAAGGTTAGGATTGAACTACTAAAGATAACATATTGCAATCACTAATTTGGCTTTGGGTCCAAATAAGCCACCTAGAAATTATATACTAGTGAATGAAGAAAATTTAGGGCCCACCAACTAACATCATTAAATATAGAAGACAAGGCACCAATAGATTGGACTAAGTATTACTTTAGAACTATGTATGTAATAGCCTTGGTTCTCTCTAAATGAGCAACTCCTTATATTGATATCATCTTCAAGTTGTTGGCGTATTGGTTGTGGATGTGATCATTTGTATAGAATGATTTTTTATGTATTTATAAGTGTGTTAATGATCGTGTGCTATGTCTTACTTCGTAAGATCTTTAGTGCCATTCTATCTGTTTGTTGACGAAATGTTTGTTCTTAGCATTGATGGTTTTTCTCTCCCCAAGATCAACCTATCTTCATTTATGAGGAATGCCTACCATTACTAGAAGACTGTGAGGGTTATTGACTTGTGTATCTAGGAGAAGAACCCCTCCCCTATTTTATGAACTTGTTCATTGATCCTCAAGGGTTTCCTACTATAAGGGCAATCTTCTCTCTACTATTGTAGGATGATTATGGATAGTGCACAATGTTGATTTATTGTAGTTGGTCAAGGTCTCATTAAGCTAATTTGATGTAGTTTTTCCACTTATATGTGTTACAAGTGCAATATTCTCTCTACCATTATATGATGATTATGGTTGGTGCTTAATATTGATTTATTGTAATTGGGCAAGGTGTTATAGAGCTAATTTGATGTAATTTTCCTATTTAAATGTGTACCCTGAGGCATATTGTAATGATTGCATTACTACATAAGCATGTCTTGGAGATGGATTTGGGGTTGGATGGTTGGTTCTTGGGGATGACCTTATTAAAGAGGCATTCTCACATGGTCCAACATGTTCTAGGCCATCAATCAAAGGTGTAAGTTGTACCTCTCATGCTAAAATGGTGTTGCAAGTTAGAGAAAGGTGTTAAATGCAACATTTTTCAAATAATACTTGTGTTCCGATATCTATTTGGATGTAGTTAAGAGAGAAGGTATGAAATAGTTGAACACTTATAGCTACATTTTCTATCCTAATATTGTATTGACTATTTAACCACACAAAGAGCTGTAAAATATATCAAAGCATATTTGAGACACCCTTGTAATATAGACTCAAATTTTACATTTGTGAAATTTTAAATTAATCATTCACATTGTATGCTTTTGGTTACGTAAAGCAATATTTTTTATTTCAATCATATAAACTACCGTATGGTTTGTGAGTGCAATTTGAGTTCTAATTTTTTTGTCTTGCATATGTGTTTGTATGGAGGCTTGGTTTTTTACTTGGTTTCACAATAGGATCAAAAGACTAGTCTACTACTCCTTGCCTTCCCCTCATCGCATTTAAATCATTCAAAAATAATCTTCTCTTAATATAGCATTAGCTTGTCCTACATTCCCCCATGTCTTTGTGGAATAACTCACTTTGAATCTTGTTTGAGCTAGCAACTAATCAAACATTTTGGTGAGCTACATTGGAAGTAATTAGAAAAAGACACATGTATGCAAAACATAAAGGGGACCAATTATTTTTTTTAAATACATAACTTTTTAATCTTCAATTGCACGTGTACCTATCTTAACTACTTATTGGAGAAGTCTTTAGATCTAATTTCTCAGTTAAGGACTAGCTCCCACCATTTACGATGTGAAACTGGTAGATGGATGGTCCCTAAAGAGATGTGGGAAGAGAGAATTTGTGCTTTCTGCAACAAAGGAGTGGTGGAAACAAAATGACAATTTATTAAGGAATGTGGGGCTTATGAGGATATTCGCAGCGAGTACAGGGATTGCCTACAGGTGAGCAGCATGAAGGAAATTTTCGAAGAGGCAAGAATACACAACACAATAAGCTTCTTAATCCGGATCCACAACAAAAGGAACAACTTGGAGAAATCGCAGGAGGATGCCTAACTTGCTCTTTGGTCCCTTAGACCGGTGGTCTCATGGACATCATTAAAAACATTTCATTTCATTCATGATTGTTAGATTAGGGCATAATAGTTAAGGCTTGATTGTATTTTCTTAACGACTATTTAATTGTCTTGTCAAAGAAACCTATATGAATTGCCATCCTTGGTTTTGCAAGGCGTAAATAGAAGGGGATGTACCCTATCCTATCACGTGGCCTCATACCATCATTTCCTTGTTGATGGTTTTCCTCTTTTCCCAAGATGTGTTCACTTTTTCTTAGCTTACGAGTAGCTACCATGGAGAAAGGACCTTATGGTATTGAGAGCCAACACAAGAGAAGTAGGTAACAATTATTATTTTTGGTAGATATATGTTTCTTCTAAATCGAGGATGCTTCTGCATTATCAAACACTGCAATTTTAATTTTTGAATAAATAAAATTTAATTATTAGTATTGCAAATTCTAAGTATGGTGCATTATTTAAAAGGCCATACATATACATGTTACAAATAAGCTAAGAAGTATAATTTGAATAAAACGGAAAATTTGTATCATTAATGAATACAAGTATAAATAAAAGCTACTTTGTTGAGTTACAATTGAAATCAAAAGATTAATAATAACTTTGTTTTCCTTCTCTTCATAAATAAACAAGATAATGAGGTTGAATACATGACTTATTTTACAATATATACTAACAAAACAAAAAGACAATTGAAATAATAATGTATCACTTAAAGACTTTTCTCAAGAGCTCAAGGTATGCCAACAATGAAAGAGTAGTTGAACACGAAATCCAACTACTACTAGATTAGCCTCTCCTCAATATTTATCTTTATACACAAATCATATTCAATATTTTCAAAATCAAGGTGTGACCCATCTTAGCACTACACCTTGTAATTCTCATATTATTATGTAGCATACGCAAGTTAGATCATGGGTATATTGATTATTGGACCTTAAACTAGCAACGCTTAGACAAATTGATGATTCATTAGACCAAATTCAACATATCAAACACTTTACAAAGTTGGTCTTCTAATTTGGATGTTGTGGATAAGGTATCCAGGAGGCTCTAGAAAATAAAATTGAGATTGACAAAGTTTTCATGCTCATTTATTTTCTTTGTAATCAACTTTGATCACTAAAGAAAAAAAAATTCATGCTGAATTTTACTTTCTCAGCATTGTCCAATGATTCTTCTTTTAAGAAGTTAGATTAATGTAATTAATTATAGTAACACTTTTCTTGTTAGCTTAGTTTTTAGTAAGATTTATGGAAAGCATCTAATGCATTCTAAGAATTTAATATATTTGACAGGTTTTATAGAGTCATAGTGTAATACATTTCTATCAATTCTCAATATTATCATTTATCATTTTCTGTTTATGAATTGTTTTGATGAGTTTTTTAATAGAATGATAACTCAAAGAATTATATTTGAAAGGTTTTATAAAACTAGCAGTTGCATGTTTTTGAATGCGTGCAATGTTACACCGATAGGTAAGAACAATATAGGTTGATGGTATGATAAGAAGAAATGTAGAAATGAGTAGTTTTTTGTTAGTAATTATTTTGATATTGTTATTTAGAAATATTTGTTTATATATTTTGAAATGGTTTATTAGAAAATATCTTTAATAAGAAATGGACATATTTTTATAGTTAATAGTAAATTAAATATATTTTGTGATAATGTGATTAATTGACAATATGGCTAATCACTATAAGTTATATTGACATCTCAAACATAAGTTTTGTGAATGGTTTTTAATTTAGTTTTGGTAAATTAGTATTAGTTACCAATCAATTAATGGTTTGTTAGTCGGTGTAATTGTAACTATGGTAAACTAGTTTGTTTAAGGAGGTATAGTTCTTAATATATGAAAATGATTAATATTTTTTTTATCGTAGCTTATATTAATTTGTGCATGAGAAAATATCTTTAATATGAAATTAACATATGAGTATAGGTAACAGTAATTTAAGAGAGCTTCTTAAAGACATTTTTTGATAAAGTGATGAATTGGTAGTAAAGTAAATAACTATTAATAATATTGCCATATTGAAAATAAGTGTGAAATATACTTGTATTTGTAAGGAACAAAAATTATAATAAAACGTTTGTGTATTCACATAGTTTGCAATTCTAAGTAACATGATATCACCATTTTACACATTTTTTTTTGCATTCTTTGCCATTGAACTGCAAAGGGCAAGCTAGATAAGAGAATGGATTAGATTTAACAAATTTAATGAAATCTTTCATGGTGGTTTGAAAAGGGTCTGAAATTACACTACTTTGCTCAAGAATTGACGAAATTATCATTCTATTATGAACTGTATTAAGAAGACCAGGGGACAGTGAGCTTGATAGCACTAAGCAAGGATTTGCCCCTAGACCTAAGAGGCTCTATTTCAGGAATATCAGGATTAATACTCAAGGTTGTTGTTGTTTTATTAATTACTTTGCCATTAAAGTAGCCAACACGTGCATTTCTAACAACAAGGACTACAAGTGTTTTTGCAACATAAATTTTTTCTAGGTCATCACCTATTGCCTCCCACAACACACCCCACAAGTTAACATCAACAATAAAATTGGACATACATTTATTTGCACGATTCTTCCAATCACATCAACCAAGTCATTGTTGAACTACAATTTCTAATTTCATTAAGAGGTATGAAATGTGAAGAATTAGGTAATTCAAGAATAACATCATCACAATGATTTAGTATTGATGTTTCATCCGATACAATCTCCAAGTGGTTGTTCAACTTATTGAACTTTATGTTTGGTTCTTTAACAGAACCCCTTGAAATACAACAAAACACCCCCACCTCAACTATATTGTAATGCATTTATGCTATATGATTAAAAAAGTTATTCTAACTTCATTGTTTTCAGCATCTATGATATCAAACCTAAACACCTTCCCTTCATGATCGGGCTTATTATAGTGATGCATTTGTCTCTTGCTTGTGACACAACCTTTTATTGTCCATTTACTTTGGAAAGGGTTCAAGGATTTTACAATGCTAGTATTGATAGGAGCGTTTGGTTGTGAAGGACACAAGTGATGTGCAAATTTAAGGGCTCATATAGCCGATGAGTGAGTTCCTCGTGCCAACAATTATTGCTCTTTCTCTTGCCAACATTTGTTCCTCCACCATCGGTCACTCCAGATCCATGAGACCTCGCAGTGCTTCTACTCATCAGCGACAGACCACCGATAGATCACACCGACGATTCTATACCCATATTCTTCCGGGTCACTATCCTTCTGTGTTGGATTTCTTTCCGCTCGGGAAGGACCCCTAGTCCTTTCCCTGGTGGTTCTTTGTTCTCCGCTTCTTCTTGTTTGGTTCCTTGTTCTTTTAGCATGTTCCCCCGACCATTGTTTAGTGGTCCACTGGTTTCTTGCTTTTTGGCTATTTGTTTCCTGTCCCATAGACCCTTGTTGGTCTTCCGTTGGACATTAACAAATTTATCTTATCTTATCTTATCTATCTTATCTCTTGGAATAGGTAGCCAGGTTTCCCAAGCAAGACATTATCTATTTGTTTGATATCTAGGCTAAAAATGATTAGTGCCCTGTGAAAGGAGGAAAGTAAGGTATCCAACAACACAAATGTGAAAAAAGCCATGTGCTAATGAACATCAAATTGGAAACATAACAACTGGATGCTACATTGTGCCCAAACATTCCTACATGCATAATTTTGGAGCGATATTATCGAGCCTATCTTCAATGCATCTGAATAAAACATGTCAGAATACCTTGGTGGCACAATGACTAATTACATGTGCATGCCATTAGATAGGAACCTTTGATGCTTGTCAACCTCACTGTGGTCATCGCTCAATTTTTTAAAAGCCATAAGCTAGAGTGTTAGGGGTGGAAGATTATTGTAAGTATTTTATTGCATATGACATTTGAAGTGAGATGCACTTGCAAGCGAGCATCCTAAAAAGAGCGGAGCAAGGAGAAAAATATTTATGTGGCATGTTGAAACTTGTACAATAAAATTTATTTATCTATAAGACCTTTTGTTTTAAGCAATGCACATATTTCAATAGATATAAAGCACACACAAACATGTATATATAAATGAAACTATATAAACAACGAAAGCAATAGACAGACAGAGAATTTTTTCCTTCATTTCTTAGAAAACAACAAGCATGCATATCAAAGCTATAAAAAACTTGCAATATGAGGGGGAATACAAAATATGCACTCACTTTATGGTCTACAAGAGGCTCGTGTGAGTTATTAGCAGGAGGTTGTTGAGATGACATAGTGTACACTGTTCTTTAGAAATTAGATCACTTACCAAGCGTTGTTGCTTTACATTAAATTTTGTCTCTGCAATTTCAACATAAGGAAAACCAAGAAATCCTTGTTTACATATGCTAAGTACTACTTTGAACTATATATATATATAGGAACGTCGGGGAAGGCTGACACTTTCCCGACGTAGAAGAATAGCTTCAACTCCTACACACACACACACGCGCGTGCGCTATTTCAACCAAGAAAGTTTTTGTAATTTCAAACACATATGTACCCAACAAACATGTGTTTGAAATTACAAAAGTTTCTTGGTTGAAATAACTGTGTGTGTGTGTGTATAACAAAATATTGTTTGTTGGGTGCATGTGGGTTTGAAATTACAGAATTTTCTCGGTTGAAATAGTAGTTTAGATTCAAAATCAGAGAATGTGGCTTTCATTTTGGGCCTTTTACAACCCTAGTGTCAAATGCACAAACAATATTCTGTGTAAACCGTAACTGGTACAACATATGAGAATCAAATATCAAATAACTATTTTCACAGGTAAATGATATTGTTTGAATATTTCCAAGTTTCCAAGTCCACAACAATGCTTGATGGTGTACTTTCGATGAAAGACGTGGCATTTTGACATGATTTTCTTACACTGGATGGCGATGTAGGGAATTAACTGACGATTAATGCATTTTGTGCTATTTGGTGGCTTATTTTTGGGTATATATCTCAATATTGTTTTTTTCCTGCATATGTATTTGAAATTATAGAAATATCTTGGTTGAAAAAAAAACATTCTTGTGATATACATTTGTTGCGATGGCTGTCGTTTATAGAATAGAAAAAAAAAACAACATCATGTGTAGACCATAACTGATGCAACATACAAGAACCAAATATGAATTAACTATTTTCACATATAAATAATATTGGGTTATGTATTTCTTGGTCTTCATGTTTGCTTGTTTGGTTTGTGGTTTTGATTTGTTGTTTGTTTGTTGCTTCTCTGTAAACCCTAGCCGCCACAACAAATGTAAACCTTAAGTGGAATTAGGTTATAATTTTTTGTGGTGCAGGAGGTTTAGAGATAGTGTTCAATATGATATAGGCAATATTGGTTATTTGTGAACCTAGTTATTTGGGCTTGCATGTGTTTTTTGCCTTTTTGACGGATGACATGGTGTTTTAACACGCCTTCCTTACATTGCTGACTATGTGGGGAGTTAACTGACGATTAATGTGTTTCCGTGCGACTTGGTGACTCATTTTTGGATATTTATCGTTGATATATTTTGCATTCGCTATGAGTTTTCTTGTCTACTGGCCTCTGTTTGCAGACTCTTCTTTTGGTTTCATCTTCGTTTTCCTTTTCTTTGCATATATATATATATATATATATAAGCAAAACTCATATCGAATGCATATGCATTCCTAAATCACAACAGAAAGCAAACCAACAAAATCCTATAAGCTCAAACACACATGCATTTCACTTTAGGGTTTTAACGTAAATTATCACGGAAGAAAAAAACAAGAAATTCCTGTAATTTGAAACATATACACATCCGTAAATTGCAACATAAAAGAAACCAACAAAATCTTGTGAGCTCGAACACATGCATTTCAATTAATTCCATAACCACCAAACAAAACCAACCAAGAAATCTCTGTAATTTTAGATGCATATGTACCAAAGAAACAAATTTATGCAATTTCAAACACATGTAGACTAAACAAACAATATTCCGTGACAACAAATTGCCAAAAAACCAAGAAATTACTCTGACTATTTCAACCAACAAAATTTTGTAATTTCAAACACATATGCACCAAACAAACAATATTCTGTGTAAACCCTAACCAACAACAGAAAGCAAACCAGGAAAATCCCCTAAGATCAAACATGCATTTCAGTTTAGGGTTTTAACGTAAATTATCATGGAAGAAAAACCAAGAAATTCCTGTAATTTGAAACAGATACACATCCGTAAATTGCAACAGAAAAAAAACCAACAAAATCTTGTGAGTTCGAACACATGCATTTCAGTTAATTCCATATCCACCAAACAAAACCAATCAAGAAATCTCTGTAATTTTAGATGCATATGTACCAAAGAAACAAATTTCTGCAATTTCAAACACATGTAGACCAAACAAACAATATTCTGTAACAACACACACACACACACACACACACACACACACACACACACATATATATATATATATATAACTCATACCAAATGCGTATCCATTCCTAAATCACAACAGAAAGCAAACCAACAAAATCCTCTAAGCTCAAACACACATGCATTTCAGTTTAGGGTTTTAACGTAAATTATCACGGAAGAAAAACCAAGAAATTCCTGTAATTTGAAACAGATACACATCCGTAAATTGCAATAGAAAAGAAACCAAGAAAATCTTGTGATTTCAAACACATGCATTTCAGTTAATTCCATATCCACCAAACAAAACCAACCAAGAAATCTCTATAATTTTAGATGCATATGAACCAAAGAAACAAATTTCTGCAATTTCAAACACATGTAGACCAAACAAACAATATTCTATGACAACAAATCGCCGAAAAACCAAGAAATTACTCTGACTATTTCAACCAACAAAATTCTGTAATTTCAAACACATATGCACCAAACAAATAATATTATGTGTAAACCCTAACCAACACAAGGAAACAACAAACAACAAATCCAATCAGAACATCAAATAATTATTTTGAGAACACAAAAATGAAACATCTGACTTGTACAAGAAACAATGATGCCTCTTCGTAAAATGAACTTGAGCAACGAACCACAACACAAACAATGCCCCCTCCAAAACCTACGCACAATGAACAAAAGTTATTCTATCTAACAAAAAATCAAAACCACAAAAAATGAACAAACAAGAAGAGCAAGAAATACAAAACCTAAACCTAGTCGAAGAGGCCCACGCAGAAAAGCTAACAATCTGTGTCCAACATAAAATGAACTTGTGCAAGGAACCACAACACAAACAATGCGCCTTGCAAAACGACAACACAATGCTTAAAAATTATTCTCTGTAACAACAAATCAAAACCAAAAACTAAATGAACAAAAAGGAAGAGTAAGAAATACAAAACCTAAACCCAGTCAAAGAGGCCCATGCAAAAAACCCAATAGTCTGTGTCCAAACCCTAGCCACCACAAAACAAAATTTATTCTTCACAAGCCACAACCACCACCACTTACTTCAAAAACCACTGTCAAGAACAAACAACTTCGTCCACGGAGCCCACACAAACAAAAACAAAGACGAAACCTTATACAAGACTATGCAAACAAAGGCTATCAGACAAGAGAGCTCATAGCGAATGCAATAAGATGTTGACAACGAATACCCCAAAATGAGCCACCAACCCGCACGAAAACACATTAATCGCGAGTTAATTCCCCGCAAAGCCACCCGCGTAAGGAAAGCACATCAAAACGTCACGTCTTTCATTGAAAGTACACCGTAGCCACAATGGTCGTCACACCCTCTCAAACCATTGATCGACAGAAGTCAGTGGAAGGTTGACAATTTTTCGGCGAAAAAGTCCATACGTCACGCCTATTGACGTAATTATATTATGATATATTCCCATCAATTCTCAAATTCAAAAATTTATACTTGTAAGGTTTTATAAAATTATATTATGATACATTCCCATCAATTCTCAATAATATTATTATCCTTTTCTGTTTAATATTGAGTAGATGTTATTTTGATTTTCTCAATATGATATCTCAGTCTAAGAAATATTAGTAATACAGTAAAATGAGGAGCAAAAAATATTAAATAATTTATAAATTGTGTTGTTGCAGGATAATCTCTTTTCCCTACTTCTTTTTGGCAAAATCCTTTGCCAAATCTTCTCCCCCAAAAAGGGCATTGTTCTTTTAAAAAAAGGTGCTTTATACTGCATATACAAGTTTGATTTAATATTTGTTCTGGTCTTTCGATTTTTTCATTCAATATGGAGGGCATAAGATCAATTGCTACGGGAATCCCTTCTTAGGTGGTTGTGGTACATTTGCCTTAAATTGTTAAACTGTAAAGACCATTAAAATCATAAGCATATTATAAAAGCTTTGTTGATGTTTAGGCGATTTTTTTATGAATTATAAGACTGATCATTTGGCTTGCAAGAATTTAAACCTTGGATATTTGTTAGTTGGTTAGCTTGGACAGCTGTCCCACCACTTGCTAACAATAATTAATTAATTATTAATTATTTGTTTGATTCCCTTAGGTGACAACTTGCAATTAATTTTTTGATTGGTTGTTGGGTTGTAATTTATCTCAGCCGTTGATTGAGAATTGATCTCAACCATTGGCTTACCAACGAGGGTAGTATAAAAGGGGGTCTAGGGGCATTTGGATCACATCACAACAACACAAAGTGAAGAGCATTTGCAGTGTTAGCAAATGAGTTTGAAGTGATAGCAAACAGTCTTGCAGTGTTAGCAAGGGCGCAGTGATAGAGTTGAGGATAGCAGTGGAGGAATATTAGTAGGAGGAGTTAGGAGATTGTGTGAGTTCTGCTAGTGAGAGGCAAGGAATTTTGTATCTCTTAATCTGTTGAAGATTAATATATATTTTTCATCTGCAGTACTGGTTTTTCCTTCGGGGTTTTTCCAGGGACAATTGTCCAAAAATATTGTGTTCTTTGTGTTGCATATTTCTTTTTGTATTTTTATTGGTGAAGTTGTAGTTGTGTTATTTTTCAATATAAGCTGAGAATTTATTTTCAGCAGTTAAATAATCTTTATAAGATAGGAGATTAATAATCAGTGACTGCAATAGAAAAGGTTCACCCTAAGCAAAGGAAATAAATTTGAGTTTGACCTCTTTCGAGTTATTGTTTCTTTTATTTCTTTGAGATGGCCTCAGCAGGTTTGAGAGATCATGACAAATTGGATGGTGCCTCAAATTTTGGTGTCTGGAAAGCCTGAATTTCTTTATTGCTGGAAGAGAATGGTATCAAGGAATATGTTACCAGTACTGTAGTTGTACCTATAGATCCAGTACTACTTGTAGCATACAAGAAGGATGATGCCAAGGCGAGGAGGATAATCCTTGATGGTGTCAAAGACCATATTGTTCCACATATCGCATAGTTAGATACAACGAAGAAGATGTGGGACGCCATTCTGAATCTGTACCAGAATGCTACCACTAACTAGAAGTTGATTCTCAAAGAAAAGTTGAGGAATACCCAAATGAACAAGGGAGAAGATGTTACAAGTTACCTCACCAGGCTTAGACTTGTGAAGGATGAGTTAGCAACTGTTGGAGATAAGCCAGATGAAGACGAGCTAGTAAGAACAACCCTAAATGGGTTTACTAAGCAGTGGGATGTCTTTGTTCAAGTTATTAATGGACAAGACACCTTACCTAGCTGGGATCGACTATGGAGTGATTTCACTCAGGAGGAGCTTAGACTAAGTCTTGTCAATGGAGCCAACAACAAGAGTCAGAAAAGTGAGGTGGAACAGGAAAATGTTGCCCTAGCGGGTAAGGGGAAAGCAAAGAAGGGATCTAGCAAAGGATCAAATTCACAAAGTAAGAAGAAGGACCTATCTAAGGTCAATTGCTTTGGTTGTTACGAGTTTGGCCACTATGTCAGTGATTGCCCGCTAAGGAAGGGTAAGAAGCAGGTGGCGGCTTCAGCAAGTGCAGATGAGCTCTCGAGTAGATTGGAGGATGAGTTCACACTCATAGCTTGCATGATTAGCTCAACCTCACAGAGTTTTTGGTACATAGATAGTGAGGCATCATTTCATATGACATGAGTTAGAGAGTACTTCTCCAATTACAAGGAGAAGAACACCAGTATCCAGATTTCTATGGGAAACTTGTCCAAAATCAACTCAGTTGGGAAAGGGACTGTTCAGTTTCAGAGGGAGAATGGGAAAGTGATTCCCGTTCATGATGTGTTGCATGTGCCAGGCTTAGGTATGAATTTGGTTTCTGTATCTGTCCTACAAGATAAAGGGTATAATGTTCTCTTTAGAGGGATGCATGTTTTGATTAAGCATAAAGATTGGAAATCACCAGTATCTATTGGAGTTAGGAGCGATCGACTTTATAGATTGCAGTTTGATACTCCTAAGGCACTTGTGAGCAGCGGTAACCCTAGAGATCTTGGAGAGCTGTGGCATAGGAGGATGGGCCATATACATCATGGAGCACTTAGATTGCTTCGTGAGACAGTGACATGTGTTCCTGAGGTGAGCACAGAGCATGATGATGTGTGTTGGGGATGTTTGCAAAATTATCTTTTCCAAGAAGTGACACTAGATCTGAGGGTGTCCTTGATCTAGTACATTCAGATATATGTGGACCAATGTCGATGAAGTCTCTCAGAGGATACGAGTACTTTGTTACTTTTATTGATGATTTCTCTAGGAAGACCTGGATATACTTCTCGAAGACCAAGGAGGAGGTTTTCAGTCGCTTCAAAGAATTCAAAGCTCTTGTGGAGAATTCGACAGGAAAGAAGATAAAGGTTCTTCGGTCAGATAATGGAGGCGAGTACAAAGGGAAAGAGTTCATGGAGTATTGTACCAGTGAAGGAATCAAGAGAGAGTGGATTGTTCCTTACAACACACAACAAAATGGGGTTGCTGAGAGGAAGAATCGTTCTATATCGGAGACAGCAAGGGCCATGCTACATGACCAGGACATGCCACGCTACTTATGGGCAGAAGCATGTAGTACAACTGTATACATACAGAACAAGGTTCCACATAAGGACTAGAGAAGATGACACCAGAGGAGGCTTTCATAGGTAAGAAACCAGATGTCAGTCACTTTAGAATTTTTGGAAGTTTGGCATATTGTCATACTCCAAAGGATACACATACAAAGTTAGATCAAACTGCAGAGAGGGGGTACTTTGTTGGGTATAGTGAAACCTCAAAGGAATATCGGATATTCATTCCAGGGACCAGACAGATCATTGTTCGGCGTGATGTCAAGTTCATGGAGGACAAGGCATTTAGAAGGTCCAGAGATTTGCCAGCAGAAGATCAGAGTAAGCAGCCAACAGAAGCTCCAAGGGTAGCTCAACCGAGTCAAGGGCAACAAAGCTCAAGTACAGTTACTAGTACAAGTGTAGGCTCCGGTGGTGAGAGTTCGCAGAGTATGGAGAAACTAGTGCAGCAGGAAATGCATCAAGAAGACATGGAGGTTGATATTTCATCCTCTACAGTTGGCAGCTGGAACCATGAGGTTCAACTAAGGGATACTCAGGAGTTTGTGGGAACTCCTAGGAGGAGTACAAGATCAAGGAAACAACCAGCCAAGTTTAATGACTATGTGGCTTTAGTAATTCAGTTGGTAGATAGTGAACCTTCCAGTTATCAGGAAGTTGCACAACATCAGGTTTGGCGAGATGCAATGGTTGAGGAATATACCTCAATAATGCAGAATGATGTGTGGGAGGTAGTGCCTAGACCAATAGATAGGGCAGTGGTTGGATCACGCTGGATCTACAAGATCAAGCACGGTGCATATGGTAGCATCAAGAAATACAAGGCAAGGTTTGTGGCTAAGGGGTTCTCTCAGAAGGAGGGAATAAACTATGATGAGACATTTGCTCCAGTGGCCAGGTATACTTCTATACGAGCTGTGATCTCATTTGCAGTACAGATGGGATGACAAATCCATCAAATAGATGTCAAGACAACATTCCTTAATGGTGAGTTAAAGGAGGAGGTATACATAGAACAACCAGAAGGCTTTGTAGCACATAGAAAAGAAACCCACGTGTACATATTGAAGAGAGCTTTGTATGGACTTAAGCAGGCTCCCAGAGCGTGGTATGAGTGCATTGATACTTACTTGCAGGGGATGGGCTTTGTGAAGAGTGAGGCAGATGCTAATCTCTACTACTTGGTGGTTGGAGGTGATATTCTCATTCTTGATCTATATGTGGACGACTTGTTTGTAACAGGTTCACTAGGGCTCATAGAGGAATGCAAGAGGGATCTTGCCACAGAGTTTGAGATAAAGGATTTGGGACTTATGCACTACTTTCTAGGCATGGAGGTATGACAGACAGATGGAGAGATTTTCCTTGGACAAGGGAAATATTGCATTGAAATCTTGAAGAAGTTCAAGATGGAAGATTGCAAAG